>CM032451.1:2612945-2860864 GCA_019049505.1 Pachyrhynchus sulphureomaculatus
AAGGACAAATAATGGGAGATAAGCGGAAATAAGTCTAGATAATGGGAGTTATGGTGAGATAATGGGATATAAGGAGAAATAATGGGAGATAAGAAGAAATGTTGCGAGATAAGTCGAGATAAGTCTAGATAATGGGAGATAAGGTGAGATAATGGGGGATAAGGAGAAATAATGAGAGATGAGCAGAGATAAGCCTAGATAATGGAAATTATGGAGAGAAATAACGGCAGATATTTTATTACGTTAGGAAGTTAGAAAAAGTGAATCAAGTCCACGCGAGCGGAGCCGCGGGCACGGCTAGTTATATATATATTTTTTACTCATGTTTTCACAAGCTTTCATTTGACATCACACTCGGTGACCTAGTAAAAAAAATTTTTTTCCACTTCCAATTTCACCCCCCAAAACTTACCCCTTAGGTTGAAATTTAACTTTCAAAACTACATGGCTCTGAGGAAGCCATCAATTCCTATATTAGTACCAAATTTCAACTTTCTATGTCAAATAGTTTCGGAGAAAATCGGGTGTGACAGACAGACAGACAGACGGACAGACAGACAGACACCGAAGTGATCTTATAAGTGTTCCGTACGGAACACTAAAAATAGAATCGAATAAATCTATAGATAGAATCATATAAGAAAGGATAATTTGACTTAGAAAGGACAGGTGACTTGTATGGAGGAGAAGCATAAATAATCCGCGACGACCTTGAAGCGATAATATTTGCAATAAAAGAATTATATTTCCTAAAATACATGTTACTTTCCTCCCAATTGAGGAAAGAGAGCAGCTTGTATAAATTGACAAATTATTTTAAAACTTCTAAATGCTCTTTCGTTATTGAAATACTAAATAAAAAAGAAAAGAAATGATTTTCATGCCAAATATATACCCGCCATAAATAAAACAAAATAAAAAAACCGAATTTGTATTCCATACAAGTAAGTCAACGTACGAATGACAAATATTGAAACCCTTTTGAAAGAAAAAAACCCTTCGGAATGTCACTAAGGTTGTTATTTTATCCTTTTTTTCAGCGAGGGAATTAAGGTCGCATTCCGAGTTCGATAAAGGTTATTTTAAGTTTTTCGCATACTTAGTATGAAGGGTACAACACCTTAAGCCTATTAAACTTTATTCTGGAAAACTTTGTTTTTCATGAAAATTTTATTTATTTACTTAATTTATTTTTAAATCGCCATATAGCGGCCTTGTTTTTTTTTTTTCAGATTCCCACCAAAATTAGATTTTTTCCGCTAATTATCGTGGAAAGACACAGTTGCACAGCGTGTAAGAATTATTAAAATACAACGCATTACGTAAAATTTATAGTCAATATAATGGACTTACACAGCTTACCATTCGTAACACGTAGGTTGAAAAATTTTGGGTCTGACACATAGATGTAGCCCTTTTCAAAACATCCATATGATTTTTAGGAACTGGCAATCTTCAAACGATACGTTTCAAAATTTCATGACACTTCAACGGTTAATTTACAAGTTACAGTGGTTTTAGTGACGCTACTTTTAATATTTTCAAAACAATGGAAAAAATCGAATTTCGTGTGTTGATTAAATACAGTTTTTTGATTGAAAAAAATACCGTTCAAGCAAAGCAATGGCTTGGTAGGTGTTACGGGGACTCTGCCTCTGGAAAATCACCCATCATTTATTGATACGCTGACTTTAAACGCGATCGTACAGACACAAATGATGCTGAACGCTCTGGACGCTCAAATGAGTGATTACACCGGAAAACATCAGAAAAATCTACAAAATTGTTTTGGATGACCGTTAAGTGAAATTGTGCGAAACAGCTGACACCTTAAAGATATCAAAAGAATCTGTTGATCACATTTTGCATGAACATTTGGGCATGAGAAAGCTCTGTTCGAAATGGGTACCGCGTTTGTTCACAATGGATCAAAAACAACAACGTATTGATGATTCTAAGCGCTGTTTGGACCTGTTTAAGCGCAATAAAAAGGATTTTTTCATGCGATATGTGACATTGGTTAAAACATGGATCCACCACTACACATCGAAATTAAATCGGCAGTCAGCTGAGTGGACAGAGATAAATTATTAAAGGTAATTCCCTCGTGATAATTCTCGTTCAATCTACACCCCGTAGAAAATATTCTAGAATTTTTTCAAAATTTTTTGATCAGCACTTTTCGAGATAAAGAGAGAGGACAGTTATTTTTCGCGATTTTTTAAAAATAATATAAAGAAAAGTGTGCACAAGGATTAAATTATATATATTTTTGAACTCACTTTTTACAAGCTTTTATTTGACACCCCACTCGATGACCCAGTAATTTTTTTTTTACTTCCGATTTTACCCTCCCAAACTAACCCCCCCAAAATTTAACTTTCCAAACTACACGGCTCTAATGAGGTCATCAATTCCTATATTAACACAAAATTCAACATGTATATATGTCAAATAGTTTCGGAGAAAATCGAGGGTGATAGAGGGACAGACACCGAAGTGATCTTATATGTGTTCAGTACGGAATACTAAAAATGGAGTCGATGCACTCACTCCGGATACTTCCTTCTACTAATATTGAAGCTCGCATGATAGTATGCCTAATGATATTGGTTGCTCCATTCTTAGTGATTTGCCACGATACTCTTTTTGAAAAAGCTGTATTCTTATGATGTGTCAGAAATAAGTGGTGAACCAGTGTGTACTTAAAAAAACTCACTTTGCAGCACTGTTCTCACGAAACGTATGCAAGTCTCATAAGGAAATTAACAGTGAAAATAAAGTCGCAGGCGGATAAAATTCGTAGAATCGATTTTGTATAAATTTGATTAATGTATTTTCTAAATAACAAAGTTTCGTAAATTTCTACGAAATGGCGAATTGTTTTATTAAGCGGCACGACTATTGGTAAGCGTGATTCTTGCAGCGGTTGTGTTCAAAGTTTTAAACATATGCAACACACAGCTGTTTGTTGACAGCTATCGTAAGTGAACGATGTGTGGATAAATGAATTTAAACGTAGCCGTACGAACAGCAGAAGCTGCGCGTTCAGGACGCCCGATTGAGATTTCTTCTGAAGAAATCGTCGAGTCATGGTTTAATGATGTAAGGCTGTCGCATTAAACTTCCACCATAACGCGCCGCAGACAAAACGTCAGTCAAAACAGTGGGTTGGCGAAGGTGAAAGTGCACCGACAAAAACGAGAACACTTTTATCAGTCAGGAAAATGATGTCAACTGTTCTTTGAGATTCATAGAGTATCAGGGCAGTACGCCTGCTCACACATAGGTAGGGACATTCAATATACATCGACGTTTCGAAACCATTCGATGTTTGCCATTCGATCCGATGTTTTTTCAAAGCACATGAAATATTCGATGCATCGATGTATTTTCATTCGATATATCGATATCGAATGAATAACCTAGTCAATAACTTAACCCGCCAGCCAGCTTTGCGTCGGTTCATAATAAACATTAGTATGGGCAAAGCTCCTTTACTTTAGCCTTCGATACTGGACTCGAGATTCAAAAAAATGCATTTCACGAACCCACTTGCATGCTCAGCAGCTATCACAAGAATTGATGAAAAATAGCACCACACTAACGAAACCCTGGAATCCGATTCAGGTCATTCCGAAAAACAAGAAGACTCCTTTTCCCTATGGGAAGATCATCACAAATTAGTACATAAGAGCTGGAAAACCAGCAAATCGGACGAAACTATTTCGTGTGAACTTTCTGTTTACTTACGCAGTTCAGTGGGAAGACTGAACGAGAACCCACTGGAAATTTGGAACGACTTGAAAATTCAGCTTCCAAAGTTTCACAAAATTACGTTCAAATATGGTGGGAACTTCCGTTCATCTGAACGGTTGTTTTCTAAAGCTGCTCAAGTAATTATTCAGCAAAGAAACCGATTGAAAAGGAAACCGTTGAACAAACTATTGTTTTTGTAGAACTTGCCTAAAGGACATTGGTGATTGTTACTTTTGGCAAACTCTGTAAAAACAAAAGTTTGTTCAATCGACAATTTGGTAAATTTTTGGTATCAATAATTTGGTATAGTTACTGCTAAAATAAGAATAAAATTTCATTTCTTTAGTGTTACGGCCGTACTTTTTTTTTTAAATCACTATTCCATTACATATCTACAATATATAAAAATGCAACGTCTCTTTGTTTGTCTGTCCGTTAGTGCGCTTATAACTCGAGAACCACTTATCCAATTTGCGTGCTTTATATATATATATATATATATATATATATATATATATATATATATATATATATATATATATATATATATATATATATATATATATATATATATATATATATATATATATATATAAAGCACGTAAATTGGATAAGTGGTTCTCGAGTGATAAGCGCACTAACGGACAACTTCAACCTCGACTCAGACTACGAGATTATTGTTACAAGTGCGCTTATAACTCGAGAACCTCTTATCCAATTTACGTGCTTTATATATATATATATATATATATATATATATATATATATATATATATATATATATATATATATATATATGTATATACATATATATATATATATATATATATATATATATATATATATATAATATATATATATATATATATATATATATATATATGTTCTCTGGCCAGGTTATACGATATATTTTGTTATGTTAGGTAACATAAGGAATAAGCAGTGACGATAAGAGTGAATCAAGTCGGAAAAAAGTTTGCCGCTAGTGCGTTCTCTTGCAATGCACTCCCTAAACCATTAAATACGGAACAATAACATGTAGCAAAGAATATAATATATATAAAATGCAATGTCTCTCTGTCTGTCTGTTTGTCCGTTAGAGCGCTTATGACTTAAGAACCACTTATCCCATTTACGTGTTTTTTTTTTTAAATTCACACATTTGTTCTCTGGCCAGGTTATCTATAATCTTCTATAATATATATAAAATGCAACGTCTCTCTGTTTGTCTGTCTGTCCGTTAGTGCGCTCAACACTAGAGAATCACTTATCCAATTTACGTGTTTTTTTTTTATTCATACATATTTTTTCTGGCCAGGTTATTTAATAATAATAATAATAATCTGTATAATATACATAAAACGCAACGTCTCTCTGTCTGTTAGTGTGCTCATCAATCGGGAACCACTTATTCGATTTACATGTTTTTTTTTAATTCTTAATATTTATTAAAAAAAAAAAATCTATAATATATATAAAACGCAACGTCTCTCTGTCTGTGGGTCCGTTAGTGCGGTTAGCACTCAAGAACTACTTATCTGATTTACGTTTTTTTTTTTATAAAATACATATGTACTCTGGCCAGGCTATAGAATATATTTTATTACGTTAGGTAACATAAGGAATAAGCAATGATGGCAATAGTGAATCAAGTCCACGCGAGCGGAGCCGCGGGCACGGCTAGTAATTCATAAGATATAGGTATTCAGATTACATGACACATTTATCAATCCATGAAGTAGTACTAGTTAAAAGTATTCGATGTTGAGGAAACATCGATGTTTACGAATCAATATATCGAAAAGCATCGATGTAGGGTTTCGATATATTACATCGATGTTTTTTCAAAACGGACATCCCTACACACAGGCTGTTGCAATGGCAAAAGAGTACGAGCTAGGCTTCGAAATATTTCCCCGCCCACCGTATTTGCCACATTCGGTCCTAAGTGACTTTTTGGTTTCCTAACGTCAAAAATTGGCTTGGGGGGAAGAAATTTTCGTCGAATGAACAGGTTATAGATGCTGTGAATGAGTATTACGCATAACTGAAACATTTTTTTCTGGGGAGCTAAAAAAATTGGAATCTAGCTGGACCAAATATATTTACTGAAATTAGTGCAGATTATGTTGAGAAATAAATTTTTGATTTTGCAAAAAATACATTTTACCTTTTAAAACCACCCTCGTATATAATAATAATATTTGAAAAAGTCGAACATATAGCTACTGTAGTATTCATTAAAATAACTTACATGTTGACGTTCATAATAATAAAAATAGGTTATGGTTTTAACTAGCTGCATGACGTGCTTACTCAAATTACATATTTGACGCATTATCGGTTACATTATACGAGGCAGGATCTCTATTTTTTATTAGAGAAAATATAAAAACTTCAAAATTTATTTCAGGTTTATATAGTTTCCAAGATGAGATATCTTTTTAACCAGTTTAACCAATTGGTGAAACTAAGTCATGGTTTGGACATAAGTAATAACATAAATAACAAAAAGTGTAAATCGTACACCCATACATAATTAATTTAAAGTACGTACGTTTTTTCTATCATTATACCTGATATAATAGAAAAATGCCGCAGACTGTCATATTTCATTCATAAATAATGTAGCGCGCAAAATTACGCTCAAATATGGTGGGAACTTCCGTTCCATCTGAACGGTTGTTTTCTAAAGCTGCTCAAGTAATTAATCAGCAAAGAAACCGATTGAAAAGGAAACCGTTGAACAAACTATTGTTTTTGCAGAACTTGCCTAAAGGACATTGGTGGTTGGTACTTTTGGCAAACTCTGTAAAAACAAAAGTTTGTTCAATCGACAATTTGGTAAATTTTTGATATCAATGATTTGGTATAGTTACTGCTAAAATAAGAATAAAATTTCATTTCTTTAGTGTTACGGCCGTATTTTTTTTTTAAATCACTATTCCATTACACATCTACAATATATATAAAATGCAACGTCTCTCTACCTGTCTGTCCGTTAGTGTGCTTATCACTTGAGAACCACTTATCCAATTTACGTGCTTTATATATACATATATATATATATATATATATATATATATATATATATATATATATAACACATGGGCTGAAAAGTCCCGGGCCTAACAAAGAAAAACACGGTTTTTTTGGTTCAAAATTAGCTTTATTCATCAACGTAATCTCCATCAAGAGCAACGCAATCATTCCAGCGCCGCTCTAACATTTCAATACCACTTTTGTAGAACGATTTATCTTTTGCCTCAAAATAGGCCTCAGTTTCAGCGATAACCTCTTCATTCGTGCGAAATTTCTTACCGGCGAGCATTTTTTTCAGGTCTGCGAACAGCCAGTAGTCGCTGGGAGCCAAGTCTGGCGAATACGGTGGATGTGGCAGCAATTCGAAGTTCAATTCATGTAGTTTTGCCATTGTTTTGATTGACTTGTGACACGGTGCGTTGTCTTGATGAAACAAAATTTTTTCTTTGCCATATGCGGTCGTTTCTTTGCAATTTCGGCCTTCAAACGCTCCAATAACGCTATATAATATTCACTGTTGATGGTATTTCCTTTCTCAAGATAGTCGATGAATATTACACCACGCACATCCCAAAATACCGAGGCCATAACCTTTCCAGCCGATTGTTGTGCTTTCGGGCACTTTGGACGAGGTTTACCAGTTGCTGTCCACTCAGATGACGATCGTTTTGATTCCGGAGTGAAGTGATGGATCCATGTTTCATCCATTGTCACATATCGACGCAAAAATTCCGGTTTGTTACGTTTAAACATGGCCAAACACTGCTCAGAATCTCAACACGTTCTTGTTTTTGATCAACAGTGAGCAAACGCGGCACCGACTTTGAACAGAACTTTCTCATAGTCAAATGCTCATGCAATATAAAGCCAACACGTTCTTTTGATATCTTTACGATGTCAGCTAATTCACGCAACTTCACTTTTCGATCATTCAAAACGATTTTATGGATTTTTTTTATGTTTTCTGGTGTTACCGCCTCATTTGGACGTCCACTGCGTTCTGCATCATCGGTGTCTCTACGACCACGTTTGAAGTCAGCAAACCAACGTTTTATTGTTGTTTCTGATGGAGCGGAGTCCCCATAACACTTTTCAAGCCATTGCTTCGCTTGAACGGTATTTTTTCCCATCAAGAAGCAGTGTAAAATTAAAACACGAAATTGTTTTTGATCCATTGTTTTGAAAATAACAAAAGTAGCGTCACTCTTAGCACAATAACTCACAAACTAATGAATAGAATATCATGAAATTTTAACAGCTGTCTTTTGAAGGTTAGTATTAACTGAAAAAAAGGTGACTGCAATAAAACTAGCGCCATCTATGTGTTAGGCCCGGGACTTTTCAGCCCATGTGTTATATATAAATATTTTCTCTTTCCAGGTTATATGATATATTTTATTATGTTAGGTAACATAAGGAATAAGCAGTGACGATAAGAGTGAATCAAGTCGAAAAAAAGAGAAAATAAAAAATTTCAAAATTTGTTTCAGGGTTACAATAGTTTGCAAGATGAAATATATTTTTTTAACCAGTTTAACGAATTGGTGAAACTAAGTCATCTTTTGGACGTAAGTAATAACATAAATAACAAAAAGTGTAAATCGTACACCCATACATAATTAATTTAAAGTACGTACGTTTTTTCTATCATTATACCTGATATAATAGAAAAACGCCGCAGACTGTCGTATTTCATTCATAAATAATGTAGCGCGCAATTTAACTATCATATAGACATGTGAAGCTACATATCTATTAGTGCTGTTCCGATATGAATATGATGACGTGTACGTTAATGTAGCGATATCTACATAAATGTGAAATTTTTTAAACAGGAGCAATTTCTTCGTATGTACGCTTATAAATAATACATCTTCGATATATTGACTTTATAAGGCATAGAAAACAAAATGATTAAATCGAAACTCCGACTTGATAATGCAAGATTGTTATAGAACGTGAGCAAAAACTGCTATGTTCATTATTATTTATAGAAAAATTTACACATCTTGGATAATATTGTCAATTATAAACAGGAATAATAGATCGTGACATCAAGCGAAAATAAAAATCCTCCAAGAAAAATTATTCATATTTTTATGAAAAATCAATGAAAACCACTCTGAAAGTAAAGAGAAGGAAAAATACCTCCCCTATTAATCTCGCTCTACGTGCCCCGATATCTTAAGTTCCAGCCTCGGGAACTGTTAGAGTTTATCACGAAATCTTTAATTTCCTTTCTGCATATCGCTACACGCCAAAATATGCTGACAAAATCCATCATAGCGATAACGCTGATGCCTCTCAGCGCTTAAGGACAACGCACTTTTGTGGCAAATTACTTTATGTTCCCTAGTGAGATGAATACATGCGAGAATAGACAAGATGAACAACATGTCGGCATCGGTGGCTTTTGTTACGTAAAAATTTAGAAAAGTTATCGTATACGAGAAAAACAACTTACACGAACACGTCTAGTTTTATACCGATAACAATGTTATTTTAGGAAAATGACAACTAATATGTAAACAAACAATGTTCAGGTTAAAGTTCAACCCAACCAATGAGAATGATATAGCATTAAATTTGGAAAAAATTATAATAATTTCCAGTTCTCGTCTGATATTTTATGATATTTTAAATCTGATTATATATATATATATATATATATATATATATATATATATATATATATATATATATATATATATATATATATTTAGTGCGACCTCGATAATCCGGACAAATTAAAACCGCGGTGATTCGAATTAATAAAGCAGGACATTACTTATATTAAAAAACGAATCATTTAATACGAAACAACTAAAAAATAGTACATACACAGAATAATATTTAAAATAGAAGCATATCTTATCAAGTTTTATCTTATTTTGTAAAAAAATTGTAATTTTTGTTTGCTTGACCCTTCTCTAGTTCATCATAAAAGCAATTTCTTTTAATCTTTGAAGTCATCACTTAGAGGGATATCATTTTCTTTTGCCCATCTCAGACACACACTGAAACTTTTAATTGCCTCATCATTCTTCACAGTGTCCTTAACAGTCTGGTTTGTATTAGTATTTAACTCTGAACCTTCATTATCACCCTCGTGTTGTTCATCTGTATCATCTATGTCTTCCAGTGGTAACAAATCTTCATCATTTTCAAGCCAATTACATATTTCCACGTTCGTGAGATTCTGCTCAGTGAGAACATTCAGCATATCTGAAACATTTGTTAAATATTTACGAATTAACCAAAAAAATACTAAAAGAAAAATTTCAGGCTTTACCTTTCATTTCTTCATTCGTGGAAAGCAAATTGTGCCGCAATTCACTCAGAGGAATCAGATCTTCAGCATCATATTCAGTGTGTCTGGGTTGGTATCTGCCACATAAGCCATAATTTTGTGCCAGCACTTTTTCAAGACTTCAGGGGAGACTTTTTCCCATGAATTGCATAGTAGACATACAGCATCTTTTAGGTTAATGCTTTTTAATAACCTAACAAGGTTCTCTTCATTATTTGATAAAATATGGGCTAAAAGACTTTTCCGATAAAATAATTTTGTCAGTCTGATTGTATTCTGGTCCATAGGCTGCAAAAGTGCAGTACAATTTGGTGGAAGAAATAATGTTGTAAGCTGTCCATCCTCACTAGTCAGCTCTTCTATAGTTCCATGGCTCAAAGCGTTATCAACGATTAGCAGGGCTCTTTCCGGCATGCGGCAAGTTGAGAATACTTAAATGACTTTTGACTTGACGAATAAAAGAATGATGAAACCAGTCTAAGAAAATTACTGTAGTCATCCATGCATTGGCAGATGATTTGTGCTCAACAGGTATGTTCACATTTTTAAAAGTCCTCGGATTTTGTGCCTTTCCTATCACTAACAACTTTAATTTTTGTGATCCATCAGCACTGCAACATACTAGAAAGGTAACGCGTTCTTTGTTTATTTTTCGATCTGGTGCGGTCTTTTCCTGAGAACGAACCAGCGTTTTTTCAGGCAACATTTTCCAATACAGAGCTGATTGATCTGTAGATCTGTATATGTATATCTTATCTGTGACTAAAGTTAGGAAAGGATCGACGGCACTTTCATCATTGTATAGTTTTTCGCCACAAACTTTCAAGACACGCAGACCATGTCTTTTTCTGAAATTAGAAATCGAGCCTCTGCTAGCTCTAAAATTATCATTCCCGTAGGTTTCAGTGTAAAATTGTTTCGCTTTGCCTGATAAAATTTTGTAGGAAATTGAGACGTGCCTTGATCGTTGCGTACAAAACCATGTATAAAAAACGAGTTTCCATTTCTGGATATTCGGCTTTTCGTAAGGTTTTTCTGACGCCAGGACCGGAATCACATTTGGAAATAAATCTAAAAGAAGTTACACGTCCATAGTGAGTGTCCAAAATTATCTTTAAAATAAATCATATATACATACCTTTTGATTTTCCTTTGCTTTTTTTTATATCCGAAATTGTGGATGTTCCCTCTCCGTAGTCATTTGCCAACACTTTTCCGCTTTCACCAAGAACTAGTCTCTAATATATCGGACTTTTGTTTTTATTGTTAGTGTAATATGTTTTCTTTTAGAAGGCATTTTAATATGTAGGTACATATACGTAAAAAAAAACGTTTACATACTTATATGAACCACATAAAGTAAAATGGAACGTAGGTATGTTGTACTTGTGACAATAAACAAACAACTACAAAGTCCTTAACCTTTAAACGCAATACGCGGTGCGTTGTAGGCAAATCAAAGGCACCTACAGTTTGTGTGTGAATTTTACTAGCAGTTAGGGGAATCCCCTAACTATCGATTTCAGTTTTCCCATGTAGTTTAAATTAAGTAGATGTCTAAAAAACGCAGGTCCGGATTACCTAGTATTATCAAATCCGGATTATAAAGTACACAATGCAATAGAAATGTTTGTCCGGATTATTAAAGAATCCGGTTTAATGGAGATCCGGATTATCGAGGTGCCACTGTATATATATATATATATATATATATATATATATATATATATATATATATATATATATATATAATATATTACATTAAAATTCCGGGTTTCAATCAGTTCGTCCAACAATGAATTTGCACGACGTTTTGCTAAAATCTCATTTGGCATTTTCAAGTGCTCTTACTACTTCTATGAATCGATACTATGATCTTGCTGTTGCTGCTGCTAGAAGCTAACTAAGTTAGCTTCGGCTAACAAAATCGGAAGTATACAAACTTAATTGCGGTTCTTGCTCAAACTTCTACCTTGGTCAGACAGGCAGATCATTTCAAAAAAGAATTAACGAACATAAAAGAAGCTACATAAAACAAAATAACACCTCTAATTATGCCGACCATTTAATCTTAGAAAACCACAATTTTGACGAAAATTTTAAAATTCTTCATAATGGATCTAAATCTAAAAAGTCGAATTTCTTAGAAAGCACGGAGATTAACAAATATAAGAATAGGAACATTTTACTGAATCAACAACTTGAAACCAACAACTTTCCGTTGTTAAAGCTTTATAAAAATTTCAAATTAACCCAACCAGATTTACCTAAAACAATAAGCAGGATTAAATATTTAGGTTTTTCCAATTGTATATTGTATATTTATGGTTTTATATTTATATTATTGTACCCAATTATATAGTTAGAATTATCTAAGTACACTGAGGATTTTTAAACAGGTAGAACGAAAATACTATATTTAAGGATATGTATTCAATACTACATTTAGTTTAAAATTCTTATTCGTTTGAAGAAGGCATCGTGTGCCGAAACAATTGTCACGAAAAATAATAATATAGTGGAAATTAAAAAACATTATTAGTATTTTATTTGTGTTAAGTTACAATGACAATGAACTTCCGTCAAGTAACGGCTAACTCAGTAAATTTTTTTAAATATCAACTAGTGCATAAGAGGAGGAAAAGTGGAATGGGATCACCATGTAGGAAGAATGTCAAACAGGATAGTACGGATAGCAAGAGACAAGTCACCGAATGGAAGAAGATCAATGGGACGTCCGAGAGAGATGGAGAGACGATCTATAGAGCAGGCAATAGTGCCTAGCTATAAGTCGGAAGAAGAAATTGCAAAACCCACTTTTTAAACTTAAGTAAAACTTGACAAAAATCAGTAAACCGAAGCATTTTAAAACGTTTGACAAAATTTTGTAAAACACCGAAACAATAATTAGATACAAATCATTGCAACAGTTGGGATTCAAGTGTAAGCTCTTTTCTTGAAATATTTCTCCCAGTTATCAGAAAAAATATTTCTAATTATGATCAAAGCAAACTCTTTTAGTTTTTTTGATATTCTGTGAATCAACCCGACTTTTCCATAAAAGGTCACATGGCGTATGTCAAAATCAATTTTTAGGTTAAATTGATTACTCAAAAAAGAAATAAGAATACTCTAATAATAAAAATTTTTCCTCCATCTATAATATATATAAAATGCAACGTCTCTCTGTCTGTCTGTCTGTCCGTTAGTGCGCTTATCACTGGAGAACCACTGATCCGATTTACGTACTTTTTTTTTTAAAACATACATATGTTCTCTGGCCAGGTTATAGGCTATATTTTATTCCGATAGGTAGCATAGGGAATGAGCAGTGACGATAATAGTGAATGAAGTCGGAAAAAAGTTTGCCAGGCGTTCCCTTGCAATACACAGCATAAACCATTAAATTTGGAACAATATTATGTAGCAGAGAATATCTATAATCTATAATATATATAAAATGCAATGTCTGTCTGTCCATTATTGCATTTATTACGCGAGAATCACTTATTCGATTTACGTGTCTTTTTTAAATTCATATATATATTTTTTGGCCAGGTTATATAGTAATAATAATTTATATTTATAATATATGTAAAATGCAACGTCTCTCTGTGTGTTTGTCTGTCCGTTAGTGCGCTTATCCCTCGAGAACCACTTATTCGATTTACGTGATTTTTTAAAGTCATACGTATGTTCTCTGACCAGGTTATAGATATATATTTTATTACATCTATAATATATATAAAATGCAATGTCTCTCTGTCTGTCTGTCCGTCCGTTAGTGCGCTTATCACGGGAGAACCACTTATCCAATTTACGTGCTTTTTTTTTAAACATACATATGTTCTCTGGCCAGGTTATAGGCTATATTTTATTACGTTAGATAACATAAGGAATAAGCAGTGACGATAATAGTGAATCAAGTCGGAAAAAAGTTTGCCGCTAGAGCATTCTCTTGCAATACACTGCCTAAACCATTAAATATGGAACAATATCATGTAGCAAGGAATATCTGTAATATATATAAAATACAACGTCTCTCTGTCTGTCTATCTGTCCGTTAGTGCAGTTATCACTCGAGAACCACTTATCCGAATTACGTGTTTTTTTTTAATTCATACATATGTTCTCTGGCCAGGTTATATAATAATAATAATAATAATCTATATAATATACCATATATAAAACGCAACGTCTCTGTGTCTGTCCGTTAGTGTGCTTATCATTCGAGAACCACTCATCTGATTTACGTGATTTTTTTTTAATTCTTAATTTAATATATGTCAAAAAAAATCTATAATATATATAAAGCTTAAAGTCTCTCTGCCTGTCTGTCTATCCATTACTGTGCTTAGCACTCAAGAACCACTTATTCGATTTACGTGTTTTTTTTTTTATAAAATACAAAGGGAATAAACAGAAACAAAATGCTAATATATAGGAAAAAAAGATGGAAGTTTAGCAGTAAGCTTGGTAGAAAGACTGAATAGATGGGGGGAATACTTTAAAGAAACACTAAATGGAGATGAAAATGAGTTGAATGAGAAATAGGAAGCAAAATTAACTGAAAGGCAGGAGGGGACAAACAAACCCTGCAAAGAAGAAATAAGAAAAATACTCAGAACCCAAAAATAAGGCCCCGGTTGGAAATTGTATAACAGCAGAACTGATCAAAGCTGGAGGAGTAGATCTGGAAAATGAAATATGCCGGTTGGTGCAAGAAATATGGGAAACAGAAAAGGTGCCAGTGAGCTGGAGAGAGTCGCTCATTTGTCCAATATACAAAAAAGGAGAAAAAAAAACTATATGTGCTAATTATAGACCAATAGCCTTATTGGATGTCGTGTACAAGATAGTAGTGTTGACTATCAAAAACAGACTAGCAGAGAAAGCCGAGTCTATTCTGGGAGAGTACCAGTGTGGATTTCAGGAAAAATAGATCGGTTACAGACCAGATATTTTCGATTAAGCAAATCCAAGATAATAGCTTAAAACAAAATTTGGCACTACACTTGGTCTTTGTAGATTTCAGAGAAGCATATGACTCTATAAATAGAGAAGGACTCTACAAGATAATGCAAGAACTAAAAATTCCAAGTAAATTGATTCGCATGGTGAGAATGACCCTGAATGACACAGAAAATAGAGTGTTGGTTGAGGGCAAAGAATCAGACAAGTTTAAGGTGAAGAGAGAATTAAGACAGGGGGATCCAGTGTCGACATGTCTATTTAATTTGGTAATAGAGAAGATAATCCGGGAGTCTGAAATAAAAACAAATGGAACGATATACCAACAAACTTGCCAATGCTTGGCCTATGCGGATGATGTAGCAGTAATTGCAAGAGCAAAAAGAACCTAAAAAAAAGCCATAAGTAGGATAGAAGAAAGGGGAAGGATGAGAGGACTAAAGATAAATGAGGAAAAAAACAAAATACATGGAAATTACAAAGAAGAAGGATAATAAAAACAACAAAAGTTTATATATAATAAACAACTTAGGGAAAAGATATACGTTTGCAAAAGTAGACAAATTTAATTATCTAAATTACGAATTAAAATGCCTATATACGAAACCCCTTATAAGCTAAATCATAAGAAGCCAGCGATTAAGATGGTTGGGACACCTGGCAAGGATGAAGGAAGAAAGACAGGCAAAGCAAGCCGTAATAAGAGGAGTGGTTGGAAGAAGAGGCAAGGGTAGACCTCGATCTACATGGATTCAGGCAGTAAAGCAAGATCAGGAGTTGATGGGAATCCCGCACTGGGAAAAGCCAAAAGGAGATAAAAAGAAGTGGAGACAAGTATGCAACCAAGCCATGGACCTCTAAGGCCCCTTGAACTATATAATAATATAAACTTAACGAATAAGCAGTGATGATAAAGGCGAATCAAGTCCACGCGAGCGGAGCCGCGGGCACAGCTAGTATTATATAAATAGTTCTTGCCTACAATTAATTAGGGACAATTATGCTTAAAATTGGAAAAATTATGATCATACAATTAAAGCTATCTAAAACTTATCAACCCTCATTAGTTTCACCTCCTTTCTCTCATGCGATGTCGCTCATAGCCCATAAATTTCTGTTACTGCACACATGATTTATGTACTAACTTTAAAGCTCTTTTCGTTCGGCAGTTCTAATACCAATAGAGAAATACAGAGTACCAAAAAAAACAACGAAAATTGGAAATTGTATTTTTCGTGATTCCATTTATACCACTTATTTTTCTTTCAATGTGCAATGTATAGGAGCGTTCTAAAATTAAATAAATTACTCATATATTACCGACATCCCCCTACACATAATATACCAATTTTTATAACCCCACTTAATAATTTTAAAACACGTCACTTCCAAACACTAAATAATGGAAAAATAATACGAGATATAATCTTGTCCTCGTCTTATTAGATTCCAGTCAAAATCTATACACAAATTATTGGTCTCGGGGCTTATCTGTGTTTTGCAGTCTCTCTTCCTATTTTGAATAGTAAATAGGGGTGGAAGTTATACAATGAGGGATGCTCTCTCTACACTCGATGGTGGTTTAAGTTTTCCGGAGATGAAAAGGGATGCATTTTAGAGTAAAATTGGACCGTTATAAATCATAATATAGCTTCCAAAAAAATTGTTTTAGTCGATTTCAGTGGCGCAGGATTACCTCCGCTACTTTGTGAACTAAGAGTTAGTGAGACATATTTTTTATATTATTGTCTTTTATTACTATTTCTGGTATTGTTATTGCTCTCTCTTTTCTTGAAAAGCTTCCAAATATTTCACCAACGTCTCCGTTTCTATTTAATCATAGTTGATTTAATAGTTCATTGATTTTTACTCGGTTGTTAAAATTAATCTTCTTGTCATTCTCGCCCACAAACATCCCACTTTCTTAGACATTATATCAAATCACACACCCGCAAGGCCCAAAGACACCCTCCTTTAAAAACAAAAACATTCCCGGTTCCTAGCCAAACATACCGAGAGTCTTATACCACCTAAAAATCCCTTATATCTTCCCTAAGGGCTGTAGTCGTGACGAGAATTCCCTAAAGCATCGTTCAAGTGTGCAAGTCACCCCTATGATAAATATCAGTAATGGAAAAATAATAACGAAATAAATAGGAAAGGCTAACATTAAATCCTTAGATAAATATGACTGTTGATACCTTTTAAATTAGACCTATAATGCTTCCAAGGTTTTCTTTTGGAATTTATTATATGATGTATTAGGCAACGGCAAGTTTGTAGCATTGTAGAAACCGACTCACAGTGATTCGGCAAGAACATGCTAGCGGGACAATATTCATGACGTAATTTCCAGGAACCACTGATAACGACTTGTAAACAACCCCCCCCCCATTTAACGAATTGCAAGAATTAATTTGTTTATCACCTCATAAAGGTATCTTATCAGGGGGGTCAAAGTAACCCTTATAAGAGAGGTCATTTTCATTTGCAAATCAGTTGCATTTTATGCACACTTGTGATAACATATTTTAAAATTGGTAGCAAAGTGAAACGAGTTTTTTGTAATGGAATATTCTGTTGAAGGTATGTACTCTATTATGACTTATATTTTTTATAAAAAATATGTATACTTTTGGTGTAATATCAATTTGTAAATGTATAGATAAATCCAGCAAATTTATTATTACTTGTAAACTTTAAAAGTAGCAACTTTTTTTATCCAAATATATCCACCTAGATTTTTCTATATGTAATACCTACAACATTCAGGCACAGATTCATATATATTATAGACCCCGAAAAGGCCCGAAAGTAAAATTATTTTATTTTTTTCAGAACGAGTCGTGACTATGACGAAAATGGAGTTTTTTTAAGAATGGCTAAAACATGACAAAACTGAACGAAACAGTGGCATTTTTTATTATATAAAGTGAAAAATTCAATATGTCTGATGTTTCTGACGATTCTCTAAAACGACTCAAAATGAAAATATCAAGCCTTTCAGCAAAATTCAATCAAAAGTGGACTTCTTTAAAGTGTAACAAAGAAATGTTTCTAATCAAACATAAAGATTGGTCAGAGGGATCCGGAATCGAAATAAAGATGTGTGTTAACCAGGCGTGCACTTCAACATCAGCGGCTCTTTCCGTAGGGCGACCCAGAAAATCATTTGAAGACTCATCAACCAAAATGAAGAGACGGAGAGTAGAAGATCTTTTGGAATCGCGAAGTGCAAGTGAGCTTATTACAGCAGCTGAGTTAGCTACTCGAAAAGAAGGGCATCGAAGTGTTGCTAAACAGATCCATAACGTCGCGGTCAGTGAAACTAGAGAAAAGAATAAGTGTTCTGAACAAAGTCGGCAGTTAACACCAGACGAAGCTTTAGCTTATTATGTGGACTCGAAATCGACTTCTCACTCATATAAACAAACAAGAAAATGGTCAATGAAAGCGGGACATCAAGTGTATCCATCGTTTTATAGTTTAGGTAAGTCCAAAGCTTCTTGTTGTCCTTCTGACGAATATATTTCTGTGATTGAATCTCGAGCTGAAATTAAACTTCACGCGATTTTGGATAAAACGGCTGAACGATTAGTTAAAGCTCAGACGGAAGTCATTAGAAGTGTGTTCCCTCGTTCATATTATACGTTGGTAAGCAAATGGGGCTGTGATGGGAGTTCGGGGCATAGCACGTATAAGCAGAAATTTGAGAACACTAACGCTACAGACGAATTTTTGTTGGTATACTCATTTGTCCCTTTGAGACTGCTTGATGGCGAAACTGTGATCTGGCAAAATCCAAGACCTTCCTCTACTTTATATTGCCGTCCTATTAAGTTTATTTTTGCCAAGGAGACAAAAGAGTTTACGAAAGAAGAAACTTCTAAAATTTTAGATGAAGTAAGTCAGCTTCTTCCAACATTATGTAACGTTGCTGGATCTCAAATCTCTGTTAAACACGATTTGTTGTTGACAATGACTGATGGCAAAGTGTGCAATGCCTTAACAGACACAAGTTCAACACAAAAGTGTTATATTTGCGGTGCCACCCCGTCTACTATGAACGAGGAGTCAAAGAAATATCCCAGCAACGAAGAACGCCTTGCATTTGGTTTATCTACTTTACATGCATAGATCCGCACGTTTGAATGTTTGCTTCACATTAGCTATCGTTTAGAAATAAAAAAAGTGGCAAGTCAGGGGAGATAACGACAAAGCTATTGTGAAGCAACGCTCACAAGAGATACAAAAAGTGTTTAAAGATCGTATGGGTCTCATTGTAGATAAACCAAAACCTGGGTATGGTAACACAAACGATGGAAACACAGCACGTAGATTTTTTTTCAAAGCTGAATTGAGCAGCGAAATTACAGGATTAGACGTAAACCTTATTCGTAGATTTCATGTAATTTTAAGAACTTTGTCATCGAGATATGACATAAATTATATAGAATTCGAAAAGTTTTGTGTTGATACTAGAAAATTATACCTTGATCTGTATTCGTGGTATTTCATGCCCGTTACTGTGCATAAAATTCTTATACACAGCGCGGAAGTTATAAAGTCTTTTCTTCTTCCCATTGGACAACTCTCCGAAGAAGCCCAGGAGGCAAGAAATAAAGACTGTCGTAGATTCCGTGAACGGCACACCAGGAAGCGGTCACGTATTGCCACAAATACAGATCTTTTGAGAATACTTTTAATTACGTCTGATCCTGTTATCAACTCGTATAGAGAATTACCGCGAAGAAAATTTACTTCTTTGCCATCGGAGGTTCTGCAGTTGATTATCCCACCTTCATTGACATCCGAAACACCATCAGTAAGTCATCATCACGAATTAAATGAGGAGGATTATTTACTCTCTGAATATTCTACTGAATGGGAGAGCGATGATGACGACTCATCTGATGGTGATTAGTAGGTTTAAGTATTTTTTTATTGTAATTATTATTCTTATTTTATTGTGTGTTGTAGTTGCTTATAATTCATGCCTTAGTATATAAGTTATTTAATATTATATTTCTTTTACTTATACATCTTGTTATTGTAAATAATTGATATATAGATACTGTTATTGTACTAATTTATTTTAAAATAAATAATATTTTGTAAATTAATAAATGTGGGTACTCTCACTATGATTTTTATTTTTTTCCTAGAAATTTCTTTGTAAACAAACATGATTGTGCTTTTCACACATAATGAGTAGGTAGACGTATGTAGCTAATTAAAGAACAATTAGCGACAATAGTGAACAAATGAGACACATTAGTAAACCACTTCCGTCTTGCAGCTACATATTTCGATTAATACACATACAGTACACATTTTTCAACTTTTTTTTTCTTAAAATAGCTTAAGATACCTGGAATATACATAAACAATTGAAATAAGTGAAGAAATAATACTGTCCCGCTGGCTTGTACTAGTCGAGACACTGTGCGACGTAGTCAAATTAAGACTATTATTGGGCACTAGACTTGTTCTTCAGCAAAAAGTCAAAAATTAATTCAATCTTAATACCACCTAATCCCAGAAACAATTATTTTAAAATTTACTTTGTTTTCAAACACGGAAGTCCAGTTTAGCGAGAAAACTATTGGCTTAAACTCAATTTTCTCAAACCTAAAAATGTCACTTTTCTCTATTGTCATACCAACACGAGAAAATATCGCTTTCGGACAATCAATTTCGAATTTCCGATTTTCAATTTCAGGTATACGGCTGCTCTATGTTGACTCTGGCTCTATGTAATCAAATGTGTACGTAAGGATTCGTTTTGGGTATAGGGACGTTTAAAAAGTATGCAAAGTTTGTAGAACTGTCCCCAAAAAACATACAGTAACAATCAAATGCGTTTAGTATAGCCTTACAAATACACAGTACCAATATTTTTAAGAGTGTCTCCTAAATTGGGTCATAAAGTAGAGTATAATACTTGCCAATATATAAAATTTCTAAAAGTAATATAAAAATCTCTGTGAGCATGTTTTTTTTTCTAACAGGTCATTTACTTCATATTTTGGAAAATCGTGGAGCAATAAAACAAATTCTATGAAACATCAGTGTAGTTAATCTAGACAGTATATATATATATATATATATATATATATATATATATATATATATATATATATATATATATATATATATATATATATATATAACAAGGATTTTCTACAGATGACGCTGTCTTCCTTCTCTCAGCCTTTGATTCCATCCGTTTCTATCTTCCCAGTCTCCATCTGTTAGACCCCTGTCCTCCATAGCCGATCGTCTGGGTCTTCCTCTTTTTCTTCTTTCTACAGGGCTCCACTCCGTTATTTTCTTTATCCACCTATTATCTTCGCTTCGTCGTGGTGTGTCCATACCATTTTAATCGTTTTTCTTCAATGGTGTTTATTGCATTCTCTTTGATGTTTATTCTGCTTCTTATTTCTTTATTTGTTATTTTCTCCATACGTGTCACTCTACAACATCGTCTCCAATACTCCATCTCTACCGCGTTAATTTTAGATTTATTTCTTTTGTTGATCGTCCATGTTTCTGATCCGTATGTCACTATGCTTTGTATTATTGATTAGTATATGCGTGTTTTGTTTCTCTTTGTAATGTGCTTGTCCTACAGGATCGAATTTAATTGTCTTATGCATGTTCGCGTTTGTCCTAATCTAGCTTTAATCTCTTCTTCTGATGTTGCGTTTTTTGAAATGATGGTTCCTAGATATTTAAATCTATCGGTTCCTTTGATTATTGTTTCGTTATCTACTTCTAGATTCTCCACGTTTCCCTCCTTTGTTGTTAGATATTCCGTTTTATCAAAGTTTATTGCTAATCCTGCTTTAGTGTATTCTTCTTTCAGTTTTGTTACCATATAATCGAGGTCTTCCTCATCTTGCGCTATGATTACTTGGTCGTCTGCGAAACTTAGAGTATATAAGTAATCTTCTCGTATTGGGACTCCCATTCCACTACATTTTTGCTTCCATTTTTTTAATGTTTGTTCGAGGTATATTTTGAATAGTGTTGGAGATGTAGAGCATCCTTGTAATAGGCGTTTTGATGTTTGGAGTCTCTTCCCTATTTTATGTCCTATTTTTATGTTTACTGAGTTGTTTTCGTTGAGAGCTTTTACTGCGTATATTA
This sequence comes from Pachyrhynchus sulphureomaculatus, assembly GCA_019049505.1. NCBI lineage: Eukaryota > Metazoa > Arthropoda > Insecta > Coleoptera > Curculionidae > Pachyrhynchus > Pachyrhynchus sulphureomaculatus. Next base: position 2,635,180 of record CM032451.1, read on the forward strand.
GTTCTATGTCAATGCCTATTTCTTTCATTGCGTTCCATAATCTTTGTCTTGGACTGAGTCATAGGCCTTTCTTATGTCTATGAAAGCTAGATGAACTTCTCTCTCTCTCTCTCTCTATATATATATATATATATATATATATATATATATATATATATATATATATATATAATTATATATCCCTTCTCCCGAATGGTGTAGGGCAGTTATACATTCTCCTTTTTCCCTCTCAATCTCCACATATAAACTTTTTCCATCTGTCTCTATTTTTTGCCATTTTCACTTCTTCCTTCCAGGATTTTCCCTTCTCCTTAAGTATACCTCCAATACTCTCATTCCAGGTCTGTCTAGGTCTTCCTCGCTTCTGTTTTCCCTGTATTCGGGCTTCATACACTTGTTTCACCTGTCTATCATCCTTCATTCTCTGTATATTTCTCCACCATCCCAGCTGTCTTTGTTGTATATATTCCATAATTGCTTGTGCTCTCAGCCTTTTCCTTATTTCTGTATTCCTTATTCTGTCCTTCCGTGTAACTTTGTACTGTTCTCAGGTATTTCATTTCGACACCTTATATCTTATTTTTCTGCTTGTCTGTTAGGGTCCGTGATTCACATCCATATGTTAGGATTGACCTATAAATTGCTTTGAACACTTTTATTTTTGTTTGTTTCGTTACTTCTTTCTTCCTAATGAATTTATTATTTATTGCATAGTAAAGTTTGTTCGTTTTTTCGATTCTTTCGTTAATTTCTTTGTCTTGTTTTCCAGTTTCATCCATTATCACTCCCAAATATTTATACTGTTCCACTTGTATTTTATTCCCTTCTATGTAAATTCTTTGTTTGTTTTCCATTGTCATTACTTTTGTTTTATCTATATTAATTTTCATACCTTCTTCTTTAAACTCTTTATTCCAAATATCGAGGTTTCCTTGTAATTGTCTCTCATTTTCCGCCACTAGCACAATATCATCAGCAAAAGCAGCTTCAGATATTTTTATTCTTTTTAGCTCCCAATATCCAATTGTCATTCTTTTCACTTTTATTTTGCATTTCTTGATTATTTCATCCATGTATACACTGAACAATGTTGGGCTCAAGCTTCCTCCCTGCCTCAAACCTTCCTGTGTTGTAACTCCCATCGACTTCATGTTGTTTTTTATTACATACTGCACATTGTTGCTGTATATTCCTTTTATGATTTTTATTGTCTTTTTGTTTATTCCCTTTGTTTTTTAGGCTTTTCCACACTTTATTTTTCTGCACACTGTCAAATGCTTTTTTAAAATCTATGAAAGCAAGGTGTAGACTGTTATTTTGTTTTGATCTTTTTTCGATAATCTGTTTCAGTGTAAATATGTGGACTTGTATACTTCTTGCTGGTCTAAATTCACTTTGCGTTTAGGATAGTTGTGGTTCTATTACTTTCTTTATCCTATTATTAGTGATGCCCTCTACTAACCTGAACTAACTTAAATAGTACTTTTAGGTAAATTCACAAAGCTCAATAGAATTCTTGAAAATGGTGGTACGACAAGGGGCAAGCTGAGCCTCATACGGTTGTGATGTATCAGCCCGACGTGGGAGGAATTAAGTAGGCTATATCCGTCGAACAGTTTCAATGAAAGCACGTGTAGAAAAGACTCAGGTCGTCAACCATTCTTTTATATTCTATGGAATCAAAATTGCCTGTAAGTTCTCGGGCTCCAGTCAGGCGGAAAGCTCTCTTCGGAATAAAATCTAATAAATGTAACGTATGGTTGGAAGCAGAGCTTCAAACGTCGGTCAAATCTGAGTTGTAAAAAGACTGTTGTGGCGTATACAGCTTGCTAATAGTTTAGTGTGTAACTAGTTTCATTTTTTTTTAATGCATTTATTTGGTTACCAAGTTTCACATCCACATATACATAAAACTGGTCTAATGCAAATGTGCAGCTCTATTCTTCCTTCTTGTGGAATATGTAGTTTTTAAAATACCTCGTACTTAACATCAGCAGCAAGTAAATAAACTTATACCTGTAGAGATGGAGTAGTAGAGTTTCTCTTTTATATATAAAAGGAGCTATTTAAAACACATGTTATTTCAATCGAACAAGCAATATAAAGGGAGACTTTTTGGTTGAAGAAAACGATTCAATAACATTTTTGACCCACAGACAGTGGCGGAACATATGCCAGATAGTAAATTTTTCATCTGTTGGGAGTTTGCGAGGTTGTTTTTTAATTACCTAGTTCGCTATGGTGAGGAACTCGTACCTAAACACCGTCTACACTTAGTCGAGCATTTTTCGAATTCTCTCAATTTATCCTGCTTGCGCCTACAGCGGCTTTTAATACATCGTTTAAGAAAAATTTAGGATCTTTTATCACGAGGAATCAACAACTTTCGGTAATCGCTTGAACTATGCGAGCCTTGTGGACTTGTACAACAGGAAAGTTTGGGGTTTCCATGAATTCGGACGTTTTTCTAATTACTTGAATTAGATTTTAGATCGTCCGTGTAAGCCTCTTTTTCTATATAAACAAAATTTTAACCTAGTCTTAAAACACGAATACCAATAATTTTCCAAAAAACGACTCAGTTTTCGTCTTTCTTGCGTATGGTGAGCCTTTATAAGCTCACTTCATCGGCTACTGCTTCGTGGAAGAATCCCGCTAGAACACCCATGTCTCGTGGCTCGTGACGATTCTCGAAAAACATCTTCAGAAAAAAGTGCGTTTATAGGTGGATTCTGCACCTTTAAAGTCCAAGTCCTGTTTCAAGTGATGTAGAACCCATCTATAAACTACAACATAGAATAGTGATTCTTCTAAATTTATTAATAAAGAAAAATCCCATATGTTGCACACTGTCTACCTGTATCATCGTATGTATATTACAAATATACATATATATATATACATATATATATATATATATATATATATATATATATATATATATATGTATGCGATGCGCAGATGACACCGTGGTTCTGGCAGAGTTTGAGGAAGATTTACAAACGCTGATAAATGTCCTGTCAGAATCAAGTGCCCAGTTGGGATTACAAATAAACTTAACGAAAACTAAAACTCTTGTTTTTGGCCGAAGCGAAGATGCGCAGAACAATGCTCAAATAGCCATCGACAATAATATCCAAAACGTTCATAGTTATATATATATATATCTAGGTAGAGAAGTTAACATCCAATTAGATCATTCAAAAGAGATTAGTGGGCGCACTGAGATAGCCAAAGTCGACTTCATCAACATGCGAAAGTTCTTGTGTCACCCGAAGTTATCCATCTATACAAGATTACGAACATTCATGTGTTACATCTGGCTACTACTACTCCATGGGTGCGAAGCACGGACCCTTAAACGAAAACGCATAAAAAAGTTCTAGGTGTTCGAAATGTGGCTTATAGATGAATAATAAGAATCAGCTAGAATAGCAGATCGACCAATGCCGAAATGCTAAGCAAGATGAATGCTCCAGAATGACTAGTCAAGACAATTAAGATCAGAAAATCAGCCTACCTAGGACACATAATGTGTCACACAGAATACGAACAACTCCAACTCATACTGGCAGGAAAAATAGACGGAAGACGAGGTTTGGGAGGCTAAGAAACATAAGAGACTGGGCGAACACCGCTGACGAATGCTCTGATATATACAGCACAAAATAGAGACGAATTTGCCATAGTGGTCGCCAACCTCAACAGAGAATGCACATAGGAGGAGGAAGAGATATATAAATATAAATAAAATATATATATATATATATATATATATATATATATATATATATATATATATATATATATATATATATATATATATATATATATATATATATATATATATATATATATATATATATATATATAGCCATATATATATATATACTGTGATCAAAAAATAGTAAGACTTTTAAATTTAAATCGCCCGGGCATTTCCAAATCGGATTAATTTTTTTTCGTTAGGTTGGTAGGACCTTCACTGCCATCTGTAGCAAATTTTAAGACCATAGCGTCAGTAGTTAATAAAATTCGCTTACATTCGGTCAACCATAAAAGTGCATTTTTCGATTTTTAACATGTGTGAAAAAATTCAGCAAAGAAGTTTCATTAAATTTTGTTTTAAAAATAGTTTTTCGGCTTCCCAAACGTTCGAAATGATAAAAAAGTCATTTGGTGATGATGCTCTATCCAGAGCAAGTATTTTGGATTGGTATAAATTGTTTAAGAAGGCAGAGAACATGTGGAGGACGATTAACGTCCTGGTCGTCTTTCAACATCTACCGATGAGAACCACATCAAGCAAATCAAGGATTTGGTGCTCAAAAATCGTCAGGTGCTAGAGGTGAGCCCAAACCGAAGAAACTACGCCTAAGCAAGTCGAAAATCAAGGTGATGTTAACAGTTTTCTTCGATTATCGTGGTGTTGTTCATTATGAATTCCTTCCGTCGGGCCAAACTGTCAACATGGAATATTATTTGAGTGTTATGCGTCGTTTTGCGTCTCAAGAGGCCGATAACTCTTGGTTTTTTCATCACGCCTTCTCACACAGCATTGGTTCTTCGCGACTTTTTCATCAAAAATTCAACTCATATGATTCCGCAATCGCCCTATTCGCCTGACAGCTCCATTCCCTCTGGGCTAATATATCTGGTTTCGACATTATTCAGTAGACTGTTGGCTACTGATGTGGTGGGGTCTTGTTTTATTACGCATTTTTATACGGTTAGGAAGGAAAATACATCATCCCTTTTGTTTAAGTCGCCAACAAAATTACTTCCAATCCCAATCAAAGCCTTTCTGCTGCTCAAGTTATTCTTGCGATTAATATCGCTCATCAGCTAAAGTATTATATGATAATGCTTAGATTAATCTATTCTTTAGTCTCAGGCGCATTAAATTAAGTACTTATTTTATGGTACAACTGAGTGTTTGCTAAGGAAGCATAAGATAAATCATTATACATGTAACGATTTTGTCTTACTTCGTTCTTCTTAAAAGTTAAGAAATGACTTTTAAAAATCTAAAACAGTTCCAGACAAAAATGTTAAATCCCTCACATATTCAAATTTACGAAAATCGATAAAAAAGAATTATTAAACATTAAAAAAATTGGTTAGTTCAATTGGACCAACGGCATAGATATCAGAAGAAACAATAAATACATTTCGTGTTACCAAAGAAACATAACGAAAACATACCTAGAAGATTAATGCGTGGATTTGACGAGTCGCCACTGTAATAACATAGCGACTATCTTAAAAGGAGAACTTTGTACGAAGAGCTGGGGACTTTATTGAACTAGTATAGTATGCAACGGTAGATACAGAGTAATTTCATTTTTATATTAAGCCGTGTAGACATACGCTGAACGTATTTAAAAAACATAACAAGTTTAGGTGTTTTAATAAAGGAAATATACACTGAAGATCGGTAAAGAACTAGTATTTTCGCGAAGAGACTTTAATCACTCCTCAAGGAGCATAGCGAGTGCCTTATAATGTCATGAGTGAATAAATAAAATAGTTATTTATCCAGTACTTCCCGTGTAAAAATAAGTTGTAAAATAACCACCATCTTCCTCCGCATTATTTACGTTAAGATTGGAAATAATAAAAAAAATGACATGATTTTTTGATTCTTTGACTCCAAGAATACTAAACAGGACACATGATACCCTTCTAATCTCTTTCCCCACCTTTATATTTTTGACTATAAATATATATGCTGAGAGTTTGTGCGTCCTTGAATCAACACGCAGCAAAAATATCTAAAATACGCAGTTTTTTTTTAGGTTATCTACATGCCATCGAAATGACGGCATTCAAAAATATTATTTATTTGGTTGTCAAATTACCGTTTTAAGTACTTTGACGAAATTTGATACGACTTTGTTGCTTTTTGTTGTTTTTACATTTTTTTTTTTTATAAAAAATACGTGCAAGTAATTTGCAGCAGAGTGCGTTCATCAAGTTTTTCAGTAAAGATGAAAACGAACCAAAAGTTATTCATGATGAAGTGTTCCAAATAGACAGTAATGACAGAGCATCTTACTTTCAAATAATATTTTGGCCCCAACAGCTTTAATTTAAAAAAAAAAAAACCCGATCAGGAAGACTGGTAGAGGCAAAAAATAAGAAAATCATCTGACTTATTAAGGATTTGCTGTTATCAGATCAAAAAAAAAAATCCTGAGTTACAACGTCCCCCATAAATCTTTGATTTAGCATCCTGCTACTTTATTTCATGAAGGATATATAAGATGAGAAAGACCTCAGTTATATGGTAAGAAAACTCAAAGAAGAATACACTAAAGCAGGATTAGAAATAAACTTTGATAAAACGGAATATCTAACAACAAAGGAGGGAGGGAAATGCGGAGAATCTAGAAGTCGATAAAGAAACAATAATCCAAGGAACCGATAGATTTAAATATTTAGGAACCATCATTTCAAAAAATGCAACATCAGAAGAAGAGATCAAAGCTAGATTAAGACAAACGCGGACATGCATAAGACAATTAAATTCGATCCTGTGGGACAAACACATTACAAATAGAAACAAAACACGCATATACAAATCAATAATACAAAGCATAATGACAATACGGGTCAGAAACATGGACGATCAACAAAAGACATAAATCTAAAATTAACGTGGTAGAGATGAAGAAAAAACGATTAAAATCATATGGACACATAAGACGGAGCGAAGATAATAGGAGGGTAAAGAAAATAACGGAGTGGAGCCCTATAGGGAGAAGACCCAGACGATCGTGGAGAGACGATGAGGATGAGGCTATGGAGGACAGGGGTCTAACAGATGGAGACTAGGAAGATAGAAACGGATGGAATCAAAGGCTGAGAGAAGGAAGACAGCGTCAGCTGTAGAAAATCCTTGATATATATATATATATATATATATATATATATATATATATATATATATATATATATATATATATATATATATATATATACGAGGCTGGTTTGAAAAGTCCGTGCAAAGTCCGAGAGATGGCACCACCGGCGCGTATAGAGGTCATGGTTAGTTAGTAGCATCTCTTGAATGAACGCACACCAAATTTCAGCCATATTGGTCTATTTCTTTGTGTTTGGCATTCGTGTGAATCAAGGAAGTCGATTGATTTTCAAGAAATGGACGAAAAAAAAAGAATTCCGTGTGGTGATTAAACATTACTTTATGAAAGGCAAAACGCCTCAGGAGACTAAAGAGAAGCTTGATAAACATTATGGTGACTCTGCACCTTCGATTAGAACGGTTTATAAGTGGTTTCAAAATTTTCGGACTGGCCATATGGGCACAAGTGACGCTGAACGTTCTGGACGGCCTGTGGAGGTTACGACTCCAGAAATCATTGATCAAATCCATGATATGGTGATGGATGACAGAAGAGTTAAGGTGCGTGAGATTGCTAGTGCTGTGGGCATCTCGACTGAATGGGTACATAATATTTTGCATAAACATTTGGACATGAGAAAGCTATCCGCAAGATGGGTGCCGCGATTGCTCACGCTTGACCAAAAACGGAATCGTGTGAAGTGTTGCAAGGATGGTTTGCAGCTGTTCCAGAAGAATCCGGAGGACTTTAAGCGTCGTTTCGTCACTGTGGATGAAACATGGATATATTACTATACTCCTGAGACCAAACAACAATCTAAACAATGGGTTACCAAGGGGGAATCTGCACCAAAAAAGGCGAAGACCGTTCCTTCGGCCGGAAAGGTTATGGCGACTGTCTTTTGGGATTCGCAAGGGATAATCCTCATCGACTATCTGGAAAAGGGTAAAACTATTACAGGTGAATATTATTCATCGTTATTGGACCGTTTGAAAACCGAGCTGCAAGAAAAACGTCCGCGATTGGCCCACAAGAAAGTCCTTTTCCATCACGACAACGCACCAGCACACACCTCAGCAGTTGTGGTCGCAAAATTAATGGAAATAGGATTCCAACTCGTTTCACATCCCCCCTATTCTCCAGACTTGGCTCCCTCGGACTATTATTTGTTCCCCAATTTGAAGAAATGGCTGGCGGGACAAAGATTTTATTCAAACGAGGAGGTGATTGCAGACACTAATGGATATTTTGCAGACTTGGACAAATCCTATTATTCGGAAGAGATCAGCAAACTAGAACATCGTTGGACGAAGTGTATAAGCCTAAAAGGAGACTATGTCGAAAAATAAAAAAGGTTTACCCCAAACACATAAGTAGTTTTTATTTTTGCACGGACTTTTCAAACCAGCCTCGTATATATATATATATATATATATATATATATATATATATATATATATATATATATATATATATACATATATATATATATATATATATATATATATATATATATATATATATATATATATATATATATATTCCTTCTATCCAATTTTTCTTCGGTCTTCCTCTTTTCCTTCTCAAATTCGGTACCCATTCCATTGTTACTTTTGGTAGTCGTATTTGTTCCATTCGTTGAACATGGTCTTACTAGGTTAATTGCTTCCTTTCAATACCCCTCATAACTGTGTCCACAAGTTCCATTTGCTGCCGAATCTCTTCTTATTCTTTGCATTCTCGATATTCTGGTTGATCTTCTTAACGCATTTATTTCGGTAGCTACTATTTTTTTCTTGCTTTTTTCAGTAATTCTCCGAGTCTCAGATCTATATATCAAATTGCTCTTTATCATTGTGTTGTAGATATTAAATTTTCGTTTTTTGTGTTATGTGTTTACTGCATAGAATTCCATTCAAACATGCTATTATTTTCCTTGCTTCTGTCACTCTTGTTCTTATTTCCTTTTCGCCTGTGTCGAACATTATACCTAAATACTTCTATTCTTCGCATGTTTTTATATCTTCTGTATCGTCAATTTCTAGGTTACTAATTTTGTCCGCGATACAAAGATATTTCGTTTTCTCTGTATTTATATCTAGGTCCCAGCCTTCGTACGTTTCTTTCAGTTTACGTGTCATATACTGTAAGTCATCTTTATCTCCAGCAATAATTGCCTGATCATCCGCAAAAATGCAAAGTGTAGGTCGTTGTTTCGTTCAAAGGTATCCCCATTCCAAAACATTTTCGTTTCTACTGCATTAGTGCATGTTTAACATAAATCTTAAATAGAGTGGGGGAAGTAGAGCAGCCTTGTCGTAATCCCTTTGACATATAAAAAGGCCTTGACAGTCTGTTACCTATTTTAATTTAAGACGTTGATTTATTATAGAGGTTTTGTAAAGCTGTTATCAGAGTCTGACTAGTGTTCGTACTTTGAAGAACGTCCCATAGTTTGTAGCAAGGTATTGAATCGTAAGCCTTGGTTAAGTCTACAAATAAACGTGTAAGCCTTGGTTAAGTCTACAAATAAAACATAGCATGAGCAAATATTAATAGAGCTCCTTTTTTTAATTATTTGCTTCATACAAAACACATTGTCGGTACAAAATTTTCTGGCTCTTAATCCACATTGTTCTTCTCTATCATATTTCTTAAGATTTTGCCGTACAGTCTACTAATTGTGCTTGTTAGGGAGATACCTCTGTAATTAGAGCAGCAGTCTTTTCTTCCTTTTGTATGTATTGAGAAAATATACGCTACTTTCCAATTTTGTGGAACTTCTTCTCCATTGACGTATCTGTTGAGAATTATTGTTAGTAACCTGAACAGTTTCTTTGTTCGATTCTTAAGAAGTTCTGCATATACCGCTTCTGGTCCACAAAATCTTCCAGTTTTTACCTTTCTCACATTTCCTATGACCGCTTCTTCATCTATTTTTATTTGTTCTCCTTGTATAGTGAGGGTTTTTTTGCTTCTTGATATTGGGGTCTTCGTTCTTGTAACAAGTTTTTCGTAAAGTTGTATCCATTGTTCTTGACCTTTTACCGTAACTCCCGCATTCTCTTTGCCTCTCGCATAAAGGTTATCATGCAAGATTTTAGTTCGTGTTTGATAAGTAAACCGCGGTAGTATAAATGGCTTATACAACGTCTATTGGAAATACGTATATGGTGAAGACACCAGAAGTAGGCACAAGGGACAGTCAGCAATTTCTCCACAAGCCCACCCTAGGATAATTTAAAACACGTTTAAACTTTCATTAAAATCCAGAAACGTAATAACCTGCACCACTGTGTGAAATACTACTGAAATGTTTAGATTTCGCACTGTTTTCTAACTTAAAATGTAAATTAAAGTTGAATTTTATGTTGAAATGAGTTCATGAATTATGTATTATATTTCATATTTTATGTTTCAGAAAAAAAGACGGAGAAAAAGCTTCACAGTTCCTGATAAAAGCGTTCTAAATTAAAGCTTTTGATATCTAGGTTTCCTCTATAGTTTGGATGGATATATCTGATATGTTTTAACATAATTTGAGTCCTGCAATGGACAACATAGAGACAATTAAGTTCAACTGATATGATGTATTTGTTTTTTGGCATGCAGATGGGAGAGCTTCATAATAATATCGATTATCAGGAGGACAAACTAGTAAAATATATTGTAGATACGATGTAGAGATCATTGTGCTCTCTAACAGAAGGAGGTAGGCTAGTTGAAACTTTTGCAGACGATAATTCCATTATACGAAACTATTCGGAGGGTCACATTATTGCATTGATAACGCAAATCAGGTACATCTACTGTACTTTAGGAACGCTGTCTTGGTATTGAAAAAATTAGTTAGCCAGTGATTTTTATTATTAATGCCGATGTTATAAATATTATAAAATAATACTCATGTTCTTTTTTTAACTGAACAAATTTATAACTAATTATATCTATATAATTTTATAACGTTAATTTTCATCATACAGATTTTTCCTTACTCACGAAAAAATAAATAAATAAAAGACCAAAAATTAGCTCGCGACCATCCCCGATCTCCCCCACATCCGAGTCGGTCTAACTAGCCTAAAGAAATTCACCGTCTGAAAATATAAATTGTCTAATGTCAAAAGCAGACATGCTGACTTGCCAACAACTATGTGTAACAGCATTCTAAATGGGTTTCTTTTCCTGTAAAAAACTACCCAGTTATTTTTTGCTTTCTATACTTTACTGCCCGTTAAGAATTTTAGTCGATAATTGCCGGCGGATTTTTTATTTTATTTAAATTGCTGATTTCGTCAACACAATTAGCATCCTAATAAATAAATAAATAAATAAATAAATATATATATATATATATATATATATATATATATATATATATATATATATATTTATATTTATATTTATATATATATATATATATATATATATATATATATATATATATATATATATATATATATATATATATATTTATATATTTATATATATATATATATATATATATATATATATATAATATATATATATATAATAATCTTTATTGTCCATTTTGCAATAGCTTTAGACAGGGTTAAGACTTAAACTTAGTCCTAAACTACATACATATATAAAATTATCAGTTAATTACATGCAACAAGTATAGGTCAGATAAACAACAATAACTGTAAAGACATGATATATAATACACATACTGAATTAATTAAAAGCTTTTCGTTTCAGAGGCGACCAAGATAATCCTTAAATTCTTGTACATTGTAAAATGCCGCTTCCAATAAAATATTGTTTACTCAGACGAATATCCGCAGACAGCAGGAAGTCATTCAACTCAACAAAGACCTGGAAGAAATTCTATCTTGGGGTGACAGTAACCAAGTGGAATTTAACGCTACAAAAACCCAGGCGGCAGTTTTTTCTAAAAAAGTTAACGTTGCAGAACCCGACATAGTTATGTCGGGGCACTCCATCCCTCTAACATCGTCACTCAATCTGTTAGGCGTTAATTTGGGAGCAAATATGTCCTGGCATGAACATGTTGCAGGCATAGCAAGAAGAGCTTCTCAAAAGTTGGGAATATTGTTTCGAACCAGAAAGCTTTACACTCCACAACAACTGTTAATTCTTTACAAAGCTCAAATTCGACCAACTATGGAATACTGCTCCCATGTTTGGAGCTCCGCTCCCAAACATACACTGCATTTGTTGGATTCTATCCAGAGAAGAGCTGTTCGTCTGATTGGACACCCGGAATTGACCGACGGCCTTGATTCGCTGGAACATCGAAGAACGGTTGGCGACTTGAGCCTATTCTACAAGTACTTTCATAGAAAGTGTTCGAAAGATGTGGCCCGTTTGATCCCTCCCAGAGCGGTGCATATTAGAAGTACACGTCGCGCTGATGCTTCACATCCGTATGAGGTTCAGCTTGTTACTCCTCGTACAACGCTTTTCAAGCAGTCTTTTATATGGAGAACATCATACCTTTGGAATGGTTTACCCAGGACTGTGTTTCCCATCGAGTACAATCTACAGCGATTCAAGAACAACGTGAATCGTTTTCCTCCGCACACGTGTCGCTCCTGTAGCGCTTTAGGGACTTCCCTGTAGCACGTGTGCTAGACCCATAAAAAAAAAAAAAAAAAGTCTCTTTTTAAATCGTTTAATGCCCAGGTTTTTCATAGACACAGGTATACAGTACAATACTTTGGTAAAATGTACTATTATGGTATTTGGCTGTATTTGGCAGCAACGAGCGAATGAGGTCTCTTCTAAGAGGGTATGCCGTAATCCTAGAGCCAGAAATATATTTGTTCTTCATTTTGTACATTGTTAATAGGCTCTTATACATGTAACAAGACGGTAATGTCATAATGCGATCTTTTTTAAAATATTCTTTACATGAATCTCTAGGTTTTACATTATTAATTGCTCTCACACACCTCTTTTGAGCACGAAAAATGCCCAGACTTCCAGGCTCATTCCCCCAGAACTGAACTCCATAAACCATCCTTGAATGGAAATATCCATAGTAAACCAGTTTCAAAACCTTTAGAGTCACTACATTTCTCAGAACACGTATAGAGAAGCATATTGCATTAAGTTTTAGTTTAAGCTCTCTCAGGTGTGTTTCAAATTTAAGGTTTAAATCAACAGTTAAACCCAAGATTTTTGACTTTAAAATGATTTTGAGTGATTTTATAATCACCTGTAAACATGTTTTCACATAGCGGTTCCGAATTTCTATTTTTGAAGACCAAGAGACAGGTTTTATCAACATTAAGCTTTAGCTTGTTTGCAGCGAACCAGTTAGTGAATTCATTTATACAATCTTTGGTCGCTATCTGCAATTCTTCGGGATTGTCGTCGCTCAAGAGACAAGTTGTATCGTGAGCATACATTACAACTTTTGCCTTGATATGTTTAGGAAGATCATTTGTATAAATACTGCATAACAAAGGCCCAAGCAGAGATCCCTGAGGAACCCCAGCAATCACATCCCCAAGATCAGAATCATAGCGATTCCCGTCAGTAAGAATTGAAACATATTCTTTTCGATCAGACAAATAGGAACAAAACCAAGTCAGTGCTACGCCTCTCATGCCATATTTCTCGAGTTTCTGTAATAAAATATTATGATTTACTACATCAAAAGCTTTTGATACGTCACATTGTACAATGACACAATTCTTTCCCTGGTTTCGCACACCATAAACATAATTTAAAATTTCAAAAAGGGCACTCTCTGTTGATAAATTGAATCTAAATCCATACTGAGAAGGAGTCATCAAATTATTCTTTTCTAAGAATTTTTTTTAAACGAGTATGTACAGTCTTTTCAATGATCTTCGTAATAACATTAGCTAATGAAATTGGACGATAGTTTGTTATTTCATTATGGGAAAGTTGGAGACTCTGGGAGATAAGGATAAATATTTGGAGAATGGCTTGAATAATGATAGATAAAGAGATATAAGCCCCTGTATTACGGGAGAATTCGAGATTATGGGAGATAAGGCGAAATAATTGGGGATAATGCGGAATAATGACAGATTTAACAATATATAAGCCTTTATAATATGGGAAAGTTGGAGATTCTAGGAGATAAGGAGAAATATTTGGAGAATGGTTTGAATAATGATAGATAAATAGATATAAGCCCCTGTATTACAGGAGAATTCGAGATTATGGGGGATAAGGCGAAATAATTGGAGATAATTCGGAATAATGACAGATTTAGCAATATATAAGCCTCTATAATATGGGTAAGTTGGAGATTCTGGAGATAAGGAAAATGGCTTGAATAATGATAGATAAAGAGATATAAGCCCCTATATTAAGGGAGAATTCGAGATTATGGGAGATAAAGCGAAATAATTGGAGATAATGCGGAAAAATGACAGAAAAAGCAATATATGAGACTTTATAATATGGGAAAGTTGGAGATTCTGGGAGATAAGGAGAAATATTTGGAGAATGGCTTGAATAATGATAGATAAAGAGATATAAGCCCCTGTATTACGGGAGAATTCGAGATTATGGGAGATAAAGCGAAATAATTGGAGACAATGCGGAAAAAAAAAAATGACAGAAAAAGCAATATATAAGCCTTTATAATATGGGAAAGTTGGAGATTCTGGGAGATATGGAGAAATATTTGGAGAATGGCTTGAATAATGATAGATAAAAGGATATAAGCCCTTGTATTACGGGAGAATTCGAGATTATTGGAGATAAAGCGAAATAATTGGAGATAATGCGGAAAAAATGACAGAAAAGGCAATATATGAGCCTTTATAATATGGGAAAGTTGGAGATTCTGGGCGATAAGGAGAAATATTTGGAGAATGGCTTGAATAATGGTAGATAAAGAGATATAAGCCCCTGTATTACGGGAGAATTCGAGATTATGGGAGATAAGGTGAAATAATTGGAGATAATGCGGAATAATGGTAGATTTAGCAATATATAAGCCTTTATAATAAAGGAAAGTTGGAGATTCTGGGAGATAAGGAGAAATAATTGGAGAATGGCTTGAATAGTGATAGCTAAAGAGATATAAGCCCCTGTATTACGGGAGAATTCGAGATTATGGGAGATAAAGCGAAATAATTGGAGATAATGCGGAAAAATGACAGAAAAAGCAATATATGAGCATTTATAATATGGGAAAGTTGGAGATTCTGGGAGATAAGGAGAAATATTTGGAAAATGGCTTGAATAATGATAGATAAAGAGATACAAGTCCCTGTATTACGGGAGAATTCGAGATTATGGGAGGTAAAGCGATATAATTGGAGATAATGCGGAAAAATGACAAAAAAGCAATATATAAGCCTTTATAATATGGGAAAGTTGGAGATTCTGGGAGATAAGGAGAAATATTTGGTGAATGATAGATAAAGAGATATAAGCCCCTGTATTACGAGAGAATTCGAGATTATGGGAGATATGGCGAAATAATTGGAGATAATGCAGAATAATGACAGATTTAGCAATATGTAAGCTTTTATAATATGGGAAAGTTAGAGATTCTGAGAGATAAGAAGAAATATTTGGAGAATGGCTTGAATAATGATAG
Organism: Pachyrhynchus sulphureomaculatus; assembly: GCA_019049505.1. Lineage (NCBI taxonomy): Eukaryota > Metazoa > Arthropoda > Insecta > Coleoptera > Curculionidae > Pachyrhynchus > Pachyrhynchus sulphureomaculatus. The sequence continues at coordinate 2,650,624 of CM032451.1, forward strand.
ATAAAGAGATATAAGCCCCTGTATTACGGGAGAATTCGAGATTATGGGAGATAAAGAGAAATAATTGGAGATAACTGGTTTTACCCTAGATATTTTTAACTGATCCGGAAAACACCCCTTAGCAAAAGATACATTAATCAGGTGTGTTAGAATGGGGGATAAAATCTCTTGATGAGTTTTAATAAATTCTAGTGGTATCTCATCAATACCTACGGAATTGCAATTTTTAATGATGAAATTCTCATTTTTATTTCCATACTCGTCACAGGACTAAAGAAGAAACTGACAGTGTATTATCTGTTCTTGGTAATATCAATTTAGGAAAAATAAAGATGTTTGCAACACCAGTAAAAAAAGTATTGAAAATATTAGCAACTGTAGTTCTATCCGTTATGTCATCATTATCCACAGAATTTTCCATTCATAATTCTTTATATGCTTTCCCCTATCAGTTTCATTATTTACTATTGTCCATACAGTTTTAGATATATTTTTCGACGGTTTTATTTCTTCTTCAATAACTGTACTTTTTGCTTTCTCTATAATCCGTTTTAGCAATTTAGAGTAATTCTTATAAAAGTTATTAAAAACTAAATTAGGATTATTTTTAAGAAACCTAAAGAGTTGCCTCTTTTGCCGACAGGAGCATTTAATACCTACTGTCAACCAGGCCTTCGATTTAAATTTAGTCAGCCTCTGAATAGGAAAACATTCATCAACAATGGGGTTCATCTTTTCGTAAAAACAATCAAATCCTTCTTTTGTACCAACCTCTGGTATGGTCCAGTCTAGAGAATTCATGCAAACTGTACTCTCTGTACTATATATATATATATATATATATATATATATATATATATATATATATATATATATATATATATATATATATATATATATATAATTCATTAAAATTCCTGGTTTCAATCCGTTCGTCTAACAATGAATTTGCACGACGTTTCGCCAAAATCTCATTTGGTATTTTCCAGTGCTCTCGCTGCAGCTGCTACTCGATACTGTGATCTTGCTGCTGCTGCCACTCGAAGCTAATCATTACCTAGATAGGATTCTCTTTTGAAAATCCTTGCCACCAGTGAAATTTTTTTTTTCAGTCAGGAAACGTCTAAAAACTAAACAAATCATTTTTTATTGTTAAGAAAGGTCATAGCTAAGTGGCCACATATGGAAAAAATTTTAATTTTTTTTTTGTAGAAGTGCTTTAAAAATTAATAAAAAATAAACGGTGCATCCAATCGAAAAAAAACCGTAGGTCAACTTCAACATAATATTATAAAGAATATGTGGTATAAATTTGATCAAAATCGGTTAAGTAGATCTCGCGATATTTTGTCCAAGAGTTTAAAAAAAGTAGTTTCGAAAAAAAACGCAAAAGAAAAAAAGTACCGTGTCTGCGTCTTAAAAGTCTATAATTTTTTTTATACTACGTTCAATTTGCGATTCCATTTTGTAAAGCTTGAAATATAGTCTTAAAGGTAAAAATAATAATTTTATCTAAAAAAAATCGATTTTTTGAAAATTTCAAGGATGCGTTTTTCAACCTTTCAGCATTTGCGACCCAATTTTCAAACATAATTTTCATCGCACCTCCCCCTCTCATACAATAACAATGCATGCAATAATAATGTATTTTCAGTATTTTGATGCTAAAGCTACACTACGACCTTAATTACAAACCTACAAACTACCAAGAATAAGTAAATTTATTCATATTTGGCAACACATTGTTCTCTGTCACGTCCACCATATCGGTAGCGGCTTCGCGGAAAGTCTGCCCAGAAGTGTATAAACACAGCACCTCATTCAGTTACAGCTGGTCTCAGTCGAGTTGATATTTCTACTGCTATCGGATTTATCGTTAATCTGTATGTTGTAATTTACGTGTTAATTGAAATTCAAGGTATTAAGAATTGACGGCAGTAAATGGATAAATTTTTAATATATAAATTATTTATATATATATATATATATATATATATATATATATATATATATATATATATATATACATATATACATAATTAACTTATTTAATTAAAAAGACAATGATACATGAATTTTTATGAACTCACAATTATCCGTTGTATTATATCTAGTACAATTTCAAAAGGTACGATTCTCATTGTCTCAATATTTTTACAATTTGAAAGGTTATGATAAAGTACTTTTTATTTACCAGCATTCTAAGTGTATTGAAAAATTTTGTTACCAAAAACATACTCTCGTTAAAAATATTGAAGAAGAAAACCCCATATAAAAACAAACAAACCATAGAGCTATCCACACAAAAATATATTATGAATAGGGGCTAACTTAAGACAAGAGGCAATGAACAATTTGAAAACATGGAGCTTGAACGTAGACAATCAAGGAAAAAAATACCAGAATATCACCACGAAGCAGGCACAAATTTAGGCTATGTTATTTAGCTGAAATAATGAAGAACATAGATAGCATTACGAGGGTATTTTCAAGTTACCTATCTAGCCATGATAATGATGACACAAAATTACTTGGTTGTTAAATTACTATCGCTGTTTAAAGTACTTTGTCCAAATTTTGGACTAGTTCGTTGAGTTGTCGAGTTTTTAAAATTTTTTTTTCATAATATAAGTGAATGTAATATAAAACAAAACCCGCCTCTAAAGCGCTACAGAAGCGACACGTGTACGGAAAAAGCGATTCACGTTGTTCTTGAATTGCTGTAAGTTGTACTCGGTGGGAAACACCGAGTGGGAAACACCGGAAATTATTCCAAAAGGATGATGTTCTTCATACAAAAGACTTTTTTTTTATTGGTCTAGCACACGTGCTGCAGGGAAGTCCCTAAAGCGCTCCAGGAGCGGTACGAGTGCGGAAAAAGCGATTCACGTTGTTCTTGAATCGCTGTAAATTGTACTCGGTGGGAAACACAGCGCTGGGCAAATTATTCCAAAGGGATGACGTTCTCCATATAAAAGATTGCTTGAAAAGCGTCGTACGCGGAGTAACAAGCTGAACCTCATACGGATGCGAAGCACCGGCGCGACGTGTATTTCTAACATGCACCGCTTTGGGAGGAATTAAGCGGGCTAGATCCTTCGAACACTTTCCATGAAAATACTTGTAGAACAGACTCAAGTCGCCAACCGTTCTTCGATGTTCCAGGGAATCAAGGCCGCCGGTCAATTCCGGGCCCCCAATCAGACGGACCGCTCTTCTCTGAACAGAATCCAACAAATGCAGTGTATGTTTGGGAGCGGAGCCCCAAACGTGGGAGCAGTATTCCATAGTTGGTCGAATTTGGGCTTTGTAAAGAATTAACAGTTGCTGTGGGGTGTAAAGCTTTCTGGTTCTAAATAATATTCCCAACTTTTGAGAAGCTCTCCTTGCTATGCCTGCAACATGTTCATGCCAAGACATATTTGCTCCCAAACTAACGCCCAACAAATTGAGCGACGATGCTAGGGGAATGGAGTGCCCCGACATAACTATGTCGGGTTCAGCAACGTTAACTTTTTTAGAAAAAATTGCCGCTTGGGTTTTTCTAGCGTTAAATTCCACTTGGTTACTGTCACCCCCCAAGATAGAATTGCTTCCAGGTCTTTGTTAAGCTGAACGACCTCCTGCTGTCTGCGGATATTCGCTTGAGCAGCCGATCTCCGAGCGTTCAAGGTGAATGAAGAGACAAGCGTACTGTCATCTGCAAAGCTATAGATTGGATTCCCGGACTTTTCCAGCAGATCGTTAATATAAATGAGAAAGAGAGTAGGAGACAGTATGGAGCCCTGGGGCACACCGGCGTTGATAGTGAGGGTGTTAGAAAGAAATCCGTCGACCGCCACTCGTAAAGAACGCTCTCTGAGGAAACATGAGAACCACAAACAGAACCTTTCAGACATACCATAAGAGCGCAACTTAGCCAACAGTCCATCGTGCCAAACACGGTCGAATGCCTTGGATATGTCAAGAGCAACCGCTCGAGATTCTCCAAAGTGTTCAATTGCGTTGTTCCAAACATGTGTTACATAAGTCAGAAGATCTCCTGTTGATCTATGTTTACGAAAACCATATTGGTGATCGCTAATAATATTGAATCGTTCAAGATATTTTAGAAGATGCTCATTGATAACCTTTTCCATGACTTTCGATATTATTGAAAGCAGTGCAACTGGTCGGTAATTATTTGGCAAGGTCTTACCTTTTTTAGGTATCGGCTGAACCGTGGCACATTTCCAGCAGGACGGAAATATTCCCTTTCTGTAGGAGAGGTTAAAAAGTCTACAGAAAACTGGTGTTAGTTCCCTTGCACAGTTTTTGAGAACTATGGCAGGTATTTCGTCAGCTCCAGAAGCCTTCTTGGTGTCTAGCTTCATTAAAATACGCTTTATGATGCGCTGTTTGAAGACAACATCGGGCATCCTTGACTGCAATATGGGAATAGTAGGTGGTGTTTTTCCTTGGAAATCGACAGTAGAATGTGAAGCAAAGAGTTCAGCCAACAAGTTCGCTCTCTCAACAGGTGTGGTTGCAATGGAATTATCTGGCCGTGTGAGTGGTGGTATGGTGGATTTGCTAAAATTTTGACTAACTGCCTTAGCGACTGCCCAAAAGGACCTGGAATTGTTGGGAGAAGCGAGAAGTTTGTTTCTAATTCGTTGATTGTGTGCCTCCTTGGTTTCGTCGATAATTCCCTTGCATCTGTTCCGGGCATGAACAAAGATGTTTCGATTTAAGGTGTTAGGATTTTCACGCCATTGTCGGTAGGCAATATGTTTAGAAGCAACAGCTTCTTTGCATTTTCGGTCGAACCAAGGCTTGCCGTTGAAGGAGCATTTCTTCGAAAAAGGGATGTAAGCTTCCATACCAGCCAAAATAACATCGGAGACCTCCCTGGCGCAGTCAGATGGGTTATCGGATCGAAAACAAACGTCCATCCAAGGGAAAGTTCGAAAGTATTCCATGAGATCTTCCCATTTAGCAGATTTGTAGTGCCAAATCTTGCGCGGTCTAGGCGCCTCTCTGTCACTGATTGGCAGGATACTCGATGTCGAAAGCAGTTTATAGTCGGAAGAACCTAACGGCGGATTTACGGTGACCGTGTAAATCTCCGGATTGATGGTTAAAAACAGATCAAGAAGAGTGGCGAACTCCCCGTCTCGATCAGGGATCCGTGTTGGTTCGTCAATAAGCTGAGTTAAGTCATAACTAACTGAGAATGATTCTGCTTTAAAAGCGTTGTATGAGGTGTAACAAGCTGAATCTCATACCGATGTGAAGTATTAGCGCGACGTGTATTTCTAACATGCACCGCTCTGGGAAGAATTAAGCGGGCTACAACACTTTCCATGAAAATACTTGTATAATAGACTCAAGTCGCCAACCGTTCTTCGATGTTCGAGCGAATCAAGGCCGCCGGTCAGTTCCGGGTCGCCGATCAGACGAACAGCTCTTCTCTGAACAGAATCCAACAAATGCAGTGTATGTTTGGGAGCGGAGCCCTCCAAAGAGTATAAAGCTTTCTGGTTCGAAATAATATTCCCAACTTTTCAGAAGCTCTCCTTGCTATGCCTGCAACATGTTCATATCAGGACATATTTGCTCCCAGATTAACGCCCAACAAATTGAGTGTCGATGCTAGGGAAATGGAGTGCCCCGACATAACTATGTCGTGTTCAGCAACGTTAGTTTTTATTAAAAACCAAACTGCCGTCTGGATTTTTGTAGTGTTAAATTCCACTTGGTTACTGTCACCCCAAGATATAATTTCTTTCAAGCCTTTGTTAAGCTGAATGACTTCCTGCTGTCTGCGGATATTCGCCTGAGTAGCCGATGTTCGAGCTTTTGTAACCAAGAGCTTTTTACTAAAAAACGGAAATGAACTGAAACCTGTTTGTGAAGGAATACTACGAAGATAGGTGGATAACTTTCTGGCAACAATAAGAGAGGGAAAGTAGTAAACTGATAAGGATCGAAAGTTTCAATTATTAAAGACAAGTTTTAAGCAAAAGACATTTCATTTTTGGGATTGTTATTTTTCGGTTTATCTGTTAAAGATATCCTTGCAACTTGACAATCTGATAATTCAACAAAAAGACTCTGACGTATATATGTAACCACACATCGAAGTTAAAAAATACAATTTTCCCCAATTGATAATACCTTAAGTTACATTTGAAAGAAAATATCTGGAATTAAAACGATTTTAGCAGCGTTATCACGACATAAATATTTCTTTAGTATTAGTAACTTTCTTTATAGCATGTGAAAGAAATATTTTTTTACACGATGTTCGTGTTAATTTCATTTTAAAACTAATCTTAGACTATGAAAACACTTGTAAGTTCTCAATGTAGTCTCAGACTGAATAATATTTTCCATTTTAATCATTTTTTGAAACAATTTTGCTTGTGAAAGAAAATAATATCGACAAACAGACAAATATATGAAGTTAGAGAGACATCAAAGATAGAAAATGAATGCGATAGGCCACACTACAAAGAATTCGTTGGGCATATAGAAAACAGTGTTTAAATACACTGAAGTCCGTTTATAACGAACTCCAAAACATCACTAAAAATGGTTCGCTATATCCGAAGTTCGTTACAAACAGTAAGCAAAATTTAATATCATATTTCACTACTTTTTTATTTAGATTAGACGCTAATGCTTAGGAAAATTAATAATAATAATTATTAAGTTAAAAAAAAACGTTCAAAGAAAAATAAAACAAGTCACACTAAAGTTATGTTGGTACATATATGAATATATATACGATATAAACTGGCTTAAATATTCAAATACTACCGACGAACAAGGTCGTGAAGCTGAATCATTCTCAATCAGTTATGGCTTAACTCAGCTTATTGACGAACCAACACGGCTCCCTAATCGAGACGGGGAGTTCGCCAGTCTTCTTGATCTGTTTTTAACCACCAATCCGGAGATATACACGGTCACCGTAAATCCGCCGTTAGGTTCTTCCGACCATAAACTGCTTTCGACATCGAGTATCCTGCCAATCAGTGACAGAGAGGCGCCTAGGCCGCGCAAGATTTGGCACTACAAATCTGCTAAATGGGAAGATTGCTAAATGGAATACTTTCGAACTTTCCCTTGGATGGACATTTGTTTTCGATCCGATAACCCATCTGACTGCGCCAGGGAGGTCTCCGATGTTATTTTGGCTGGTATGGAAGCTTACATCCCTTTTTCGAAGAAATGCTCCTCCAACGGCAAGCCTTGGTTCGACCGAAAATGCAAAGAAGCTGTTGCTTCTAAACATATTGCCTACCGACAATGGCGTGAAAATCCGTAACACCGTAAATCGTAACATCTTTGTTCATGCCCGGAACAGATGCAAGGGAATTATCGACGAAACCAAGGAGGCACACAATCAACGAATTAAAAACAAACTTCTCGCTTGTCCCAACAATTCCAGGTCCTTTTGGGCAGTCGCTAAGGCAGTTAGTCAAAATTTTACCAAATCCACCATACCACCACTCACACGGCCAGATAATTCCATTGCAACCACACCTGTTGAGAGAGCGAAATTGTTGGCTGAACTCTTTGCTTCACATTCTACTGTCGATTTCCAAGGAAAAACACCACCTACTATTCCCATATTGCAGTCAAGGATGCCCGATGTTGTCTTCAGACAGCGCATCATAAAGCGTATTTTAATGAAGCTAGACACCAAGAAGGCTTCTGGCGCTGACGGAATACTTCTCAAAAACTGTGCAAGGGAACTAACACCAGTTTTCTGTAGACTTTTTAACCTATCCTACAGAAAGGGAATATTTCCGTCCTGCTGGAAATGTGCCACGGTTCAGCCGATACCTAAAAAAGGTAAGAAGAACTTGCCAAATAACTACCGACCAGTTGCACTGCTTTCAATAATATCGAAAGTCATGGAAAAGGTTATCAATGAGCATCTTCTAAAATATCTTGAACGATTCAATATTATTAGCGATCACCAATATGGTTTTCGTAAACATAGATCAACAGGAGATCTTCTGACTTATGTAACACATGTTTGGAACAACGCAATTGAACACTTTGGAGAATCTCGAGCGGTTGCTCTTGACATATCCAAGGCATTCGACCGTGTTTGGCACGATGGACTGTTGGCTAAGTTACGCTCTTATGGTATATCTGAAAGGTTCTGTTTGTGGCTCTCATGTTTCCTCAGAGAGCGTTCTTTACGAGTGGCGGTCGACGGATTTCTTTCTAACACCCCCACTATCAACGCCGGTGTGCCCCAGGGCTCCATACTGTCTCCTACTCTCTTTCTCATTTACATTAACGATCTGCTGGAAAAGACCGGGAATCCAATCTATAGCTTTGCAGATGACAGTACGCTTGTCTCTTCATTCACTTTGAACGCTTGAACATCGGCTGCTCAGGCGAATATCCGTAGACAGCAGGAGGTCGTTCAACTTAACAAAGACCTGGAAGAAATTCTATCTTGGGGTGACAGTAACCAAGTGGAATTTAACGCTATAAAAACCCAAGCGGCAGTTTTTTCTAAAAAAGTTAACGTTGCTGAACCCGACATAGTTATGTCGGGGCACTCCATTCCCCTAGCATCGTCGCTCAATTTGTTGGGCGTTAGTTTGGGAGCAAATATGTCTTGGCATGAACATGTTGCAGGCATAGCAAGGAGAGCTTCTCAAAAGTTGGGAATATTATTTAGAACCAGAAAGCTTTACACCCCACAGCAACTGTTAATTCTTTACAAAGCCCAAATTCGACCAACTATGGAATACTGCTCCCACGTTTGGGGCTCCGCTCCCAAACATACACTGCATTTGTTGGATTCTGTTCAGAGAAGAGCGGTCCGTCTGGTTGGGGACCCGGAATTGACCGGCGGCCTTGATTCGCTGGAACATCGAAGAACGGTTGGCGGCTTGAGTCTGTTCTACAAGTATTTTCATGGAAAGTGTTCGAAGGATGTAGTCCGCTTAATTCCTCCCAAAGCGGTGCATGTTAGAAATACACGTCGCGCTGGTGCTTCGCATCCGTATGAGGTTCAGCTTGTTACTCCGCGTACAACGCTTTGCAAGCAATCGTTTATATGGAGAACGTCATCCCTTTGGAATAATTTGCCCAGGACTGTGTTTCCCACCGAGTACAATTTACAGCGATTCAAGAACAACGTGAATCGCTTTTTCCGCACTCGTGCCGCTCCTGGAACGTTTTAGGGACTTACTAACAAAGTGGTTTGCCAAATTGATGCAATGAAAACAACGACTGTCAGGATCTTCGCAAGTACCTGGCCGTAAAATTTATATATATATATATATATATATATATATATATATATATATATATATATATATATATATATATATACCTCCCTTTCAATCTAACATTTTATTGGCTACTTCGTGTTTATAAATATAACTAGCCGGGCCCGCGGCTCCGCTCGCGTGGACTTGATTCACTACTATCGTCACTGCTTATTTCTTATGTTACCCAACGTAATAAAAAAAAACGAAAACATTAAAACACGTAGTTTATACAATAAAATTAGAAATTTTCGTTTGTACAATTTTACTTGAAAAAGAAATGGTGTTTATACAATTGTCAAGATCACAAAAACTGCTCCATATATGTTCAAGTTAGTTCAGGTTACTTTACGAATTTCAGTTACTTTCTTAGTCATTTCTGAAATGAATGGAACATAAATATTATCTCCTTTTCCAAGCTCGTCTTGGTCGTTATTATCAATCAAAATCTTTCCCGAAGTCACTGATGTCACAATTTGATCATCAGTTAATATTTCTCTCGGCATTAATCCATTATCAGCACATACATATTCTTCAAAATTAAGTGATTAAACATCTTTTTAATCGCGATTTCCACTGTACTTTGTTGACTGTCAGCATCGTAAATGAATTCTAGACAGTAGGTTCTTCTCGATGTTTCCCAATTCACTGAGTCACACCTTGATCCATAGGTTAGAGCCTTGCACTTGTGTTTGGAGGCATAAAAACCAATTTTATTTTCTGTAGATCAACTTCAGGATGCGCTGGACAGTTGTCAATCAAAAGTAATATTTTTCTGTTTGTGAATTTTAATTCTTGTCCCATTCGATCAGTTGGTTTTTAAAAATTTCTGATATGCTTTGCTGTGTGATTTGTACTTTACTGGTAAATGTAAATGTAAATTTTCTTTCCTCTGTTCCAGACATATTTGCATTTATCAACACAGTAATCCTTACTTTTGATAATTTTCCTCCAGCACAATTCTCTCCGACAAACTTTAATGTCTTATCAGGCGTCGTTTTGTAAAATAAACCCGTTTCATCCACATTAAAAATGTCCAGACAACAGTCATATCCATTCCTTCAGTTTCTCCTACTATCTTACCCCCACTAATATTATGTCACTTTTTAAATCATTCAATCCAACTTCTAGAACAGTTAACCTCGGTGTTCTCTATTCTCCTTCCCAATTCACTAGCTTTCTATTGTAAAATATAGCAGGTAATAGGAACATGTTCATGTCGTTTTTGACAAAACCATTTAAGAAGTCCTTTATTGACTTGGTCGTGTGTAGATTTTATTACTTTTTTACAACTAAAGTTTCTTTTATCACAGATTGATAAGATTTCCTGCCTCTTCTTCCATATGGGTAGAAACCGTAGATTTATTTAAATTCAACTGTTTGCGAACATATATATATCAATCGGTTTTATAACGTCTTCCGTCTTCCGATGCCTAATTTCCACTCCTCCCGGTTTCTCCATCCCTCCTCCTCCAGATCTCTCTCTAGTACTTCCTTGTTGATTCCTGCTCTCCAGCTTTGGCGTGGTCTTCCTCGCTTTCTTTTTCCATGAGGGTTCCAATTTAAAATCTTTTTAGGCAGTCGGTCTTGTGACATTCTCTGTACATGTCCGTACCATACCAACTGTTGGGTTCTGATTTCGTCCACTATATCGTGCTTTATTTCTAAAGCTCGTCTTATCGTGTCATTTGGTATGCGGTCTTTTCTGGATTTTCCGGCTGCTCGTCTATAGAAATCCATTTCTGTAGCTTTTAGTATTTTTTCTGTTCTTTCCATCAATGGCCACACCTGGGAGCTGTAAGTTATTATACTTTTCACTATTGAGTTGTAAATTCTCTTCTTATTTTCAATGGTTATGTTTTTGTCCCATAGTATACCATTAAGCATTGCAATCGCTTTTCTTCCTTGGATATTCCTCTCGAATATTGCTTCTTCCAGTGTTCCGTCCCTAGATATTCTCGTTCCCAAATACTTATAACTGGCACAGTGTTTGATGGTGTGTCCTGTGGCCAGTTTCAAGTCCTGCTGTTGTCCTCCGACGCACATGTACTCGGTCTTTTTAATATTGACTTCTAGGCCCCATTTTTCATATTCCTCCATAAGTTTTCGTGTCATGTATTCCATATCATCGATGTCCTGAGCGACTACTACCTGGTCGTCTGCGAATGACAGCGTGTACAATGTAGTATTGTCATCCAGTGGTAATCCCATACTGCTGCATTTCCTTTTCCAGTTCTTCAATGCACTCTCCAAATAGATTTTAAATAGCGTTGGGGATATACAGCAACCCTGTTTGAGACCCTTTGTGACCTGGAACCCTGTTGTTATACCATATTTGGTTTTCACACTACTTCTTGCGTTTTGGTATAAGGATTTTACGGCTTTAATTATTTCGGTGCTTACATTACTCTGTTGTAGTGTTTCCCACAATCTCATTAGGGGCACGCTGTCGTAGGCCTTTTTTAAATCAACAAACAAGACATGGACTTCCTGATCAAATGCGGTTTTCTTTTCTAGGATTTGTATCAGTGAGAAGAGATGGTCTATTGTGGATCTTCCTGCTCTAAAGCCTGCCTGTTCTTCAGCTTCTACGTCCGCGTATTCCGTTTCTATTTTATTTTTAAGTATTTTTCCGTATATTCTGCTAATAGATCGTGTAACCATTATTCCCCTATAGTTATCGCAATTATTTTTGTCTCCTTTCTTATGAATTGTTAATATGTATGATATTTTCCATTCCTCAGGTACTTCTGATGTGTTAATGCATCTTTGGAATAAGTTCCTCAAAGCGCTAAATAGCTTTTCAGTTCCGTATTTTACTATCTCTCCTGGGATGTTTCCTGGTTCTGGAGCTCTACCATTTTTTAGCGTTTTACATACTTTTAACTTCTAATGTTTTTATCCTTATTGGGGATCCTCGTATAACTATATTTGGGTTTCCATGTTGGGTACTTTTGAACTCTGGTCTATCTTCTGTTAGCATGTTTGTAAAATATTGGTTCCATTTTTCTGGTGTTATTAGTGAGAAGACTTCTCTTTTCCGTTCTGTTCTCATATTTTTAAGAAGTCTCCAGCCTTCTGTGCTTTTTCTTCCTCCTATGTAAGTGTTGAGTCTTGAGCACGTCTTTTCCCATTGATTGTTCTTTTTGTCACTAATCATTTTGCGTACTCTAGCTTGGGATTCTTTGTATTTTACTTTGTCGTTTGTGCTCTTTGAACTTAAGTATTTGTGATAGCTTTTCCGTTTTTGTTCAATTTCGTATTTAATTTCTTCATCCCACCAATATGGTTTTTGCTGTTTTCCCCTTTTCTCTTGGTACCCTAATGCTTCCAGTGCGGCTGCGTGTAGGCATTCCTTTATATACTTATATTCTTCTTCTATATTAACAAATCCCGTCCGTTGTATCTTTTGGTCCAGTCTACATTTGTATAGATTTCTGATACTTTCATTTTGTAAGCTGTTTGTATTATATCTTATTGTTGTTTCACTTGTTGTGTGCTGTGTACTTGTATCTTCCAGTTTGCTTTCCCGTGTTGTTCGTGAGGTTATCTTTCCTTTCACAAGGTAGTGGTCGCTGCCACATGAAGCTCCTCTTTGGACTCTTACATCTAGAAAGTTTAATCTAGATCTCTGTCGTATTATCATATAGTCGATAATACTTTTTAAATCTCTTGTTTGCAAACATCACTTTGTTTAACTCCATTTTCTATTTTCCTTATAATATCGTGTTTGTCTTTTAAAGTAAACGCTTTACGTTTTGTGTATTTATTTTAAAATAAAAACTTGCTACTTTGATCAAATATGCGTTAGAACCGCATAAAACAACGAGTGAATTGAAAATAATACTGCTCGAACTAGCGACGCGGCGGAAACAAGTAGAATAGGGGTTCCCAGCGAGTTTCGGTGAATTCCCTAGATCAAGTCGCGCGACATCGCGCACAGGGAGTGGCAAGTTCGTTATAAATGAACACAAAACATCCAAATTTGGTTCGCTTTATTCGGAAGCTGGTTATGACAAACTAGTCAAAATCGATCACAGTTGGAAATGATGATAAATGCAATGTATGATCGCTATTGTAATGATATCGGTCTAAAATCAGATTACAGTGACAAAAAAAATCAACCCTGAAAGATACTTAGGTTAACTGAATGTGGCACGTACTTAATCAGTATAATAAAAAACAAATATCTGATCATAAACCTACATTCAAGTTCCACTAGTTGCCAGATAAAAAAAAATACAGTTGATTGTTGCCTAGTTTTCGGCTCGTAGGAATATATCCAAGTTTCACCTCCTGTTACGATCTTGTATGTGGATTTTGCATGTCCTCGGTCGAATTTTTTGAGCATTTCCTTACACAAATTGACAAGAGTCTGTTTTTGAGTTTGAGTCAAATTATACGGAATCCATCGGGGAGATATCTTTTTGACAGCTAAATGTTTATGTAAAATCGAATGTACTGCAGTCTTCAACATGCCTAAAGATGCCTCTGTCTCCCGGTAAGACAATCATGCATCGATCTTTTTTGGAAAAACAACAGATTTTGGTCGACCTTCACAAAATTCATCGCTGTCAGAAGCATGACCATGACGAAATTCTGCAAACCAATTGTAAATAGTATTTGGCAACATCGTTAACAGAACACAAAATAAGCAGAAAAATATTAAAAAGCGATGGTGGGAAGGAACAACCGAAGGCTAAGAGATAACTTCAAAAAGTGCTGATGAGTCAAGCACAGAAAAGATACGATATTATTAAATTAAAAAAAGGGTATATTGTTTGATGTATAATATATATAAATCGTTGCTTCTCTATATATTTTCATTATCTAAACAACTTTTATCAGACGAAAGGAATATTGTTCTTTTAAATAATTTATTTGAACTGGTGTTTTAATATTAATAAATGCATCGTGTACCTTATAATCGCAGGGGTTTTTAGGCCTCCTGTTTCGATAACCTTTTAATGTTATTCATGAAATATATTAGTTGACTTAATAAGAGAGAATTATGGGTAATTTGTTCATGAATTTTGCTTGTGACTTGTGTGAAATTAGTTTTCAACTCAATAGTGTATAAACGCCTTTTTATTTGGTAAATCCAGGACGTTCGACATGGCCCACAGTTGACTAAACCTCGCTCTTATGATATGAGGCTGGTTTGAAAAGTCCGTGCAAAGTCCGAGAGATGGCACCACCGGCGCGTATCGAGGTCATGTTTAGTTAGTAGCATCTCTTGAATGAACGCACACCAAGTTTCAGCCATATTGGTCTATTTCCTTGTGTTTGGCATTCGTGTGAATCAAGGACGTCGAGTGATTTTCAAGAAATGGATGAAAAAGAATTTCGTGTGGTGATTAAACATTACTTTATGAAAGGCAAAACGCCTCAGGAGACTAAAGAGAAGCTTGATAAACATTATGGTGACTCTGCACCTTCGATTAGAACAGTTTATAAGTGGTTTCAAAATTTTCGGACTGGCCATATGGGCACAAGTGACGCTGAACGTTCTGGACGGCCTGTGGAGATTACGACTCCAGAAATCATTGATCAAATCCATGATATGGTGATGGATGACAGAAGAGTTAAGGTGCGTGAGATTGCTAGTGCTGTGGGCATCTCGACAGAACGGGTACATAATATTTTGCATAAACATTTGGACATGAGAAAGCTATCCGCAAGATGGGTGCCGCGATTGCTCACGCTTGACCAAAAACGGAATCGTGTGAAGTGTTGCAAGGATGGTTTGCAGCTGTTCTAGAAGAATCCGGAGGACTTTAAGCGTCGTGTGGATGAAACATGGATACATTACTATACTCCTGAGACCAAACAACAATCTAAACAATGGGTTACCAAGGGGAATCTGCACCAAAAAAGGCGAAGACCGTTCCTTCGGCCGGAAAGGTTATGGTGACTGTCTTTTGGGATTCGCAAGGGATAATCCTCATCCACTATCTGGAAAAGGGTAAAACTATTACAGGTGAATATTATTCATCGTTATTGGACCGTTTGAAAACCGAGCTGCAAGAAAAACGCCCGCGATTGGCCCACAAGAAAGTCCTTTTCCATCACGACAACGCACCAGCACACACCTCAGCAGTTGTGGTTGCAAAATTAATGGAAATAGGATTCCAACTCGTTTCACATCCCCCTATTCTCCAGACTTGGCTCCCTTGGACTACTATTTGTTCCCCAATTTGAAGAAATGGCTGGCGGGACAAAGATTTTATTCAAACGAGGAGGTGATTGCAGACACTAATGGATATTTGAAGACTTGGACAAATCCTGTTATTCGGAAGGGATCAACAAACTAGAACATCGTTGGACGAAGTGTATAAGCCTAAAAGGAGACTATGTCGAAAAATAAAAAAGGTTTACCCCAAACACATAAGTAGTTTTTATTTTTGCACGGACTTTTCAAACCAGCCTCGTATACTAATATTAATAAAAAAAAAAAATAAAAAACTATTAAGATAACACAGGCTAACAAAAAAAATATTTGTAAAAATTTTTTAAACCAATACATCTAAGTGTTATGTATTTTTGGGTGCTGAAACCGTATCTGGTATCAGTTTGTTTGTATCACCCACAGTTCTCTCACAATATGAGATCGATTAAATTCCAAAATAGGGAAAATTTGATACACAAAAAAATAAAAACTTAAACCGTACTTTTATTTGATTAGGTTACAATTTTTACTCACGAAGTGAAGTTTTTTGTGTTTCTTTTTCTCCGATGTGATGCATTTTGTTGTTCTAAAAGATATTGTTCACCTTTTTTGTTATTTACACTGACGATTTTTGAAAGAGACCACAACTCAAAGCTGTAACTTTTCTGGTGATAAATTTAGGAATTAACAAAGATTCGGTAGTCCTCTTTGAAATCCCGGTAGTTCTCTTTGTTGAGGTTTGTAAAATGAGCATCCGTGTGTGCAATGTCTTCTCCATTCCACCAAAATTTTGTTGTTTGAAAATAGATTATAGTCGGATGGTGCCAGATTTGGTGAATATGGAGGGGGAGGAAGAAGTTCATGTCTCAATTTCACCAATTCTCCGGTTGCCAATGCTTTTTTTAAAATATAATGTTTGATCACGGCGCGAAATCCTTTTAATCCATGTTGACTAAACGACACAACTTGAGAGAATGAAAAGCACGCTACTTACAGTTTTTTTTTATTATTGGTCTAGCACACGTGCTGCAGGGAAGTCCCTAAAGCGCTACAGGAGGGACACGTGTGCGGAGAAAACGATTCACGTTGTTCTTCAATCGCTGTAAATTGTACTCGGTGGGAAACACAGTCCTGGGCAAATTATTCCAAAGGGATGATGTTCTCCATATAAAAGACTGCTTGAAAAGCGTTGTACGAGGAGTAACAAGCTGAACCTCATACGAATGTGAAGTATTAGCGCAACGTGTACGTCTAACATGCACCGCTCTGGGGGGGAATTAGGCGGGCCACATTATTCGAACACTTTCCATGAAAATACTTGTAGAATAGGCTCAAGTCGCCCACCGTTCTTCGATGTTCCAGCGAATCAAGGCAGCCGGGCAGTTCCGGGTTTAGAATCAGACGAACAGCTATTCTCTGAATAGAATCCAACAAATGCGGTGTATGTTTGGGAGCGGAACCCCAAACATGGGAGCAGTATTCCATAGTTGGTCGAATTTTAGCTTTGTAAAGAATTAACAGTTGTTGTGGAGTATAAAGCCTTCTGGTTCGAAATAATATTCCCAACTTTTGAGAAGCTCTCCTTGCTATGCCTGCAACATGTTCATGCCAGGACATATTTGCTCCCAAATTAACGCCCAACAAATTGAGTGACGATGTTAGAGGAATGCGGTGCCCCGACATGACTATGTCGGGTTCAGCAACGTTAACTTTTTTAGAAAAAAATGCCGCCTGGGTTTTTGCAGCGTTAAATTCCACTTGGTTACTGTCATCCCAAGATAGAATTTCTTCCAGGTCTTTGTTAAGTTGAATGACTTCCTGCTGTCTGCGGAGCCGATGTCCGAGCGTTCAAAGTGAATGAAGAGATGAGCGTACTGTCATCTGCAAAGCTGTAGATTGGATTTTCGGTCTTTTCCAGCAGATCGTTAATGTAAATGAGAAAGAGAGTAGGAGACAGTATGGAGCCTTGAGGTACACCGGCGTTGATAGTGAAGGTGTTAGAAAGAAATCCGTCGACCGTCACTCGCAAAGAACGTTCTCTGAGGAAACATGAGAGCCACAAACAGAACTTTTCAGACATACCTACCATAAAAGCGTAGCCTAGCCAACAGCCAATCGTGCCAACCACGGTCGAATGCCTTGGATATGCCAAGAGCAACAGCTCGAGATTCTCCAAAGTGTTCAATTGCGTTGTTCCAAACGTGTGTTACATAAGTCAGAAGATCTCCTGTTGATCTATTTTTACGAAAGCCATATTGGTGATCGCTAATAATGATATTTTAGAATAATGGCCTTTTCCATGACTTTCGATATTATTGAAAGCAGTGCGATTGGTCGATAATTATGTGCAATTACTGGCAGGGTCTTATGATGATACATCGTAACGGTATGAAACTTGTTTAATTGTCTGATAAAAGACCTAGTAGTATATAAAAGATGGAGCCATTTCCTGGATTTTGCAAGGACTTTCCGAACAGTCCACGTAGATGGTTTTGAATATCATTCTACTCACCTCGATCTATCCTCTAAAACACTACATCTCAAACGTCTCGAATTTAGTACCCACATAAGGCAGCCCTGTATATAAATGTATATAATTTTCCCAGCGTTTGCGAATTCTTATGTTCAAGTCTATTATTAAGAACTGTTTTTTGCGAGAGTCTTTTTTAACTTGCACTAACCTGTTTATTTCGTCATGTTTGCTATATTTGTTTTATCTATTCCAGAATAGCCAAAAATATATTTTTATTACGTCCCTGCCGTTATTTTTAAACGTACTTAACCAAAATTCAAATAATAATTTTGCAACTTTTTGTATGGACCCTTCAAAGTGACATTAATCAAGTGCACGGGCTAAAAATCGTAAAAAAAAAAACGATGGCAAAGGGTCACAAGGGCTTTTTTAAATTCGAGTTTCGTATTTAGGGTGCGAGTATAAAAAAAAACAAACATATAAATCACTAATAAACATTTTACTGTAGGTCCTGCTATTTGAAAGTAATTTAGTGCTTTTGAAAATTAGTTAATTAACACATAATTATGCCGGGCCTTTCGTTTTAAACAAGCTGCATGCTTTTATTTGATGTCGACATTTTTCTCACAAATTCCTATCCTATTAAAACTTTTTTTGTACAATTACTTTTAACCCATCTCTTACTTCTCTTTTGGCTCTTTGCATTCCCTTTCATTGAATATCTATATGTTTTGTTGGTTCAGTCATTGTCTCATTTCTAACTGTCTCTTTAGAATATTTCACACGTCCAATACAACTACCTCATCTGGGGGCACGGCAGTGCACCCGCCAAGTCGAGCAGAAAGCACAGCCGTACCATCCTTTTCTCGAAGCCACTCACGGCACTTTCGACCCCCCTGTAACTTCGTTGTGGATAAAGACAGAAGCCTGAATTTTCAGTGACCAAGAGGACATACGCTACTAGCTATATTCCTAAATTACCTACTATTTATTATATCTTATAGTTTACGAACTATCGCCAGTCGAAGTTCTTTAATTTTGTCACTGACACACTCAGCGATCATCAAAATTCTAAGGTACTTCTAGCAGACACACAAACTTCAAATTTTAAATTTAGTTAGTGTTTAGCCTATAAAAGAAGGAAAATCTGAAACATCCTGACATTTCAGTCCCGTTTTCTAAATTTTATTGTACAGTCACTTAATCCAAAAAAGATGGTAAACCTCGGAATGAGAGACAATAAGCTGTAAACTTGCATAAACCTTTATTTTGGCATTCTAAAAGTTGTCTCAAAAGTCTCATAAAATCTCGTGTCCGCGTCTTAAGATATTCAAGGTCAAAGGTCACAAAATTAGGTTTTTCGCAAATATCTCGCTTCCTATGGTTTCAATGATATTTGCATCTATTATGAAAATTGTAGAGCATAAAATTATTTACAAATTTTATTCTAAACATTTTTTTATACGCTTAACCATTTTTGAGATCGAGCGCGGAGAGCGCGCAGCGCTCAGCCATATATAGTATAATGCAAGGTCAATGGTGAGTCCCGGTAAATAATTCGTCGAATAAAGTTAATTAAGCACTAAAAAATCCATAATTATGAATAATTTGTATTATTTATTAATTAACTAGCCGGGCCCGCGGCTCCGCTCGCGTGGACTTGATTCACTACTATCGTCACTGCTTATTCCTTATGTTACCCAACGTAATAAAATATCTCCCATTATTTCTCCTTATCTCCCAATATTTCTTCTTATTTCCCATTATCTCTACATAATTTCCATTATCTAGGCTTATCTCTGCTCATCTCCCATTACTTCCCCTTATCTCCCATTATTTCTCCTTATCTCCCATTATCTCACCTTATTTCCCATTATCTAGACTTATCTCGACCTATGTCCCATTATTTCTCCTTATCTCCCATTATTTCTCCTTATCTCCCATTATCTCACCATAACTCCCATTATTTAGACTTATCTCTGCTTATCTCCCATTATCTCTCCTTATCTCCCATTATTTATACTTATCTCTCATTATCTCACGTTATCTCTCCTTATCGAGGCTTATCTCGACTTATCTCCCATTATTTCTCCTTATCTCCAATTATCTCACCTTATCTCCCTTTATCTAGGCTTATATCGAATTATATAGAACATATGTATAAATTTATAAAAACACGTAAATCGGATAAGTGGTTCTCGAGTGATAAGCGCACTAACGGACAGACAGACAGACAGAGAGACGTTGCATTTTATATATATTGTATTCTTTGCTACATGATATTGTTCCATATTTAATGCTTTAGGGAGTGTATTGCAAGAGAACGCGCTAGCGGCAAACTTTTCTCCGACTTAATTCACTATTATCGTCACTGCTTATTCCTTATGTCACCTAATAAAATGTGGCCTATAACCTGACAGACAGACAGACAGACGGACAGAGAGACATTGCATTTTATATATATTATAGATCTTCTCTGCTACATAATATTGTTCCATATTTAATGGTTTGGACTGTGTATTGCAAGAGAACGCGCTAGCGGCAAACTTTGTCCGACTTCATTTACTATTATTGTCACTGCTCATTCCTTATGCTACCTATCGTAATAAAATATAGCCTATAACCTGGCCGGAGAAGATATATATGTTTAAAAAAAAAAAGTACGAAAATCGGATAAGTGATTCTCCAGTGATAAGCGCACTAACGGACAGACAGACAGACAGACAGAATACGTTTTATATATATTATAGATGTAATAAAATATATACCTATAACCTGGTCAGAAAACATACGTATGAATTTAAAAAATCACGTAAATCGGATAAGTGGTTCTCGAGGGATAAGCGCATTAACGGACAGACAGATAGACAAACATTGCATTTTATATATATTATAGATATAGATTATTTTTATTATTATATAACCTGGCCAAAGAATATATCCATGAATTTAAAAAAAGACAGGTAAATCTGATAAGTGGTTCCTGCGTGATAAACGCACTAATGGACAGACAGACAGACAGAGAGACATTGCATTTTATATATATTATAGATTATACATATACAGATACATAATATTGTTCCATATTTAATGGTTTAGGCTGTGTATTGCAAAGGCACGCGCTAACGGCAAACTTATTTGCGACATCATTCACTATTTTACGTCACTGCTCATTCTTTATGCTACCTATCGTAATAAAATATAGCCTATAACCTGGCCAGAGAACATATGTATGTTTAAAAAAAAAAATACGTAAATAGGATAAGTGGTTTTTTCAGTGATAGGCGCACTAACGGACAGACAGACAGACAGAGAGACGTTGCATTTTATATATATTATAGATGTAATAAAATATATATCTAAAACCTGGTCAGAGAACATATGTACGAATTTAAACAATCACGTAAATTGGATAAATGATTCTCAAGGGATAAACGCACTAACGGACAGACAGACAGACAGAGAGAGGTTGCAATTTGTTTATATTATAGGTATAGATTATTATTATTATTATATAACCTGGCCAAAGAATATATGTATGAATTTAAAAAAACCGGTCAAGTGCAAGTTGAACTTGCACAATTAGTGTTCCGTACGTTGATTGTTTTTAAAATAAAAAATTTTGTTAGGGTGGTATAAAATGATCAGTGACTTCACAAAACACACCTCAAAGGAGTTTTCAACAAAGGTTGTTTCCAATCTTTACTGAAAACTGGTGACCTTGAAATTTTGTTTTTTTTTTTATATACAAAATAAATTATTAAAGGTAATGCACGCGTGATAATTTTCGTTCAATCTATACCCCGTGGAGAATATTCCAGAATTTTTTCAAAATTTTTTGATCAGTACTTTTCGAGATAAGGTAGGGGACAGCGATTTTTTAAAAGTAATACGAAGAAAAGTGTGCGCAAGTATTACATTATATACGAGTATATATGTTTATGTATATATATATATATATATATATATATATATATATATATATATATATATATATATATATATATATATATATATATATATATATATGTATATGTATATATATATATATATATATATATATATATATATATATATATATATATATATATATATACATATTTACTCGTGTTTTCATTGGATATCATACTCGATGCCCTAGTAAAAAAAAATTTTTTTCCCTTCCGATTTCACCCCTCAAAACAAACCCCTTAAGTCAAAATTTATGTTACGGTGGTATAAAAATGATCAGTGACTTCACAAAACACACCCCAAATGAGTTTTCAACAAAGTTTGTTTCCAATCTTTACTGAAATCTGATGACCTTGAAATTTTTGTTTTTTTTATATATACCATATAAATTATTAAAGGTAATGCACTCGTGATAATTTTCGTTCAATCTACACCCCGTGGAGAATATTCCAGAATTTTTTCGAAATTTTTTGATAAGTACTTTTCGAGATAAGGCCCGGGACAGCGATTTTTCGCGAATTTTTAAAAATAATACAAAGAAAAGTGCGCGCAAGTATAATATTATATATATATTTTTTACTCGTGTTTTCACAAGCTTTCATTTGACACCACACTCGATGACCTAGTAAAAAAATTTTTTTTTTCGCTTCCGACTTCACCCCCCAAAACTAACCTCTTAAGTCAAAATTTAATTCTCAAAACTACATGGCTCTGATGAGGCCATCAATTCCTATATTATTACCAAATTTCACCTTTCTATGTCAAATAGTTTCGGAGAAAATCGGGTGTGACAGACAGACAGACAGACAGACAGACACCGAAGTGATCTTATAAGTGTTCCGTACGGAACACTAAAAAGACGTAAATCGGATAAGTGGTTCTCCAGTGATAAGCGCATAAACGGACAAACAGACAGATATAAGTTACATTTTATATGTATTATAGATGTAATAAAATATATATCTATAACCTGGTCAGAGAACATATGTATGAATTTAAAAAATCACGTAAATCGGATAAGTAGATCTCGGGGGATAAGCGCACTAATGGACAGACAGAGAGAGGTTGCAATTTGTTTATATTATAGGTATAGATTATTATTATTATTATATAACCAGGCCAAAGAATATATGTATGAATTTAAAAAAAGACGTAAATCGGATAAGTGGTTCTCGCGTGATAAACGCACCAGTGCACAGACAGACAGACAGAGACATTGCATTTTATATATATTATAGATTCTAGATATTCTCTACTACATAATATTGTTCCATATTTAATGGTTTAGACTGTGTATTGCTCCCCACCCCCTAAGGTGGATTTTCATCTTCATTCCAATAAGGTAAAAGACAAAAACCCATTAGAAATCAAGTCGGAATTTCTCGAAAGAATACATTCTCAATATCCTAACCACTCTATCTTATATACCGACGGTTCTAAATCGGATCAGGGAGTGGGAGCCGCTTATATACATGACAAAGTCATAAAACGTTTTAAACTTCACCCGTACAACTCCATTTTCACAGCAGAACTGTTCGCCATCAAGGAAGCACTTAAATCTACTATAGCCACTGCCCAAGGGATAAACAAATTTCTTATAGCCTCTGATTCCTTGAGTTCGCTAAAACTCATTATCTCTAATAAAGTCAATAGTACTTACTTAAGTCAAATCAACGATCTCCTATATGTAGCTAAATTGAGAGATATTGAAATTTCATTCTTGTGGATCCCTGGGCACATGAACATTGGAGGTAACGACATGGCCGATAGAGAGGCTAAAAGGGCAGCAACAAGCGGAACTCCTTTCTCGGGGGAAAATAATAGTAATGATTTTACGAAGATGCTATGCTCAATTAAAAGAGATTTATTCCAACTGGAGTGGGACTTGGAGAATAATGAAAACAAACTATGGCCGATAAAACCTCACGTATTCCCTCCACTACATAATTCAAATAACAAAAGATCCGACAATGTCTTGCTGAGAAGATTGGCCATAGGTCATTCTTACCAAACCCACTCATATCTCCTAAAAAAAGAACCATTGCCGAAGTGTGATGTATGCAGTTCCATTCTGACAGTCAAACACATATTTGAAGCGGACCACTCCCTTCATCTGAGAATTAAATATAACATTCCTCACTCAATTAAACAGAACATCGAGCAATTCACATCAATCAAAGAAAATATTTTCAAATACCTAAAAGAACTAAAAATAACTATATAATTATTAAATACATCTAATGTGGGGCGCTAAATGACCTTAGCAGTCGATGCGCTCTGACCAATTAAAACAACAACAACAACAACAACAGACTGTGTATTGCAAGGGAACGCGCTAGCGATAAACTTTTTTCCGACTTCATTCACTATTATCGTCACTGCTCATTCCTTATGCTGCCTATCGTAATAAAATATAGCCTATAACCTGGCCAGAGCAAATATGTATGTTTTAAAAAAAAAAGTACGTAAATCGGATAAGTGATAAGGTCACTAACGGACAGACAGACAGACGGACAGAGAGACGTTGCATTTTATATATATTATAGATATATCATATTTAAAAATATTTTTCATTTATCAAATATATTCGTTTAATAATACTTACCTACTTCGTGTAATTAAAAAATTGTTAAGTGAAATACTTTAAGTATATTTTAATTATAAAAAAGTATGAAGATGATGCTTCCATGACAGCAGGGCTAGAAGAGAACATAGTTATTAAAATAGGAGCAAAAGTCATGTTAAGACGAAATATTGACGCGAGTCTTGGCTTAGTCAACGGTTCTATCGGTATAGTACAAGGAGTAAAGGTTGATCCTGAAAATACAAATAAAATAAAAGAAAAATACATATTATTAAAATACTTTATTTTTAAGTGCACTGTTTAGACTTACTTAGCAATGGAAATAGGAGATTATTTTTATGTGATTATGTTGCCGTGCGATTGCCAAGTCATTATAAGAGGGTTGCGTAAGAAATAAGGTTCCCAACGCTGTAAACTCGCCGCGCGAGATGCTAGATCCCGCCTTGGTAGAACTCGCTGCGACGTTCAGTGCCGGCCTGACAGCCATCCGCGATGGAACCCCCGATCACCGTCACCGCCAGGTGCGAAGTTCGTGCTGTAATCCGATTTTTGCACGCTAAAAAGTTACCACCGGTTGATATTCATAGGCAGTTGTGTGAAGTTTATGGGGAAGCTTGTATCAGCGTTCAACACGTCCGCAAATGGTGTGGGGAGTTTTCCGAAGGACGCACAGACATCCACGATGAACAAAGAAGCGGAAGGCCATCGATCTCCGACGAAGTTGTGTCGAAGATTGAGCGAATTCTGCTCGAGGATAGGAGGATAACGATTCGGGAACTGGCTGCTCGGGTTCCTGAGGTTTGTGAAAAAACAATCCACACGATTTTGACTGAAAGGTTACGTTATCACAAGGTGTGTGCGCGGTAGGTCCCGCACATGCTTTCAGAAACCCACAAAGCCGATCGCGTCAAGTGTGCCCAGGAGTTTCTTCGAGAATGCGCCGAGAATACCGAAGATTTCTTAAACTCCATTGTTACCGGGGATGAAACGTGGTGTCATTACGTCACCCCGGAAACAAAACAACAATCGCGACAATGGCACTATACCGGATCGCCTAAACCGAAGAAGTTCAAGCACACGCTGTTCGCAGGGATGGTTACGGTCTTTTGGGACCGTAAGGGTGTCCTGCTTGTTGAGTTTATGCATCGGGGGATCACAGTAAATTCGGAAAATTATTGTGAAACCTTGAAAAAACTCAGAAAAGCCATCCAAAATCGCCGGAGAGGAAGACTGACAAAAGGCGTTGGACTGCACCACGACAATGCGCGTCCGCACGTCTCTCGCCAAACCAAGGATTTAATCGACAATTTTGGCTGGGATCTCGTTGAACATGCTCCCTACAGCCCTGATCTTGCACTTGTTTCCAAAATTAAAGCAACACTTGGGTGGACAACGTTTCGAGACTGATGAAGAAGTGCAGGAAGCGGTCACCAAATTCCTCCACGGACTGGCGGCGGACTTCTTTGAAGCGGGATTCCAAAAGTGGATTAGTCGTCAACAAAAATGCGTGGAAAAATCTGGAGATTATGTTGAAAAATAGCTAAGAAATTAAGCTTTCCAATGATGTATTTTTCAGTTCAAATAAAAAATGCCTTACACCTGAAAAAAATGTGGGAACCTTATTTTTTACACAATCCTCGTATTTATTATAGAAGTAAAGATGTCTAATATTGATACGGTCACTATAAATGTTGGTAGGTAACTAAATAGATAACAATTTATGACAAAGTTGTTGAATAGGTGCTTCCATAGATACTAACTAAAATAATTGACTTGGTTTTACATGAGATCTCACAATTTTTTGTGGTGGAAGGACTGCGTTGCGAGACTGTTGTTGATGGGATTTCTTTTCCTACACTTTCCTTATTCTGCAATCGTATATACATAATCGTAAAAGGTAAAAAAAAATTTCAAAGTGAAGGCATCTTAACAGTATTCTTGTAGAAACGCACTTAGTATATTCGAAAATACAAAGAGGCGGTGATGGCTAAATGATCACCTGAACCTGTGTACCTCAACCCTAATGATGAAATAATATCATGGGTGCAAATAACTACAAGATGCCCCATATTATTCTCTTATCATTAAATTTTTGTACAGGCAGTATTTGCCAAAGCGAATGAAATAATTATTGAAAACTAAACCTTGTTAAAATACACAAAACATTTTCTAAAGATACAAATATTCCAGTTGGTCTCGTTCATTATACAAGCTAATTTTTGAACAACTTATTATAACGATATTCTGTAGTGGGAGAATTATTTTGGTATAAGTACCAGTTACTCTACTTACAATAAAGATAAATTTAATTGCAAATTAAAGCCAAATTGCTATTAAAGATAATTATTTCAGAGAGTTTTACCGCTGTTATTGACGTAATATTAAATATATTTTATACAAGGTGGATAATGTGAAAAACTGCAAATAAAAAACTTTTTTTTGTTTCAGCCTAAAAAAAACGAAGCCACATCAGCATTTAATTTAGCATATACGGAAAATTTTAGGCCTTTAAAGTACTTTTTTCAGATGCCTAAACAAAAGAAATCGGAAAGCGCTTAATCAAGGAGAGAGGTGAATATTGTAAAGTGGTGAATCTGTGTGAAGCTTGTAGACACTGCAAGAATCTCGCAACAGCAACGTTTTGGTATATAATAATTAGGTTTTGGATCGCTCTTCCGTATATTAAATCAGCAAAATTCATTTGCAGCCCCAAACAACGGCCGCCATCGTGTTGACTGATTTTTTGCCTTTTTTGGAGGTCAAGAGCTATTATAAAGTCATTGTATTAACTCCTACTTTGTGAAAAGATCCTAACAAAACACCCAAGTCTCATCGCCTGGCGATAAATGATTCTTATTGTTTGTGTTGGTGTTCTTTACGGGTGGCAGTAAACGAGTTTCATTCTAATATTTTCACTATCAATGCTAGTGTGTCTTAAAACTGTTCCCTACTGCCTTTCCCCTTGATATTAACGATCTACTGGAAAAGATCAGGAATCCAATCTACATCTTTGCCGGTGCCAATACGCTTATTCCTTTTTATACCTTAAATGCCAGAACATTAACTGTCCATGGAAATATCCACAGGCGAAGGGAATTTGTATAACTTACCAAAGATTTGGAAGAAATTCCACCTTGAGGTGACAGTAACTAAGTTGAATTTAAGGCTGTAATGATTCAGATAGCAGTTGATCTCAAAAAAGGTAATTTTACAGACCCTGACATAGTTATGTCGGATCACGCCTTTCTCTAGCATCGGCACTCACAAAAACTAAGTATTAACTTGGGAGTAAATATATCTTAGCATAATTATATTGTATGAATAACAGAGTTTTTCTCAAAAGATCGGAATATTATTTCGCACTAGAAAGTTTTACAGTCCACGACAACTTTTAATCATGTACGAAACTTAAACTCGACCAACGATTAAGTAGTATTCCCACATTTGGGGCTTTGCTCCTAAACATAAGCTGCATATATTAGAATCTATCCAAAAACCGATATTCGCCTAATTGGAAGCTCAGAATTCACGAGCAACCTTAATTCTTTGGCACATTGAAACACGGTTGATAATAATACTCCATAATATTTCCTTTTTGTAGCTCACCATAAAGTCGGCACATTTATTTGGTTATAATTTCATTGGGACTCTAAAATATACCCTCATAAACGTCGGAACCAGTACGATGGTTCTTTAGACAGTTCGGCGACAGCGCGGGATCAGTTTTGATAAAGAGTGTTTTTTTTAAGACCCGGCATTTCAAAATCTAAATTTTCTTTGTCTTGAAGTTCTTGGCTCCTTTTTTTGATTATTTCATCTCTTTTCGAATCATTCTGAAATTCCTAATAAAAAAGACTGTTTTTACAGAAAGCGGGCCGACGCCAATTTGAGGTACCGCATTCCTCGTAAATACCTTTGGTTACATGTGGCAACAATTATAAGGTACAATTATTTGAAAATCCAGAGATCTTTTTATAGCTTGTACAACTTTTCAGGGTTTTGCAGTTATTTTTTTAACCACATTTTATTACTAGCTCCCTTTCTGGGTATAGTTTTCTCTAACAAGAGGTTTTCAATTTTTTGCTACCACTTCCTTGATCTTTTCGACTGTTGTTCCAATTTCTCTGCCAGCCTTGTTTGGAGTCCTATTACCAAGACTTCATCCTACCAGCGTAAGCAAACGACCTTTTTCATCAACACTGAACAAAGAATTTTTTTAAGGCCAATAAAATGATGAATCCGCAAACCTTTTTTTAGTAAGACACAAAGAGTAGTTTAATTGTATATAGAGTATCGTTTAATTTTAAATCTGTTTTAATATTTTAGTATTTTTTTTAACCCTACAAGAGTAATAAATAAATATGAAGAAATAAATTTATGTTTTATTTTATCTTAATTTTTTTGTTTTATTGCCCAGTGTAGTAATACCCCAATTCTATGTATTTTAACAACATTTATAGGAGCTAGCATTTCATATTTCTATGCTAGGCAAAGACAGATGCTGAATAAAAATAGGTGGTGCCAAAAATAAATAAAAGAAGACATGTTTGGTAGGGTCTTTATAGCAAGAACCCATTCCCTACGGCACAAGAGCAGCCGTTTAGCACAGGTAAATGTCTGTAATAAGAAGCTACCACAAGGTAAATCATGAATTGTTGTCGACTCTGATTAATAACTACATAATGTCAGTTAGGAGCCACAGTTTATTATGAGATCCATCCCTCATGCATTCTCGACTATATTTTAATCAAACCATTTAATTGAATTGCGATATATTATGAAAACTACTTATTGTTTGAAATAAATGGCAAGGTAATATGTTAAATCAGTAAATAATTTTGAATTAAATGCAAAAAGGTAACCGAATAATTGCCACTACTAGCCCAGTGTTAACAATTTCGTGTTAGTCAATAAGGTCGACAAAATCAATAGGAGGAGAATTTTTGCGAAACGACAAATCCGAATAAAAACCGATACGTAGCTTCAAAACTAACGAATTTATTTCAACTTTGAGCGTCTTTCATATCTTATTTTCTTATTTTCGCAGGCGTGAAACGTAAAACTTCTTAAAAGTTGCTAGGCATTTCATAATTGAATTTATCTAACTCGGTGACATTAATTGAACCGCTAATTATGTAAGTTATTTTCCTGTTGCGTGGGTAGACCAGATTGAAGTTGTTTGGTTCATTAAGAAGAGAAGCAAATTTGGAGGTGTAGAGGGCGTTTTTAAATTTGGGAATTATTTTTACTTATTTACTCATTAAATAAAATATATATCGCCCTTAGGAAAGTCTTGAAAAAAAGCTCTTTTACAAACCCAATATAAAAATCTACTTAATCCGGTCCTCGGCTAAACATTAGCCATTCTAGACGAAATTATATTCTAGGCCAGCGATTTATTGCATGGACAATGAACCAATAAACAAGTAGTCTTTTTGCACATTTTTCTGGGACCGAACTCTGACACTAAGTCTAGCAACGCCTGCGATTTGCGTTGTATCGCCTCTACCGTCTTGAAACGGTGACTTCATCTTCTAATGAGGTTACAGCCCGAAATCACAGGGTGCCCAATCAGGCAAATAAGGAGAATGGTGACAATTATAGAATTCTTCAACAAAAATTGTCGTGTACAGAAGGAACTATGAACCGGTACATTGTCGTAATGCAATTCTGCTCGCTCTCAAGCCAAGCAAGCAACAGATACTCAGAATTATCTGATGATGGTCCCACAGGTATATGCGCTCACGAGTGAACACGAAGAGGATAAAATAGAGGAATTCTACGAAGACACAGCAAGTTGTATTAGATCAAACCCAGCGAATTACACCATAATAATGGGAGATCTTAATGCAAAGATAGGTAAACAACAGAATGGAGAAACAACCAGGAAGTTTGGACTCGGGGATAGAAACGAAAGAGGCTACCTTCTAATCAATTTTACGGAAGAACATAACCTTTATGTAATGAATTCGTTCTTTAAAAAAGCGATAATAGGAAATGGACGTGGAGAAGTCCTAACTTTGACGCAAAAAATGAAACAGACTTTACCATTTCCACCTACAGAAATATAATACAGCATGTGACAATGCTGAATAGTTGTACAGGGTGAGTCAACGATACAGTAAAATTCATTATCTCATTTGTTTCGGGAATGACGAAAAACGTTAAATACAATAGTTTTGAGGAATGTTAAGGTGCACAATTTAAAATTATTTTTGAGTATACAGGGTACTTAAAAAATGTGGCCCATATACCATATGTTTTTTTAAATGGAACATCCTATTTTCTAATTTATTTTTAAATTCTGCGTAAAATTTTATAACTTTTTTATTATTAATGTTATATATCTAAACCTAGTAGTTTTTCTAATATTTCAATTTAAAAAAAAAAAATACTAATTTTCAGTTTTGTAAAAAATTGCCTGTTTTGTTTTGTTTCTAAAGGTGGAATACTCATAATTGGTACGAGCGTTCTATAGAGATGAAAAAAAAGATATATGTAAAGAAATTTGAGTTAGATGCTACAGGGTGTCCAAAATAAATTTATGCATTTCGACTATTTTAACTTGAAAAATCTCAAATATTTTAAATAGCACATCCTGTATATTATTATTTTTCTGGTAGATTTTACAAAACCCTCCAACTTTTATTAAGTAAGTTATATACCTATTTATAATAGTTTTAGATTTATTTTGAATTTTTCAATTTTTACCCTTGTTTTTAATACACTTACACTATAACATCATAGTTGCCAAGACAAAACAAAAATCTAGGCATTGTCAAATTTTGACATGTCTATTAAGCAAGTAAAAATACTTTAATTTGTTGTAGTAAGTGACGTATAAAGGTAATAGTTATGGATTTTCGCTAAAAATGAATTATATGATATGGTTTATATACCGTTCGAGGCGGGAAACAATTGTCTTTTGGCAGTAAGGCTTTACGGAGCGAAGTACTCTAATAGACGTATACCACCTAGAAAATCTTTTCAGTGCTTAATGGAATGGTTTGATGGTAGTGGCAACGTTGAGTATACGAAATCTTGTTGTCTCATGTTGTGATCTGCCCATCTTCATTTCCCTTGTTCTCTTACGTCTCTCACTATGGTCTTTTGTCTTATACTTTCATTTCTGATTCTGTCTTATAATCTTATATTTAGCATCTGGTTTTCCATTGCTCTCTGTGTTTTACTCAGTTGGTCCATCATCTTCTTAGTCAATGTCCATGTCTGGGCTGCGTAGGTGAGAACTGGTACAATGCATTGATCGAATATCATCTTTCTTAGTTTCAGAGGAATTCTTTTGTTGGTTAGTATTCTCCTTGGTTTGCCAAATGCTGCCAATGTCAGTCTGATTCTTCTCTGTAATTCTGCTGTTTGATTTACTTTTCCACTCTTTATTACTTGCCCTAGGTAGATGTATTCATCTACGTATTTAAGTGTTCTGCCCGTTATTCTCAAGCCTCTTGGACTGATTTCGTTTGTCATAGCCTTTGGAGATTTTACTTCATGTTGAAGATAATCCCCAGGTTAACAGCTGTCAACTAGCTGACTTATCTGACACATCCCAATCTACGGCTAATCGCGCCACGAGCAAATACAAGTATCATCCCTTTCATATGGAACTACACCAAGAATTTCAAGACCGTGATTTTGAACGACAAGTAAACTTTTATACCACCATGAATGGAGCAATAGAGGCCGATCCAAATTTTTTATTTTAAAATAATGTTTTCTGATGTAGTTACTTTTCGCAATAATGGAGCAGTTAACAGCCATAACAAGCATTATTATTCAATGGTTAATCCATTTTGAGTCCGGGAAATTTAAAACCAAAACCATTGGTCGTTTAATGTATGGTGTAAAATACTAAATTTTCGAATTATTGGTCCACATTTCTTCCGCGAACCGCTTAACGGACCTAGATATCTAAATTTTTTGCAAAACGAATTAGCCCAGCTTCTTGAAGAAGTTGATAACTTTGAAAGGGAACAAATGTGGGTTCAAGAAGACGGAGCTCCTGCTCATTACCACCGGGAAGTACCGGAATTTTTAAACGATCGTTACCCACAAAAATGGATCGGTATTGATGGATTCATTCAGTGGCCCCCCTCGATCATGTGACTTAATACCTTTGGACTTCTTTTTGAGGAGCTACATTAAAGATCGTGTGTATGTGAATCCCCCTACAACACCACTAGATATGAAAAATAGGATACGGGATGCGTGCAGGACAATAACGCCCTTTATACTAAGGAAAGTGAAGGAAAATATAGTAAAACGATTAAACATGTATATTTAGGTAGACGGGCATATTTTTGAACATTTATTACATCATAATAATTAATCATTAGATAAGTTCAACTATATTAAAATTATTATTAACTATTTGTTTATGTTTTCACAATAGCGTAAGTGTATTAAAAACAAGGGTAAAAATTGAAAAATTCAAAACAAATCGAAAACTGTTAGAAATAGGTACATGACATACATAATAAAAGTTGAAAGGTTTTATAAAATCTATCAGAAAAAATAATAATATACAGGGTGTGCCATTTAAAATATCTGAGATTTTTCAATTTAAAATAGTCGAAATGCAT
The DNA here is from genome assembly GCA_019049505.1 of Pachyrhynchus sulphureomaculatus. NCBI lineage: Eukaryota > Metazoa > Arthropoda > Insecta > Coleoptera > Curculionidae > Pachyrhynchus > Pachyrhynchus sulphureomaculatus. The sequence continues at coordinate 2,683,685 of CM032451.1, forward strand.
AAATTTATTTTGAACACCCTGTAGCATTTAACTCAAATTTCTTTACACATATCTTTTTTTCATCTCTATCTCGTACCAATTATGAGTATTCCACCTTCAGAACTGAAAATTAGTATTTTTTTAAAAAAAAATTGAAATACAGTCGACACTCTATATAGTGAAAGACCAAAATGTTGACCGAAATTTCACTATAGAAAGTTTTTCACTATATAAAGAAAAAATCCGTATATATTGCTATGTATGTATTTTATATTGGTAATCATTTACTTGTATTTTATAAGGTACAAGCAACAAAAAAAATTGCAAAATTGAATTAATAGAAAAGATTTTATTAAACATTTGAAAGTTTAAATAGTACATAGCATGTACAGGGCTAAATATATACATAAAGTCCGTACGTTATATCTTTACCCGTGCGTCATAGTTTTCAGGCCATATAACAGACGACTATTATATTATTTGTCTCTTTTCACCAATAAATCGTAGCTATTGGTAAAAAGAGACAAAAAATATAATAGTCGTCTGGGATATTGTCTGAAAACTATGATGCACGTGTAAAGATATAATGTAGAGACTTTATGTATGTATGTACTACATACGAAATAAAAAGAATAATACAAAATCGGTTAATACGTATGTACATACTACGTACATACGTACTAGGAAAAATAATCAGTTATTTTCTTTTGAACATTACTTTTGAAAAATAATTGTTGCCCAACAAAATTCCCGCATTTATTCAAATGCATAAAGATTTGATCCGGTACACTTTCCTGGCCCCTGAGAGTAGTTCGCACAATGTCAAATGCATTTCTTATTTCATTTTCACTAAATTTAGCAGGACGTTCCCCGGTTTCAGTTTCTTCTTCATGATCTTCTATACTTTTTATATCGTCAATTATGTCTTGGTCAGTTGGAAGATCTGTGGTGCCAACATCATTGTCGATTTCTAAGAAATCTTCAAGTAAAAAATCTGCGTCGACGGTAGCAGTTTTTTGTAGAATACCCCATTGCCTTTTTAAGGTAGCGAGACCCATTTCGTCTTCTTCTTCCCATTCGTCAATTTTTTCAGTAAAACCTGCTTTAGAAAAGTAGTTTTTGATAGTTTTCTGAGAAACATTTTCACTCCATACTTTAGCGACTTCGGTTATACACTCTTTAAGGGTAATCAATTTTTGGACTGGAAGGTTGTTATCAAACGCATTAACAATTTCGTGAACAATTCTGTTTCGGTAATGATGTTTTATGCTTTTTATAATACCCTGGTCCATAGATTGCAATTTGGAGGTCATATTTGGTGGAAAAAAGATCAATTCAATATTCGTTAATTTTTTACTTACAGTAACTGGATGTGCAGCACAATTGTCTATAAAAATCACAATCTTTCGCTTTTGGCTTTTCATTTTCGTGTCCAGTTCTTTGATCCATCTTTCGAAAATCTCAGAAGTCATCGATGCGTTTTTATTATTGGCGTAATCTAACTCCAGAGATTTAACTCCTTTTAAACAACGGGGATTTTTGCTTTTACCTATGAGCAGTAATTTCAGTTTTTCTAAGCCATCCATGTTTGCTCCAACCATAAGTGTCACCCTTTCTTTACTTGTTTTAACACCAAAACATTTATCGCTTTTAAAAGCAAAAGTTTTATTTGGCAAACATTTAAAAAACAAACCGGTTTCATCACAATTCAAAACGTTTTTTGGCTCGTACTTTTTCAATGCACTTTTTAAAACAGTTTCAGTCCAAATGTCACAGTCCTCCTGACTAACGCTTGCACTCTCGCCAGACACCGTCTTGAAAACAACTGAATTGCGAGTCTTCCAGGCACTCAACCACCCTTCACTAGCTTGAAAATTAACGCAGTTAAATTCTTTAGCAAATTGTAGAGTCTTCTGCTTTATTAAATTTCCCGATATTGGTACGTTTTAATGCGTACAGGCCACTTGAAACCATCGTAAAACTGCTTCATTTACATCCTCGTAAGTACTCACCCGTACTCGTTTTCGACTTCTTGGAACACTAGGTTTCTTGATGATACTGTCGCGACTTTTTATTATCAGAGAGACGCAACTTGGAGAAACACCAAATTTTGCAGCAACATCATTTTTTTTGCAGCCTTTATCAACTTCTTCCAAAACTTTAATTTTCTCAGCTAAACTTAAACACACTCGCTTGGACATCTTACTTGATTCCTAAACAAAAAGAAACTGAACCTGAATTTGCGAATTACTAGGCCTCGACTATAAAATGGGTTTTTCCCCGGGTTTCTATAAAATGCGTTATTCCCCGGGTTTCTCACAGAAATCTACCTGATTTATTGCCAACCATTAGGCGTTATAAACGCGTTAAGAACCTTTTCAAAAGAATGCGTCATAAAAATGGAATTCGTGCTAATGTTAGATAAAAATGGGAAACCCGAAATGGCCAAGAATATATAAAAATTTATACATAAAATTCCGGTAAAAGTTTTATTATACAGAGTGTTACTATTTTAAAGATTCACTATGTGCAGGGCTTTTTACATGAAATTTCATTAAAATATTCTAGGTCTTGAAAAAATTGCACTATAAGGAGTTTTTCACTATATAGAGATTCACTATAAACAGTGTCGACTGTATTAGAAAAACTACTAGGTTTAGGTATATAACAATATTAATAAAAAAGTTACCAAATTTTACGCAAAATTTAAAAAATAAATTAGAAAAGAGGATATTCCATTTAAAAAAACATATGTTATATCGGCCACACTTTTTTGAAGCACCCTGTATACTCAAAAATAATTTTAAACTGTGCACCTTAACATTCCCTAAAACTATTGTATTTAACATTTTTTCGTCATTCCCGAAACAAATGAGATAATAAACTTTACTCTATCGTTCACTCACCCTGTACATAAAATTGTTCATGTCTGATTTTTGTTCCCATTTCACAAAAAAAAAAACAGTTAACCGGAACTAAACCGCCGTCCGCTTGATTTAATCAATCATCATCCATGATGATGTTAACATGATTAACGAAACGAAAACGTCGAGTGCAAATATAAAATGTTTGTCGTAATGGTGATTGCTCTCGTGTGGGGACACTGAGGCCACATTTATGAACCACCACACTGGGCAGGCGGCTATTGAGACTAGCAGTAACCAGGTGAGAAATTTAAAACTAATCCAGAGATAATCCACATTTGTCTTCGCTTAATGGCGGTCGAAAATTTCGAATGAAATTCCGACAAAACTTTCTTGATTACCTAATATTAATGTAACTACACGCAAATACTCTCCTAGAACTATCAAAAACAGCCATAATATTATGCAAACGATCAAATTTTCGATTTACGGTATAGATTTTGAACATGCAGCAGAGAAATATGGCAAGCATGGTGCGTGCTCTAACACCAATTGAAATTTAATTTACAGGGAATTACATATTCTAATACCTTCAAGGTGCCAATGTTAATCTACAGTATATAGAGATTTACTAAAATGATTTAAAAAGTCGGTCAAGTGATTGACTCAGTACTTTCTTTGCAAAATGCAGTACTAAAATAAATCGCGAGTTTTCAAGTGAAGGGAAAATAAACTTCCCTAATACAGTTAAAACCATACAACATATCGGAACTCACCTCTTTCATCCCTTTCGCCTAAAACGATGGCGCTCAAAAACTCTAGATTATTTCTATTTCAAGTATTATAATATCAATATATAATAAACTAGCCGGACCCGCGGCTCCGCTCGCGTGGACTTGGTTCACTACTATCGTCACTGCTTATTCCTTATGTTACCTAACGTAATAAAATATCTCCCATTATTTCCCCTTATCTCCCAATATTTCTCCTTATCTCCCATTATCTCTACATAATTTCCATTATCTAGGCTTATCTCTGCTCATCTCCCATTATTTCACCTTATCTCCCATTATTTCTCCTTATCTCACGTTATTTCCCATTATCTAGACTTATCTCGACCTATCTCGCAATATTTCTCCTTATCTCCCACTATTTCTCCTTATCTCCCATTATGTCACCATAACTCCCATTATCTAGACTTATCTCTGCGTATCTCCCATTATTTCTCCTTATCTCCCATTATACTTATTTCCCATTGTCTCACGTTATATCCCATTATCAAGGCTTATCTCGACTTATCTCCCATTATTTCTCCTTATCTCCCATTATCTCACCTTATCTCCCATTATCTAGACTTATATCGAATTATATATATGTATATATTTATAAAAACACGTAAATCAGATAAGTAGTTCTCAAGTGATAAGCGCACTAACGGACAGACAGAGAGACCTTACATTTTATATATATTATATTCTTTGCTACATGATATTGTTCCATATTTAATGCTTTAGGCAGTGTATTGCAAGAGAACGCGCTAGCGGCAAACTTTTCTCCGACTTGATTCACTATTATCGTCACTGCTTATTCCTTATGTCACCTAACATAAAAAAAATATATCCTATAACCTGGCCAAAGAACATACGTATGTTTAAAAAAAAGCACGTAAATCGGATAAGTGGTTCTCCACTGATAAGCGCACTAGCGGACAGACAGAGAGAAGTTGCATTTTATATATATTATAGATATTCTTTGCTCCATGATATTGTTCCATATTTAATGGTTTAGCATGTTTAAAAAAAAGCACGTAAATCGGATAAGTGGTTATGCAGTGATAAGCGCACAAACGGACAGACAGAGAGACGTTGCATTTTATATATATTTTAGATATCCTTTGCTACATGATATTGTTCCATATTTAGTGGTTTAGGCAGTGTATTGCAAGAGAACGCGTTAGCGGCAAACTTTTTTCCGATTTCATTCACTATTATCGTCACTGCCTATTCCTTATGCTACCTATTGTAATAAAATATAGCCTATAATCTGGCCGGAGAAACATGTGCATGTTTTAAAAAAAAAGTACGAAAATCGGATAAGTGGTTCTCCAGTGATAAGCGCACTAACATACAGACAGACAGACAGACAGAGATACGTTGCATTTTATATATATTATAGATGTAATAAAATATATATCTATAACCTGGTCAGAGAACATATGTATGAATTTAAAAAATCACGTAAATCGGATAAGTGGTTCTCGAAGGATAAGCGCACTAACGGACAGACAGACAGACAGAGACAGGTTGCATTTTATATATATTATAGATATAGATTATTATTATTATATAACCTGGCCAAAGAATATATGTATGAATTTAAAAAAAGACAGGTAAATCGGATAAATGGACAGACAGACAGACAGAGAGACATTGCATTTTATATATATTATAGATTATAGATATTCTCTGCTACATAATATTGTTCCATATTTAATGGTTTAGGCTGTGTATTGCAAACAAACGCGCTAGCGGCAAACTTTTTTCCGACTTCATTCACTATTTTACGTCACTGCTCATTCCTTATGCTACCTATCGTAATAAAATATAGCCTATAACCTGGCCAGAGAACATATGTATGTATGTTTTAAAAAAAAGTACGTAAATCGGATAAGTCGTTCTCCAGTGATAAGCGCACTAACGGACAGACAGAGAGACGTTGTATTTTATATATATTATAGAAGACTGTTTTTAGTCAATTTCCACTGGTTTATTTAAATTGCGATTGGCTGTCGATGCAGCTTCTTCAGATCTACATTTTACACTGTCAAGTTTTAATGTTCACAATTTTATATAATTTCTTAATTATAACATGACACCTAATTAAATTACATTGGTAGTATTGGAAAACCTACACAGATTTGGAATTAGGAGAATAAATTCAATAATGGTGAATTGCTTAAATCTGCCTGGTCATTCAGTAAAATACCTGTAGTCCTTAATCGATTTATTTGCATTGTCTCTAAAAGGTTTAATTTTAAACCTTTTTGTTGGGTGTGTAAAATTTTGAAATTCTTGTTAAATGTGTGATTTTCTATTAATAGATGATTAGCATATGTTGAATTAGATTTTCTATGGATGAAACTTTTTTCGTGTTCTGTAATTCTTTGTATAAATGTACGTCCAGTTTGTCCTATGTATGTTTTAGGACATGACCCACATGTTAATTGATAAACCCCTAATTTATTGTCTTTATTGGTTTGTGGTTTGTAGTTTTTAAGATATTTCCCTATAGTATTGTTAGTCTTGTAAGCTAACTATGTTGATATTTTTTTGATTTAAAAATTTCCCCAGTTTTTCCGTTGGTTTGCCGAAATAGGTTAAGCATTTAAATGTGGTATTTCTGTCCTTAAAACGTGGGTATATTTCTGTGATTGTCTTGTTTCTAAGTTTTTTCCTAACGATATTATTGATTAAAGTAACCGAATAACCGTTGTTAACGGCTACTTGTTTTACGTGTATGTAGCTTAATTCTTTAGTAAAATTTTTCTCTGATAAGGGGATATTAGTTAGTCTATGTACAAAACTATGATAAGCTGCGAGTTTATGATGATTAGGGTGGTGAGAACTATTGTGAATTGTGGTATCTGTATGACAAGGTTTGTGATATATTGCAAATTCATGTTTTTTCATGGTTTTACTGATTGTTAAGTCTAGGAAGTTGATTTTCCCTTCGACTTCTTTTTCCATTGTAAAATTGATATTTCTATGTAAAGAATTAATATACTGTAAAAAGTGAGTTAATTGTCTGTCCGTACCTGTAAAGCATACAATTATATCGTCTACTTATCGATACCAGTATAGACAATTATTACTATTGTTATTATGGTTGTTAAATATCATTGTTTCAATACTGTCCATGAAAATTTCGGCAAGTAATGGACTTAATGGACTCCCCATAATTAACCTTTCCTTACTATTGTAGAATGTATTGTTAAATGAAAAATAATTTTGTCGTAGGCAAGTTCTTAATAATCTAATTATGTCCATTTTTATAACTTCATTTACTTTGTTTTTTGTTAATAGGTTCTCTATTAAAATTATTGTTTCGTCTGGGGGAACACTTGGAAATAAGTGTTTGACATCGAAAGAGACTAATTTAGAATTATCTGGTATTGTTATATTCTTAACTTTATTCACGAGTTCGTATGAGTTTTTGGTACTATATTTAGGTTCAAATTTGGCATGATAGTTGATTAAATCAATTAAAAAGGATGACGTCTTATATGCCGGAGCAGACATATAGGAAACAACTGGTCTGTTGTGTTTGTGTAGTTTTATGAGTGAATAAAGTTGTGGGATTTGAGGATTTATATTTATCAATTTAAATTTATCTTTATCGTGAATGATACTTTTAGCCTGTTCAATTTGTTGTTTTATTTCTTTTTGAAAAATATTCCTTGGATCTTTATTTAAAATTTCGTACTTTCCTGTTTTGAAAAAATCTAACATTTTATTAATATAGTCGATTTTGTCTATTGCTATTACTGTGTTACCTTTATCTGCTTTGGTAAAGATTACATCACTTTGTTTTGCTTTACCCTGAATGGTTTTTATTGTCTTTAAGTCTTGGTTGAAGTTGTTATTGTTAGATATGAATTCTTTTTTAATAATTTCGGCTGTTTGAAATTTTGATAATTTGTTGTTAGGACTATCTTTCAAGGCAATCTCGGTATCAATACCTAATGTCTCCGATTCTTTGATATTGAAGCTAGTTTGAATATTGTGTTTGAAACCTTTTGTTAGAAGATTTTTTCCCTGTCCGAAAAAGAAATTATATAAAATTGTGAACATTAAACCAAACTTGACAGTGTAAAATGTAGATCTGAAGAAGCTGCATCGACAGCGAAACGCGTCATCGCAATTTAAATAAACCAGTGGAAATTGACTAAAAACAGTCTTTTATTATATATTTATAATGAATTTTCATCAAGTAGAAACTACAACCACTTCATAAAGATGAATCTCAAAATACTAGGTAATAACACAACCTTACTGGGGGTATACGCTGTCAACGCCGACGATCGGGCTAATAACAAGGATTCATTTTTTGAACAACTAAATGAGGAAATACGCAAAATTGGAACATCAAGAGAGATATTACTTTTGGGTGATCTAAATGGAAGAATAGGAAGGAAAGAACACGATAAAGTGGTAGGAAAATATGGCGAAGAAGTTACTAACGACAACGGAAGAAGAATTATAGAGATATGTGAACAAAACAACCTTACAATATTAAACGGACACTACCAGCATAGGGATATTCATAAATATACGTGGAGACAAACAACAAGAGATTTAAAAAGTATTATCGACTATATGATAATACGTCAGAGATCTAGATTAAACTTCCTAGATGTAAGAGTCCAAAGAGGGGCTTCATGTGGCAGCGACCACTATCTCGTGAAAGGAAAGATAATCTCACGAACAACACGGGAAAGCAAACTGGAAGATACAAGTACACAGCACACAACAAGTGAAACAACAATAAGATATAATACAGACAGCTTACAAAATGAAAGTATCAGAAATCTATACAAGAGTAGACTGGACCAAAAGATACAACGGACGGGATTTGTTAATATAGAAGAAGAATATAAGTATATAAAGGAATGCCTACACGCAGCCGCACTGGAAGCATTAGGGTACCAAGTAAAAAGGGAAAAACAGCAAAAACCATATTGGTGGGATGAAGAAATTAAATACGAAATTGAAGAAAAACGGAAAAGCTATCACAAATACTTAAGTTCAAAGAGCACAAACGACAAAGTAAAATACAAAGAATCCCAAGCTAGAGTACGCAAAATGATTAGTGACAAAAAGAACAACCAATGGGAAAAGACATGCTCAAGACTCAACACTTACATAGGAGGAAGAAAAAGCACAGAAAGCTGGAGACTTCTTAAAAATATGAGAGCAGAACGGAAAAGAGAAATCTTCTCACCAATAACACCAGAAAAATGAAACCAATATTTTACAAATATGCTAACAGAAGATAGACCAGAGTTCAAAAGTACCCAACATGGAAACCCAAATATAGTTATACGAGGATCCCCAATAAGGATAACAACATCAGAAGTTAAAGAAGTATGTAAAACACTAAAAAATGGTAGAGCTCCAGGACCAGGAAACATCCCAGGAGAGATAGTAAAATACGGAACTGAAAAGCTATTTAGCGCTTTGAGGAACTTATTCCAAAGATGCATTAACACATCAGAAGTACCCGAGGAATGGAAAATATCATACATATCAACAATTCATAAGAAAGGAGACAAAAATAATTGCGATAACTATAGGGGAATAACGGTTACAGGATCTATTAGCAGAATATACGGAAAAATACTTAAAAATAGAATAGAAACGGAATACGCGGACGTAGAAGCTGAAGAACAGGCAGGCTTTAGAGCAGGAAGATCCACAATAGACCATCTCTTCTCACTGACACAAATCCTAGAAAAGAAAACCGCATTTGATCAGGAAGTCCATGTCTTGTTTGTTGATCTAAAAAAGGCCTACGACAGCGTGCCCCTAATGAGATTGTGGGAAACACTACAACAGAGTAATGTAAGCACCGAAATAATTAAAGCCGTAAAATCCTTATACCAAGACGCAAGAAGTAGTGTGAAAACCAAATATGGTATAACAACAGGGTTCCCGGTCACAAAGGGTCTCAAACAGGGCTGCTGTATATCCCCAATGCTATTTAAAATCTATTTGGAGAGTGCACTGAAGAACTGGAAAAGGAAATGCAGCAGTATGGGATTACCACTGGATGACGATACTACATTGTACACGCTATCATTCGCAGATGACCAGGTAGTGGTCGCTCAGGACATCGATGATATGGAATACATGACACGAAAACTTATGGATGAATATGAAAAATGGGGCCTAGAAGTCAATATTAAAAAGACCGAGTACATGTGCGTCGGAGGACAACAGCAGGACTTGAAACTGGCCACAGGACACACCATCAAACACTGTGCCAGTTATAAGTATTTGGGAACGAGAATATCTAGGGACGGAACACTGGAAGAAGCAATATTCGAGAGGAATATCCAAGGAAGAAAAGCGATTGCAATGCTTAATAGTATACTATGGGACAAAAACATAACCATTGAAAATAAGAAGAGAATTTACAACTCAATAGTGAAAAGTATAATAACTTACAGCTCCCAGGTATGGCCATTAAAGGAAAGAACAGAAAAAATACTAAAAGCTACAGAAATGGATTTCTGGAGACGAGCAGCCAGAAAATCCAGAAAAGACCGCATACCAAATGACACGATAAGGCGAGCTTTAGAAATAAAGCACGATATAGTGGACGAAATCAGAACCCAACAGTTGGTATGGTACGGACATGTACAGAGAATGTCACAAGACCGACTGCCTAAAAAGATTTTAAATTGGAACCCTCATGGAAAAAGAAAGCGAGGAAGACCACGCCAAAGCTGGAGAGCAGGAATCAACAAGGAAGTACTAGAGAGAGATCTGGAGGAGGAGGGATGGAGAAACCGGGAGGAGTGGAAATTAGGCATCGGAAGACGGAAGACGTTATAAAACCGATTGATATATATATATATTTAGAGTTTCTGGAAAGTAAAGATCCAGATTTAAAAGAAAACCTGATCAAATTGAAAGCAGATATCGCGTATTTGACAGATTTGTTCAAAAAATTTAATGACATTAACTTGCAGTTACAAGGGGACAGCCTAAATTTAATAAAAACAAAGGGTGTAATTTCGGCTTTTCTTGGAAAATTGAAATTTATGAAGCAAAATATTAGTCGGCGCGAATTCTCTCAGTTTCCAAACTTGTCACAGGCAGAATGTCTTGATGAGGATATTCAGACATACGTTCAACATTTAAATGCCCTGCATGATGACTTCAAAAATAGATTTGAAGATATTCTGACGACGGAAATACCACCATGGATCATAAATCCATTTGATGAAACGGAAGTGGCTAATGTGGTATTACAAGAGGAGCCACTCGAGCTTAGCACCAATGAGGAGCTGAAGGTGAAATTTAAAAAAGGCTATCAAACATTTTGGCTGCAGGCAGAAATACCAGAAAAATATCCTGAGCTGTGGGAAATTGCGAGAAAACTTTTGATAGCGTTTCCCTCGTCATACCTTGTCGAAAAAAGTTTTAGTGTCGTTACAAACCTATTAACAAAAAAAAGGAGCAGATTGAACATCACAGAACGGGGAGATTTGCGGTTATTCCTTACAAAACTGAAGCCAAATATTGATAATTTACTGTCAATCCATCAAGTACATCCCTCCCCTTAATATTATGACTATTTTTTTATAATTGTTGATTTGCATTGTTACGGTACGTTATTAATGTTTAATTTTAATTCTATTAAATCTGTAATCATATTATTTTAATAAATAGAACACAAAAAAATATATTATTTTTCTTTTATTTTTACCACTTCGAATTTAGGGTTGGAACTCAGCCACGACGCAAAATTTCCATCGTTAGATCTAATCTTCACATTTTTTGACGAGTTTTGGGAATATGGTAGAAATGTAGCAGCAGGGGGTCCACCGAAACCAGTAAAATTTTGAAAGTGGTCTACGAGAAAAAAAAGTTTGGGAACCTCTGCTTTAGACCAACAGAAAAATAAAGAAAGATTTTTTTGCGTTAAGTAGCCTGATCTAAATCAAGTTGGTCAGGCTATTTTAGATTACCCCTCTACCATAATATATATTTTTTTTGGAAGTATTCCGTAACAGTGTGCCTAAATAGACGATTGAAATTGTATTTGCGTCCCACTTCTGAAGTAAGATATCTTAAAAGGAAGGAATAAATTATTGATTTTTTTTATCTTTGTTTTCACGATCAGCAAAAAGAAATAAATACGTTTATGTTATACCTTTTATTTTATAGCACTATTTTCCATAGCGCTAATTGCCCCCATAGGAAATTATTTTCTTGAGGTAATATATTTTTTTATTGAGAATAGCCCGTAAACACTTTAAGTCCTTAATAAAAACTGATTTAACTGCGTACAAAAAGACATATATGTAGGTTTAAAAATAACTGGACATATTGATTTGACGTTGTCAACTCATATTTTTGAAATTTATTAGGTATAGTGCAGTAAAAAAAGGTCAAAATAATTATGATATTGGCATAGTTTAGATTCAGCAATATTATGATTTTATCCTCTCTGAGGGGTTACCAGGAGTATTGTCCTGAGTTTTAGACCTCGAAAAACTTGTGCTCTTATGTTTATAAACAATTTAAGTTTTCAAAACGTGTTTTTTTGGGCTTAAAATGTGAATAACACCGATTATATAAGTCGGACTGAGAAAAAAAAAATACTACTCTTCGTAATGAAAATGGTCAGGACTTTTACTCCTGGTGATACCTCAGAGGGGATAAAATCATAATATTGCTGGCTGTATCTAGGCTGTGCAATTAATAGTTATTAACGCAAAAATATATTTTTTAAATGGGATACCCTGTATATTTTTCCTTGCCCACCATTCTAAAAATATGGCACACTTTATATTTTGCTTAAATCTACTTCAAAATATCAGTTTTTACGCGAGTTTTAAATAGGCATTTTGTGAACTAGGCTTTGGACAGAGCGGCCATATGGTTTAATTCAATTGTTTACGCGTAGTTGTCAAATTATACTTCAGGATCAGTTATTGAATTGTCAAATAAATCGCAATGAAGTTTGAAAATTACGAAAAATGAGATATGATAGTGTGTTTCATACAAACCGGAGAAAATTCGGAAGCGGTAAGTAATTTGTACCACGAACGGTATCCAGAGAGGCGTCAACCCTTCAAGGATATATTCGCTCGATTGCGACATAACCTAGTTAATAGTGGCCAGTTTGAAAAGAAACGACCCAAAAATTATGCATCAAACAGGGATAAGGAGTTAGAAGAAATAGTAGTTTTAGTTACTATCGGAAATAATCCCAACACTTCAACCCGACACACAGTGTCTCGACTAGTACAAGCTAGCGGGACAATATTATTTCTTCACTTATTTCAATTGTTTATGTATATTCCAGGTATCTTAAGCTATTTTAAGAAAAAAAAAGTTGAAAAATGTGTACTGTATGTGTATTAATCGAAATATGTAGCTGCAAGACGGAAGTGGTTTACTCATGTGTCTCATTTGTTCACTATTGTCGCTAATTGTTCTTTAATTAGCTACATACGTCTACCTACTCATTATGTGTGAAAAGCACAATCATGTTTGTTTACAAAGAAATTTCTAGGAAAAAAATAAAAATCATAATGATAGTACCCACATTTATTAATTTACAAAATATTATTTCTTTTAAAACAAATTAGTACAATAACAGTATCTATATATCAATTATTTACAATAACAAGGTGTATAAGTAAAAGAAATATAATATTAAATAACTTATATACTAAGGCATGAATTATAAGCAACTACAACACACAATAAAATAAGAATAATAATTACAATAAAAAAATACTTAAACCTACTAATCACGATCAGATGAGTCGTCATCACCGCTCTCCCATTCAGTAGAATATTCAGAGAGTAAATAATCCTCCTCATTTAATTCGTGATGATGACTTACTGATGGTGTTTCGGATGGCAATGAAGGTGGGATAATCAACTGCAGAATCTCCGATGGCAAAGAAGTAAATTTTCTTCGCGGTAATTCTCTATACGAGTTGATAACAGGATCAGACGTAATTAAAAGCATTCTCAAACGATTTGTATTTGTGGCAATACGTGACCGCTTCCTGGTGTGCCGTTCACGGAATCTACGACAGTCTTTATTTCTTGCCTCCTGGGCTTCTTCGGAGAGTTGTCCAATGGGAAGAAAAAAAGACTTTATAGCTTCCGCGCTGTGTACAAGAATTTTATGCACAGTAATGGGCATGGAATACCACGAATACAGATCAAGGTATAATTTTCTAGTATCAACACAAAACTTTTCGAATTCTATATAATTTATGGCATATCCCGATGACAAAGTTCTTAAAATTACATGAAATCTACGAATAAGGTTTACGTCTAATCCTGTAATTTCGCTGCTCAATTCAGCTTTGCAAAAAAATCTACGTGCTGTGTTTCCATCGTTTGTGTTACTATACCCAGATTTTGGTTTATCTACAATGAGACCCATACGATCTTTAAACACTTTTTGTATCTCTTGTGAGCGTTGCTTCACAATAGCTTTGTCGTTATCTCCCCTGACTTGCCCCTTTTTTATTTCCAAACGATAGCTGATGTGAAGCAAACATTCAAACGTGCGGATCCATGCATGTGAAGTAGATAAACCAAATGCAAGGCGTTCTTCGTTGCTGGGATATTTCTTTGACTCCTCGTTCATAGTAGACGGGGTGGCACCGCAAATATAACACTTTTGTGTTGAACTTGTGTCTGTTAAGGCATTGCACACTTTGCCATCAGTCATTGTCAACAACAAATCGTGTTTAACAGAGATTTGAGATCCAGCAACGTTACATAATGTTGGAAGAAGCTGACTTACTTCATCTAAAATTTTAGAAGTTTCTTCTTTCGTAAACTCTTTTGCAGAAATAAACTTAATAGAACGGCAATATAAAGTAGAGGAAGGTCTTGGATTTTGCCAGATCACAGTTTCGCCATCAAGTAGTCTCAAAGGGACAAATGAGTATACGAACAAAAATTCGTCTGTAGCGTTAGTGTTCTCAAATTTCTGCTTATACGTGCTATGCCCCGAACTCCCATCACCGCCCCATTTGCTTACCAACGTATAATATGAACGAGGTAACACACTTCTAATGACTTCCGTCTGAGCTGTAACTAATCGTTCAGCCGTTTTATCCAAAATCGCGTGAAGTTTAATTTCAGCTCGAGATTCAGTCACAGAAATATATTCGTCAGAAGGACAACAAGAAGCTTTGGACTTACCTAAACTATAAAATGATGGATACACTTGATGTCCCGCTTTCATTGACCATTTTCTTGTTTGTTTATATAAGTGAGAAGTCGATTTCGAGTCCACATAATAAGCTAAAGCTTAGTCTGGTGTTAACTGCCGACTTTGTTCAGAACACTTATTCTTTTCTTTAGTTTCACTGACCGCGACGTTATGGATCTCTTTAGCAACACTTCGATGCCCTTCTTTTCGAGTAGCTAACTCAGCTGCTGTAATAAGCTCACTTGCACTTCGCGATTCCAAAAGATCTTCTACTCTCCGTCTCTTCGTTTTCGTTGATGAGTCTTCAAATGATTTTCTGGGTCGCCCTACGGAAAGAGCCGCTGATGATGTTGAAGTGCACGGCTGGTTAACACACATCTTTATTTCGATTCCGGATCCCTCTAACCAATCTTTATGTTTGATTAGAAACATTTCTTTGTTACACTTTAAAGAAGTCCACTTTTGATTGAATTTTGCTGAAAGGCTTGATATTTTCATTTTGAGTCGTTTTAGAGAATCGTCAGAAACATCAGACATATTGAATTTTTCACTTATATAATAAAAAATGCCACTGTTTCGTTCAGTTTTGTCATGTTTTAGCCATTCTTCAAAAAATTCCATTTTCGTCATAGTCACGACTCGTTCTAAAAAAAAAAAATAATTTTACTTTCGGGCCTTTTCGGAGTCTATAATATATATGAATCTGTGCCTGAATGTTGTAGTTATTACATATAGAAAAATCTAGGTGGATATATGTGGATAAAAAAAGTTGCTACTTTTAAAGTTTACAATTAATGTAAAATTTGCTGGATTTATCTATACATTTACAAATTGATATTACACCAAAAGTATATATATTTTTTATAAAAAATATAAGTCATAATAGAGTACATACCTTCAACAGAATATTCCATCACAAAAAACTCGTTTCACTTTGCTACCAATTTTAAAATATGTTATCACAAGTGTGCATAAAATGCAACTGATTTGCAAATGAAAATGACCTCTCTTTGAGGGTTACTTTGACCCCCTGATAAGATACCTTTATGAGGTGATAAACAAATTAATTCTTGGAGTTCGTTAAATGGGGGGAGGGGGTTGTTTACAAGTCGTTATCAATGGTTCCTGGAAATTACGTCATGAATATTGTCCCGCTAGCATGTTCTTGCCGAATCACTGTGCGACAGTTAAAAGAATCCACTGGACTACCAAGAACTAAAGTAAGTCGTACTTTAAAGAAGCAGTAATTCAGGCCATATAGGACAACATCACCTTAGAGACGGAGATTTTCAACGGCGAATGGATTTTTGCCAATGGTTTCGGAAGATTTGTTACCATGTTCCGAATTTTTCATTAAATTGCATTTGGACAGACGAAGCTTATGTAAGCAATGCAGGTATTTTTAACGGTTACAATTCTTATACATGAGCACAAGAAAATCCTTATTTAGTTGTGGAGCAAAGAAATCAAGGCAGATTTGGATTTAATGTGTGGGCAGGAATTTTTAGAGGCAAGGTTATAGGTTCATTTATTTACGAAGGAACACTCACCTCTCAGGACACGACCGGGCACCCCCTCATAACGCTGCAGTTATCAGTAATTTTGTATCAGTCAATTTCAACAATAACTGGTTAGCCAACCAAGGTCCGAATCGTTGGCCGGCAAGATCACCAGATTTGACACCCATGGACTTCTATCTCTGTGGAAGATTGAAAGACCTACTTTTTAAATTGCCGACAAACACCAGGCAAGAATTAGAAGTCGCAGTGATACAAAGTTTTGCAGCTCTCACTCTTCTTGAACTAATCAACGCGGTAAGAAGTGTCCAGAAAAGGTGCCGCCTCTGTTATAGAAAATTGTTTTGTTTTAGTTTGCTTTACTCCGAATAAATTGTTTTATTGTTGTTTCGTTTTATTTTCTATATAGTTTAAAGTACGGGGCACTCCATTCCCCTAGTATCGTCGCTCAATATGTTGGGCGTTAGTTTGGGAGCAAATATGTCTTGGCATGAACATGTTGCAGGCATAGCAAGGAGAGCTTCTCAAAAGTTGGGAATATTATTTAGAACCAGAAAGCTTTACACCTCACAACAACTGTTAATTCTTTACAAAGCCCAAATTCGACCAACTATGGGATACTGCTCCCACGTTTGGGGCTCCGCTCCCAAACATACACTGCATTTGTTGGATTCTGTTCAGAGAAGAGCGGTCCGTCTGATTGGGGACCCGGAATTGACCGGCGGCCTTGATTCGCTGGAACATCGAAGAACGGTTGGCGACTTGAGTCTGTTCTACAAGTATTTTCATGGAAAGTGTTCGAAGGATGTAGCCCGCTTAATTCCTCCCAAAGCGGTGCATGTTAGAAATACACGTCGCGCTGGTGCTTCGCATCCCTATGAGGTTCAGCTTGTTACTCCGCGTACAACGCTTTTCAAGCAATTTTTTATATGGAGAACGTCATCCCTTTGGAATAATTTGCCCAGCGCTGTGTTTCCCACCGAGTACAATTTACAGCGATTCAAGAACAACGTGAATCGCTTTTTTTTTTTTCCGCACTCGTGCCGCTCCTGGAGCGCTTTAGGGACTTCCCTGCAGCACGTGTGCTAGACCTATAAAAAAAAAAAAAAAAAAAA
Source organism: Pachyrhynchus sulphureomaculatus (assembly GCA_019049505.1). Taxonomy (NCBI): domain Eukaryota; kingdom Metazoa; phylum Arthropoda; class Insecta; order Coleoptera; family Curculionidae; genus Pachyrhynchus; species Pachyrhynchus sulphureomaculatus. The sequence goes on from CM032451.1 coordinate 2,701,139, forward strand.
AATAGTGTAAAGTACTATAGCATTTAGTAAATTTCATGGTAGTTATGAATTCTAGAGGGAATTTTTTTTTACGATTTGACTGCTATCGGTAAACAATTGATATTGCCGCTCCGTCCACAGCTTACTTTACAAAATGTGCATTCAAAACTCGCGTAAAAACTGAAAACCTTTATATTTTGAAGTAAATTTAACCAAAATATAAAGTGTACTATATTTTTAGAATGGTAATTCAAAGCTCTATTCGGATAAGGAAAAATATACAGGGTATCCCATTTAAAAAATATATTTTTGGGTTAATAACTATTAAAATGTTAGTTGTAAAAATGTAACTTACACTGTTGAAATCCACATGAAAAAGTGCTTTGAGAATGTTTTTTACAGAAATCAAAAATTTTCAATAGGAAAAGAATTTCAAACATTTTTCCAAAATGCAGATTTTTGAAAAACACCCTGCATATCTGAAACTGTACTAGATATCGATATACGGTTTTCACCAATGAGTTTATCATAAACATTGAGCCGACATCGGTTTTCGTCTATCTGCTTTAGATAGAAGGGTTTACCTATAAAAGGGTCCAATTTGTACCACCCTGTACACTTGTATGATATGCAGGTTTACTGATTTTGCCGATCATTGACAGGCAGATACTCCTTGACATATTTGGTAACGTTGTTCTTACCAACTATGGCTACGCCATTTCTGCCTGTAGTTCCACTCGACATATGGATGGTATTTCTGTCCGCAATCATCGTACGGAACAGTAATTGCGCAAGTCCGACTTACCGGTTATATTTGTACTAAAATGGAAATGTACCATTTTTATGATAATTTCTAAAAATAACAAACAGAAAAAGCTGATATTAATTATAAGAACGAAGTCTATCACAAACTTTTCGACAAAACAAATTGGATAACTTTATTTCGATGTTTCTAAGCGTTAACAAGAGGGTTTACAATAAGGGAGAGTTTTTGCACCACTGCGAACGTATCTTAACTTTCATCGTTATAAATCGTACTTTTATATCGTTAACTACTGCTACCAAAATAAATTATATACTACAACTTCCACTTTTTTTGAGTTTAGTTTTAAGGTACTGTCTTATTTACTGACTGCGATTCGACCCGTGCAGAGAAGTCATAATCTTGAAAAAAAGGTAAAATTACAATTTAAAACAACCTTTCAGTATTTGCGACCCCAATTTTCACACATAATTTTCATCGCGCCTGTCCTTTCTAAAGCTATACTATGACCTTAATTACAAACCTTACAAACTACCAATAATAAGTAAATTTATTTATATTTCGCAACACATATCTACTGCGTTGACAAAACTAGAATCGATGCCTCTCTATTGTTCTCTGTCACGTCCACCATATCGGTAGCGGCTTCGCGAGAAGTTCCGAGTTGTCTTAAACATTCGGAAAGTCTGCCCAAAAGTGTATAAATGCTGCGCCTCGTTTAATTACAGTCCGTCTCAGTCGAGTTGATCCTTCTACTGCTATCGGATTTATCGTGAATGTGTATGTTGTAATTTACGTTTTAATTGAAATTCAAGGTATTAAGTATTCACGGCAGTAAATTTACACAGAATCATGGATAAATTTTCAAGTGGGCGTAAGCGAGCATTAGACGATAGTGAAGCATCTATAAATGCAGAGACGAGCGTGGTTCCGAAAATAATATCAAGAAAATATTCTCAAGAATACTTAAATTTAAAATTTACCAGTACTGAAGTAAATGAAGAAGAAATGTCCCTGTATGTTATTTGCTCAAAAATCTTAGTAGCAGACAACATGAAACCAAATAAACTTAAACGACATTTGAAAACGCTTCATAGTTAGTACCTTAACAAACCCCGAGAATTCTTCGAATTAAAATTAAAATCATATATAAAGCAGAAATCATTTTTTTATAAACTTTGTTCTATAATGTATTTGTCAGTCTTTTAGGACTGAAAGGAAACTTCTACGGTTTTGGGTAGATGAGAAATCGTGGTTTCATTAGCCCATGTCATGTAAAGTAACTTTCAGACGATTCAGACCATCTATATGCAGTTAAGGACTCCTTTGCCTTCAGTGCAGAAATTAATAACTTTTAATTACCTGATAATCATGTCATCATTTCTCTCGATGTAGTCAGTCTTTTTACCAACATTTCATGGCAGTTAACAAGACAGATTATTGATTCTGAATGGGCACTAATCTCGCCCAACACAAAATTGGATAAACCCTTCTTCCTCGTCATCATGGAGTTCTTCTTTCAATTTACATTTTTCAAATATAAAAAAAGTTTCTATTTACAAACCTTTGGTTGCCCCATGGGCAGTAACTTAAGTCCTATTCTTGCAGCAATAGTCATGTCCTATCCTTTGAAAAATTGCATCGATAAGCTATCCCCCCCTTCCTGGCCACAAGAGTCATCAGAGGTCCTGATGGTGTTATCAGACTGGATTGGTATAGAAAACCAACTTCTTCAGGCAGATATATACATGCCAACTCTGGCCATGATTGGAAAGTGAAAGTAAATGTCATAAAGGGTCTCTACCGAGGAGTCCAAAATATAGCTCACCCGGATTATCTATCTCAAGCACAAACATTATTTACCAACCTCTTCATGGAAAATGGGTACAATAAGAAGTTCCTGCTCAAGACCAAGGACGAAGTTGATAAGCTCTTCCTCTCTGATAGCATTTTACCAGAGCCTCCTCCTATACCTTTATCCCCCCCTCATTCCTCCGCCCCCTTACCCCCTGCCAGCCATACGGAAACAGGTCTTTCGTTACTCTCTTTGCCCTTTATACCCGGTCTTACTTCAAAATTGGTTCATATTCTGCGTGTCATTCCCAATGTTAAGATTGCCAAATATTATTTCCATAAAAACAAGCGTATTTTTAGCAAATTGAAACCCTCTCTACCCATTCTTTCTATGTCAGATATTGTCTACTCTATTTCCTCTCTTAATTGTCTTGCTGTGTATGTTGGCCAGACATCACAGTCTCTCAATCGTCGCATCGCATTACATAAAAGCGACACCAGATGTCCTCCTCAAAGATGTGCACTGGCGATCCACTCTGTCGATAATGGACATACTTAAATTTAAAGTTTACTAGTACTGAAGTAAATGAAGAAGAAAGGTCCCTGTATGTTATTTGGTCAAAAATCTTAGCAGCAGACAGCATAAAACCAAATAAACTTAAACGACATTTGGAAACGCTTCATAGTTAGTACCTTAACAAACTCCGAGAATTCTTCGAATTAAAATTAAAATCATATATAAAGCAGAAATTATTTTTCAAAAAAACTTTGTCTGTGAATGAAAAAGCTTTACTTGCCTCTTACAAAGTTTCATATAAAATAGCCAGATGTAAAAAGTCTCATACCATTGGTGAAGAGCTTGTTTTGCCAGCAGCAATTGAGATTGTAGAAATTATGTTTAGAGACAATTTTGCCAAACAACTGCTGTCCATACCTATATCAAATGATACTGTTGCCTGTCGAATTAGTGATATAGCTGAAGATGTACAGCATCAGCTTTTCGGGAAGTTGCGTGACAAATTGTTTTCAATTCAGCTTGATGAGCCAACAGACAGCAATAAAGATGCTCATTTCATTGCCTATGTTCGATTTTGTGATGGTATGTCAGCAGCAGAAGAACTATTTTTCTGCAAACCAATAGAACTCAAAGCAATATCACCCGCAGTATTTGCTATCTTAAGTGATTTTATAAACGAGGCAAATATGGAGCGGAAAAATTGCGTCGGAATATATACCGATGGTGCACATTCAATGTCTGGAAGATTTCAAAGTGTACAAGCAATTGTGAAACAAAAATCTTCACTGTGTATGTGGACACATCGTATGATCCACAGAGAAGCTCTGGCTTCCAAAAAAATAAGTCCTGCTCTGAATATTTTACTCACTACAATTGTAACCGAAGTAAATTATATTGAAATGAGACCCCTAAAATCTAGAATTTTTCCTGCACTTTGTAAAGACATGGGGGCCGAATATTCAGCGTTACTATTTTATTGCGAGGCAAGATGGTTGTCACGTGGGAAATGTTTGAAACGTGTTTGTTTATGAATTAAAAAATGAAATCGCCTTTTTCTAGAAGAGGAAAACCGACCGGAAGCCGAAAAGTTTCGAGATAGTTTATTTGTGATGAAATTGAGCTACTTGGTCGCTATATTCGAGAAACTAAATACCTTAAATCTTCAACTCCAAGGAACAAATACACGTATATTCGATACAAGTGAAAAAATTAATACATTTTGTGGAAAATTGGAATTGTGGAGCAGAAATATAAAGCAAAAAAAACTAGAAATGTTTGCAAATGTGGGTGAATGTACATGGCTGAAGAACAACATGTGAAAGTTGTTTTAGTAACTATATTGACAAAGAATTTTAAAAAGTATTTTCTTACTGACGACAACTTGGTAGCAAGTTACGAGTGGATTAGGGATCCATTTCAAAATACTCCTGAAGGGCTCTTAACTTCCGAATCTTCATAGACTTCACGGCAAGTGGCGAAATCAAAAGACAGTTTAATAATAAATCACTCTTTGAATTTTAGGCAGGGGTGAATGATGAGTTTTCTGCACTGAAAACAAGAGCATTTCGTATACTATTACCATTTTCAACATCCTACCTTTGCGAAGCCGGATTTTCTACGGTGGGTGCTTAGAAAACAAAATATAGATCTCAACTAAGTATAGAAAAAGAACTCAGAGTGTCTATTTCTAATATTAAACTATCCTTCGAAGTCTTACTTTGCAAAACAAGGGAGTCACTAATAATTAGAGACCGGATTATAGGCATTTGCATATTTTCTTATGCATTTGCATATTTAGACCATTCTCACTGATTATTGCATATTTTACCCAAAATCTAGTAATGATGCATATTTTCCCTATATTTACAATATTTCTCGGTATTACTAGGCAATTGAATTGCTCAGGGTATTGTTAATGTCGCCGTCTGTCACCGATCTTATCGCCGGAACACTACCTGCAATAGTCTAAACATCGATTAGGTTATAGTACCAAGGGAATACCCGACGGTATTTTATTCCTTTGTTTCTTGGTCGGGATATTAAGTGATAAGTAGTTAGTTTCTAGGATTATTTGTTTGAGCGTGGATCAAATAAACAATTTTCTCGAAGACGATTTTTTATTTTAAAACAAGATATCAATTTTAACATTATTGTTGACGCGCTTGCATCAGTGTAGTCTTTTTGGAGTTTTTAACGTGTTGTGTTAAAGTTTAACGTGTACCATGCCACCCGCAAAAAAAGTGTCTCTTCATGTATCTCGCTGAAGAAGTACGACCCACGTTTGGAAATGTAAATAAACTGATTTCATCAGCAAAGAAAGTGTTTCTTAAGGCACCTGCTCGCAATAACGCCTATAAAGAAAAACTGTCAAATGTGCCTTTACCTCCCGAACCAGTGGAAACTCGATGGGGAACATAGATTGAAGCTGTACTATTTTACAATGAACATTTCGAGGCCATCAAAGGTGTAGTAAATGACTTCGACAGTGCAGAGGCTATGGCAGTTCGTCAATCCAAGGAAGGATTTAACGATTCTGATATTAAAAAAAACATAGCTTTGATTAGCACTCACTTTTCCCACATACCTGAGGGTATTAAAAAGCTCGAAACTCGAGGTTTGGCGTTGACCGAATCAATTCAGTTAATGAATAAAATCCGTCAAATAAACTCCACATTGCCAGATGTATTCCCGTGTAGAGTTAAAGAAAAGTTTGAAAACATTTTGTGCAATAACCCAGGCTTTGAACCTTTGTATCAAATTGATAGTTTTATTAATGGAACGGGTGAACTTTTGCCAGAAACAATAAGTGCTAACATAGCACCTAAATTCAAATACTGCCCAGTTACCTCCGTGGATGTGGAACGGCCTTTTTCCACTTATAAAAATATTTTAAGTGATCGAAGACACAATCTTACTACCCAACATATGGAACAATGCCTTATTGTTTAAACTTTGAATTGTTGTGGCTGTTACTTGATGGAAATTCATAACGAATGTAATGAAAAAATAATATTGTCAAATTTCCACTTTATTTAGTTTCACTGAAACTGTATGACGCGTTTCGCTATACTATAGCTTCTTCTGATACAAAATGATATTTGAGTATTAGTGTTGTTACATTTTTATAAATACCCTAAGGTAGATAGGTAATAAAATTAATACTATATGCTAATGAATATTGCTGGGAAATCCATTCTGAATATTAATTGTATAAATTGAGTAAAGAGGAGTTACCATGGGCCAGACAGGTATCTTTTTGTTCGTGTAAAATGATGTCTGAATTTTTAATTCTATTTATTTCTAAATTTTCTAATAGGTTTAATTTTACGCCTTTGTTTTGTATCTGTAGAATTTTAAATTTATCGTCAAAAAGATGATTTGATTCTGTTAAATGATTACTGTACGCTGAGTCAGTTTCGTTTACATATAATATCAACCTAGCTTTTAGAACAAATAACTCGTTAGGAAAATTCATTAAAAACGCAAAGGGAAAACAAAATAGATCAAAAAAATCTGAAGTGTATCAGTTAAATTGTGGTTCTTGTCATAAAAGTTACATAGGTCAGACAGGTCGCTCATTCGAAACTCGGATTTTAGAACATAAAAGAAGCTATTTAAAAAACAAAACTAGCTATTATTTAATATTGCATATTTTGACCCTTTTCATGCATATTTTAAGCATTTTTCAAGCATATTTGCATGCATATTTCAAGATTTTTATGTTGCATATAATCTGGTCTCTACTAATAATTATTAAACTTGTTTTTAATTTAGTATTGATATGTTAATTATTAGGTAAATACATTGTGCAGCACTAATACAATCCTATTTATAGGTGTATTATATCAGTGCAAATGTGTATTTTATTTTTTATTATGTCAAAATGTATTTTGTTTTGCTTTAATTTCAATAAATTATATTAAATGTTTTTAATAATTTCTTTTCGATACGCTCGTGCCCCCCAATAGTGTAATCACGGTCCCCTAATGGGGCGCGCGGGCACGCCCCACATGTTGAGAAACGCTGATTTAAAATATAGCAAAAAAACTCCACATTTCATGACACAAAGGAAGTAAACGCCAACGTTAATGCATCACTTATAATGCTTCTCATACATCTATTATGTAAAACATCCCTTTATTAGTTGAAATAGAAATGCACCACCACAATACTAAACATCTAAATCTCGTAAACGTCATCGTTCTGCCACGGCCTCCTCAGTCAGCATACTAAAATTACCGAATCCGAAATACAGATCTCACCGATCTAGACAAAAGAACATCGCATGGTTATTAGCATTATCGGGCCAGTCGAAACGGAACAACTTGTCTACCTCGTGACAGTTGACGATCGATATCTAGTTATAAATTTAATTCTGGCGTGCTGTGAAACGGCGTAATTGTTTCCCTGTGCATTTTGTAGCAGGTCATAGCGAGCATTTGTCTTTTATAAACGTTTCATTTGTTTATTGTCTCGTTTTTTCTACGACGACGACGGTCTATTGATATGACGTTTTATGATCTAATATCGCTTGATATATCTATGGATTTATTTCCATTTTTATGTAATTGAATTTTTGATATCTATTTTATGGTCTAAGTGCAAACCATTTTCCCAATATTTAGTAGAATTTAGTGGTATTACAAGAATACATATTTAGTTTATCATACTCCTAATACATTCAAATTTGTACTTAAATTCATTTAGATGTTTGCGACACCTGAACAAATAGATGAAAAAAATCATTGGTCATCAATAACTAACACTACCTAGTCCTCATACATGCACTAGGCTGAAAAGTTTTTTGTCTAACTCAGAGGTTCCCAAACTTTTTTTTCTCGTAAACCACTTTCAAAATTTTACTGGTTTCGGTGGACCCCCTGCTGCTACATTTCTACCATATTCCCAAAACTCGTCAAAAAATGTGAAGATTAGATCTAACGATGGAAATTTTGCGTCGTGGCTGAGTTCCAACCCTAAATTCGAAGTGGTAAAAATAAAAAGAAAAATAATATATTTTCTTGTGTTCTATTTATTAAAATAATATGATTACAGACCTAATAGAATTAAATTTAAACATTAATAACGTACCGTAACTTCAACAATGCAAATCAACAATTAAAAAAAATAGTCATAATTTTAATGGGAGGGATGTACTTGATGGATTGACAGCAAATTATCAATATTTGGCTTCAGTTTTGTAAGGAATAACCGCAAATCTCCCCGTTCTGTGATGTTCAATCTGCTCCTTTTTTTGTTAATAGGTTTGTAACGACACTAAAACTTTTTTCGACAAGGTATGACGAGGGAAACGCTATCAAAAGTTTTCTCGCAATTTCCAACAGCCCAGGATATTTTTCGGGTATTTCTGCCTGCAGCCAAAATGTTTGATAGCCTTTTTTAAATTTCACCTTCAGCTCCTCATTGGTGCTAAGCTCGAGTAGCTCCTCTTGTAATACCACATTCGCCACTTCCGTTTCAAAAAAAAGGATTTTAGGATCCATGGTGGTATTTCCATCGTCAGAATATCTTCAAATCTATTTTTGAAGTCATCATGCAGGACATTTAAATGTTGAACGTATGTCTGAATATCCTCATCAAGACATTCTGCCTGTGACAAGTTTGGAAACTAAGAGAATTCAATTTTCCAAGAAAAGCCGAAATTACACCCTTTGTTTTTATTAAATTTAGGCTGTCCCCTTGTAACTGCAAGTTAATGTCATTAAATTTTTTGAACAAATCTATCAAATACTCTGCTTTCAATTTGATCAGGTTTTCTTTTAAATCTGAATCTTTACTTTCCAGAAACTCTAAAACTGATTCAAAAAGTGAGTAAAATCTTGTTAAACATGCATCTTTTGACAACCAGCTTACTTCAGTATGTAAGAGCAATCGTTGGAAGTCTTCATCATTTTCGTCGCACAATTGTGCAAATAAACGGTATTCAACGCATTGCTTCTTATTTTGTTAACTGCTTTAATCACAAATTGAAGCGATTGGTGCAATCTATCACTCAAATTTTTCGCTACCAGGTGTTGTCGGTGGATGACACAATGAATTGCAGTTACTCCTAGTATAATTCTTTTAAGATGGCTTATAAACCCAGATATCGCCCGAAGATGGCAGGAACTCCATCTGCTGCCACCGCAATAATGTGTGTAAATGGAATCGATTTTTCCTTAAAAAAATCACTCAGGACATTAAATATTGATTCGCCTTTAGTGTCCGTCTCCAAAGTTTTCGCGAATAGCAGCTCTTCATGGATTTCTTCGTCCATAACAAATCGAACATATGCCAATAATAATGCTTCATTACCAGGTAAAGTTGACTCGTCCAGTTGAATAGAAAAATGAGCTGTTTGCAGATAATTACACAAGAAGCTTTCAATATCAGAGCTCATTTCATCAATACGTCTTTGTACAGTGTTGTTACTCAAAGGAATTCTTTTGAATACGTCAAATGGAGGTTTGTGCAGAACAGTTTTTAAAATCTCTTCAACAGCGGGTAAAATTAACTGTTCTCCGATGGTGTGCGGTTTTCCAGATTTCGCTATAAGCAATGAGATATTGTAAGATGCCTGCAAGCCATCATCGTTACTTTGAGACGTTGAAGCGAACATACTGTGCACGGTGGGTCTCTTTTCATATTTTTCCTTCAATGTTTGAAAATATTTTAAATCTTTACCTATTTTATCAGGACGACACCTTCTTAGATGATCTTCGAGCTTCGATGGTTTCATAGAGTCATTGCTCAAAACTTTGTTGCATAAAAACCATATGGGTAATCGTTTGATGAAACATCTTAAATTATAAGGTGAAGTGCGTTTCAAATAGAGCAAGATAACTAGTAAATAACATATCAATATCTACTAATTTTGTAACCTCCGAATTTATAACGAACCCAAACTTTACTATTTCACAAAAACTACAGAGTGAGCTAATACAGTTCAAGCTATTGCCAAAAGTTTTGGATTCATCGCGTTGCAAGAACCACTCTATCGCCCTGATCTAACTCCATAAGAGTTTTTTAGTTCAAATATTCGAAAAACAACCGCAGAAGCCACAAATTTTTCTCGGATAATGAACTAACAGCAGCTATAGCGTCGTTTCTTAAAAAGCAAAGAAAAGAAATGTTTTTCGATGGAGCGGACCTATTTGAGAAATGACACTCGTTTTAAACACGCAAGACTAAATTAAAATATATTAGCTTATAAGCTTATAAATTGTTCCCTTTTTCAAAGTAATACGTTTTTGTGGTGCACTTTTTTATTTTTGACCCCGAAGAATTAGAAAAATGAATCGAACAAGGAATTTAACTGAACACGAGGTAGTGCGAGCATCAGTTTTATTGAACGAGGGATATTGTCAGAGTTATGTTGCCTATTTGTTAGGCAAACATCGTTCCACAATAAGTCGTATGGTAAGACGCTTGAGTGAAGTAGGAACTTATTCTAGAAGGCTAGGGCAAGGGCGAAAACGATGCACTAGCGACCTAGATGAACGTTTTATAAGACAATATACTTTAAGAAACATGACTGTCACTAGTTCTATAATAAGAAACGAACTCGAAGCTGTTCGCAATGTCACAATTTCTTCTAAAACAGTTAGCTGGATTAAACAGTAGGAGACCAGCCACTGCGCCCTTGCTTACTAGAGAGAACAGAGTTGCCCAGGTTACGTTTTGCTCGAAATCACGAAAACTGGTCTGTGGATGATTGGAAACAAGTTTTCTTCACAGATGAAACTAGGGTTAGTCTAAAACATCCAGATGGTCGTGAGCGAGTATGGCGAAGACCAGGAGTGAGGTTTGCTCCTTGCAATATCTCTGCAAGGATTCCATTCGGCGGTGGCTCTGTTATGTTCTGGGGTGGCATCTGCTTTGATGCTCGCACAGAGTTAGTTCCTGTCCGTACGAGATCCATGAATGCTGACTACTATCTTGAGAATATTGTAATAGAACATGTGATGCCTTTCGGTCATTTTGTGGGGCCCAATTTCCCGTTTATGCAAGACAACGCTCGACTTCACGTGGCTAGGGAGGTACTCGATTATCATAATCAAGTTGATATACCGATTATGCAATGGCCACCAAAAAGCCCAGATCTGAATCCGATAGAACATGTATGGGATCACCTTAAGAAAAATGTAAAACGTCATATACCTGCACCTAGAAACCTGAGGGAACTTGAAAATGCCGTTATCATAGAATGGGAGCACATTCCTCAAGATTTTATCCAAAATTTAATTAGAAGCATGCCTAAGCGCATAAACGCTGTCATCCGAAGTATAGGAGGCAACACACGCTACTAGTGTCCCAGTTACACCATTAATTTTGCTACTAGTGTCCCAGTTTATTTTTTTCATTATTACATAATTTCAACGATTTTGTTATTAGGTCTTAAGAATAATTTTAATTCGAATCTTATAGAGAAATTTGGTAGCTAATTCACTTTTAAAGTATTTGAATAAGTTTTTTCTAACTTTTAGTGTAACCAATGTTCATAAAAAAATTATTAAAATTAATTCATTATAGAGATTTGTATGATTGTTGCGTTAATTTTGTCCAGGAGTGTATATATATATATATATATATATATATATATATATATATATATATATATATATATATATATATATATATATATATATATGTATATATATATATATATATATATATATATATATATATATATATATATATATATATATATATATATATATATATATATATATATATATATATATATATATATATATATATATATATGTATATATATATATATATATATATATATATATATATATATATATATATATATATATATACATATGTATTATAGAATTCGCAGTTTATCGCTTGGTTTTCTTGTAGAATAGCTACACTTAATATACTTTAAACTGGCTTTGCACGATTAAGTTTTGTTTTATATGCATATTTTACGACAGTGGAAAAAAAATGTAAATACATATACTTTGAGTTAATAAAACAGTAATTTTTAATTAAGAGCATCTGTTTTCTGATAAATTAATTAAGAAAAACTTCTGTAAACAATAAAATATACAAAATATAAAGTTTTTCGTTTTATTAAAAAAAAAGTTGCTAGACTTTAACAAGCCTATAAAGTTCTCTTTTTATTTATTTAGTAATTATAGTGTTCATGGCAATTAAAACTTTAAAACATTAGGAATGTTTTTAGTCTCAAATCAAAAACGTTCCGAAGCGTAACGTCGGTTCTTTCAGCTGCTTTTATTTAGGTTAGTTCAGGTAGTTTGGAAGTTACTCTCAGTCTAATTCTCACGCACCTTCATGTTGATTTGAGACCTGCGTTAGTACTTTTAAGCTACCAAATAAACTCAGCAATATTGAAGGCACTCCCAGCTATATCTGTAAAACTAACAATAAAGAAAATAACTGCACAACATCATCAAAATCATAGGAAAAATTTACGCAAAATACAACATCGTAGCTAAAATAAATGATGAATCTGTGAAGTTAATACTGCCAGAAAGAAGAATCATCTAACACCTAAGAATTAGAATAAAGTCTCGAGTTTACAAGATTACCATTAGACTTATACTGACGTATACAGCGGAAACCTGACCCGAAACAGCAAAAAAACAAGTACAGTCGACACTGTTTGTAGTGAAACTCTATATAGTGAAAAACTCTTTATAGTGCAATTTTTTCAAGACCTAGAATATTTTAAAGAAATTTCATGTAAAAAGCCCTGCATATAGTGAATCTGTAAAATAGTAACACTCTATATAATAAAATTTTTACCGGAATTTTATGTAGAAATTTTTATGCATTTACTGAGATCTTGGCCATTTCGGGTTTCCTATTTTTATCTAACATTAGCACGAATTCCATTCTTATGGCGCATTCTTTTGAAAAGGTTCTTAACGCGTTTATAACACCTAATGGTGGTCAATAAATCAGGTAGATTTCGGTGAAAAACCCGGGGAATAAACCATTCTATAGAAACCCGAGGAAAAACCCATTTTATAGTCGAGGCCTAGTAATTCGCAATTTCAGGTTCAATTTCTTTTTGTTTAAGAATCAAGTAAGATGTCCAAGCGAGTGTGTTTAAGTTTAGCTGAGAAAATTAAAGTTTTGGAGGAAGTTGATAAAGGCTGCAAAAAGATTGACGTTGCTGCAAAATTTGGTGTGTCTCCAAGTTGCGTCTCTCTGATAATAAAAAGTCGCGACAGTATCATCAAGAAACCTAGTGTTCCAAGCAGTCGAAGACGAGTACGGATGAGTACTTACGAGGATGTAAATGAAGCAGTTTTATGATGGTTTCAAGTGGCCTGTACGCATCAAAACGTACCAATATCGGGAAATTTAATAAAGCAAAAGGCTTTACAATTTGCTAAAGAATTTAACAGGGTTAATTTTCAAGCTAGTAAAGGGTGGTTGAGTGCCTGGAAGACTCGTAATTCAATTGTTTTCACGACGGTGTCTGGCGAAAGTGCAAGCGTTAGTCAGGAGGACTGTGACATTTGGACTGAAACTGTTTTAAAAAGTGCATTGAAAAAGTACGAGCCAAAAAACGTTTTCAATTGTGATGAAACCGGTTTGTTGTTTAAACGTTTGCCAAATAAAACTTTTGCTTTTAAAAGTGGTAAATGTTTTGGTGTTAAAACAAGTAAAGAAAGGGTGACACTTATGGTTGGAGCAAACATGGATGGCTCAGAAAAACTGAAATTACTGCTCATAGGTAAAAGCAAAAATCCCCATTGTTTAAAAGGAGTTAAATCTCTGGAGTTAGATTACGCCAATATTAAAAAGGCATGAATGACTTCTGAGATTTTCGAAAGATGGATCAAAGAACTGGACATGAAAATGAAAAGCCAAAAGCGAAAGATTGTGATGTTTATAGATAATTGTCCTGCACATCCAGTTACTGTAAGTAAAAAATTAAGGAATATTGAATTGATCTTTTTTCCACCAAACATGACCTCCAAATTGCAACCTATGGACCAGGGTATTATAAAAAACATAAAACATCATTACCGAAATAGAATTGTTCACAAAATTGTTAATGCGATTGATAACAACCTTCCAGTCCAAAAATTAATTACCCTTAAAGAGTGTATAACCGAAGTCGCTAAAGTATGGAGTGAAAATGTTTCTCAGAAAACTATCAAAAACTGCTTTTCTAAAGCAGGTTTTACTGAAAAAATTGACGAATGGGAAGAAGAAGACGAAATGGATCTCGCTACCTTAAAAAGGCAATGGGGTATTCTACGAAAAACTGTTACCGTCGACGCAGATTTTTTACTTGAAGATTTCTTAGAAATCGACAATGATGTTGGCACGACAGATCTTCCAACTGACCAAGACATAATTGACGATATAAAAAGTATAGAAGATCATGAAGAAGAAACTGAAACCGGGGAATGTCCTGCTAAATTTAGTGAAAATGAAATAAGAAATGCATTTGACATTGTGCGAACTACTCTCAGGGGCCAGGAAAGTATACCTGATCAAATCTTTATGCATTTGAATAAATGCGAGAATTTTGTTGAGCAACAATTATTTTTCAAAAGTAATGTTCAAAAGAAAATAACTGATTATTTTTCCTAGTACGTATGTACGTAGTATGTACATACAGTCCCTAGCCAAATTATTAGACGCACTGCAAGATTTCATGTAAAATATTAATTACCGAGTGATATTGTACCGTTTTATTATTTTAAATTGATTTGTTTTTTATTTTTATATTATCCAATCAATTACCTATTTATTTGACATAAATAAAACAGCATTAATTTAGAAAAGCATAAGTTTATTAAGTTTTAAAGAAAAGTGAAATTAATGTTAGTAAAAGTCAATATTTAGTTGAGCCACCTTTAGCCGCTATCAAAGCTTTAATTCTGCGCGGCATGTTTTCAATGCAAGATTGTACTGTCTCCTACATTTGAGGATGATGATTCCACACATGAATAATCTTTTCTAGGAGCTGGGTTTTGTTGGTAATGACATCTTTAGCCACTTCTCTTTTCATCAGCTTCTACGGGGTTCATATCAGGGCTATTACCCGGCCAATCCAACAGAGGGATATTTTTTTTCTGCCAAAAAAGCTTTAACAGACCGAGCAGTGTGGCAGGGAGCTCCAACTTGCATGAAAGTGAATGGTTTCCCATTTGGAAACCATTCTCTGAGCTGCGGAATCAACCGATTTTGTAATACTTTTTTGTACTGATCTTGCCTCATTATTCCTTTGACGACGTACAGACGTCCAGTGCCCTTGCCGCTGATGACTGACCAAATCATCACTTTGGTGGGATGTTTAACCGTCGGGACGACACAATCAGGATGAAACGTTTCTCCATGACGACGACGCACATACTGAGCTTTATTCTGCAAAATTTCGAATGTGCTTTCGTCACTGAAGCAGACCTGTCAAAAATAGGAAAAATATATAAACTTCCATGTTTATTTGCTTTATTTAACTGAAAATGATAATAATGTATCAATTATTGATTAAATTGCTGTATCTTACCGATCTCCAGAAGTCCACATCTTTGTGTTGCCATTGTTTGGCCCACTTCAGGCGCTTTGCTTTCATTGCAGCTGTTAACTTGGGCTTCCTGGCGGGGCGACAGGCTTTAAAATCTAATTCTTTCAATTTTCTTCGAACAGTGCGCTCAGAAGCATTTACGCTAGCATCCTGGAGTTGTGATTTTATTACTTTGTGGTAGCAAATCTGTTTTTCTACACAAATTTTCTTCAAACATCTCTCTGACCGTGGAGTGAAAATTGGTTTTCTACCGCATCTTTTCTTTCTTTTCGGGCTTAATTCCTTCCCTGACTCAATTTTCTTTTTTATGCGTCGTACACTAGCTTCAGAAACCTCCAATCTTCGTGGTATTTCTCGGTTTGTAAATGTTTTCGCAATCACAAGAGCCTTCACTTCAGCTTTTTTACGTGGTGAAAGATCGCCTTTTCTACCCATAATGAAAATAGTCCAATTACTTTTTTAAAACACTGCATACAAAATAAACTAATAACTGAGTAGTATAAAACTGTTAAACAAACAATCACAGTCCATAAAGCCACAGAAACACGTCCGTTCCTGACTCGATTCCGATCGCGACTGATACAGGTTTGTACTTATTTACGTTCATGTATCACTTTGTCAACACAGTGTTGCCATATGTTAAAAATAAATACAAATATGTAGTCTACAACAATTCTTTTAAATAAAAATCAATAATATTGTAGTTTAAATATACCATTATTGCATAAAAACTCTTAAGAAACATAAAATTACTAAAAAAAAATACAGTGCGTCTAATAATTTGGCCAGGGACTGTATGTATTAACAGATTTTGTATTATTCTTTTAGTACATACATATATAAAGTCCGTACGTTATATCTTTACACGTGTCATAGTTTTCAGGCAATATCCCAGACGACTATTATATTTTTTGTCTCTTTTTACCAATACCTACGATTTATTGGTGAAAAGAGACAAATAATATAATAGTCGTCTGTTATATGGCCTGAAAACTATGACGCACGGGTAAAGATATAACGTACGGACTTTATGTATGTATTTAGCCCTGTACATGCTATGTACTATTTAAACTTTCAAATGTTTAATAAAATCTTTTCTAATAATTCAATTTTGCAATTTTTTTTGTTGCTTGTACCTTATAAAATACAAGTAAATGATTACCAATATAAAATACATACATAGCAATATATACGGATTTTTTCTTTATATAGTGAAAAACTTTCTATAGTGAAATTTCGGTCAACATTTTGGTCTTTCACTATATAGAGTGTCGACTGTACTCCTTTATATTTAATGCCAGAGTTGGTTACAAAAATTAGTAAGAACTGTGGCATGATGACTTATAAGAACTACAAGTGCGACAAATGATTTTTTTTTGCTTTTGTGCCCTTTCAGGACTACAGCTAAACGAAGGAGGGGAGTTACCTTTCCCCATTAGGCTACAAAAAAAAAAGTAAAGCAAAAAAAACGACTGCCTGTAATTACAATGTACAACCATATATACAGTCACTCCCAAAAGTCTCCATACACCACCATACATACAAAGACCTGGAAGAAATTCTATCTTGGGATGACAGTAACCAAGTGGAATTTAACGCTACAAAAACCCAGGCGGCAGTTTTTTCTAAAAAAGTTAACGTTGCTGAACCCGACATAGTCATGTCGGGGCACTCCATTCCTCTAACATCGTCACTCAATTTGTTGAGCGTTAATTTGGGAGCAAATATGTCTTGGCATGAACATGTTGCAGGCATAGCAAGAAGAGCTTCTCAGAAGTTGGGAATATTATTTCGAACCAGAAAGCTTTACACTCCACAACAACTGTTAATTCTTTACAAAGCTCAAATTCGACCAACATTTGTTGGATTCTATTCAGAGAAGAGCTGTTCGTCTGATTGGAGACCCGGAACTGACAGGTGGCCTTGATTCGCTGGAACATCGAAGAACGGTTGGCGACTTGAGCCTATTCTACAAGTATTTTTATGGAAAGTGTTCGAAGGATGTGGCCCGTTTAATTCCTCCCAGAGCGGTGCATCTTAGAAGTACACGTCACGCTAATACTTCACATCCGTATGAGGTTCAGCTTGTTCCTCCTCATACAACGCTTTTCAAGCAGTCATTTATATGGAAAACATCATCCCTTTGGAATAATTTGCCCAGGACTGTGTTTCCCACAGAGTACAATTTACAGCGATTTAAGAACAACGTGAATCGCTTTCTCCGCACAGGTGTCGCTCCTGTAGCGCTTTAGGGACTTCCCTGTAACACGTGTGCTAGACCTATAAAAAAAAAACCTGCTTTCTATACTATTTTTCTGTTATGTTTAACTAATTAATTGGAACTATGAGAAAACATGTTTAAATTAATAATACATGGGCTGAAAAGTCCCGGGCCTAACACATAGATGGCGCTAGTTTTATTGCAGTCACCTTTTTTTCAGTTAATACTAACCTTCAAAAGACAGCTGTTAAAATTTCATGATATTCTATTCATTAGTTTGTGAGTTATTGTGCTAAGAGTGACGCTACTTTTGTTATTTTCAAAACAATGGATCAAAAACAATTTCGTGTTTTAATTTTACACTGCTTCTTGATGGGAAAAAAATACCGTTCAAGCGAAGCAATGGCTTGAAAAGTGTTATGGGGACTCCGCTCCATCAGAAACAACAATAAAACGTTGGTTTGCTGACTTCAAACGTGGTCGTAGAGACACCGATGATGCAGAACGCAGTGGACGTCCAAATGAGGCGGTAACACCAGAAAACATCAAAAAAATCCATAAAATCGTTTTGAATGATCGAAAAGTGAAGTTGCGTGAGTTAGCTGACATCGTAAAGATATCAAAAGAACGTGTTGGCTTTATATTGCATGAGCATTTGACTATGAGAAAGCTCTGTTCAAAGTGGGTGCCGCATTTGCTCACTGTTGATCAAAAACAAGAACGTGTTGATGATTCTGAGCAGTGTTTGGCCATGTTTAAACGTAACAAACCGGAATTTTTGCGTCGATATGTGACAATGGATGAAACATGGATCCATCACTTCACTCCGGAATCAAAACGATCGTCATCTGAGTGGACAGCAACTGGTGAACCTCGTCCAAAGCGCCCGAAAGCACAACAATCGGCTGGAAAGGTTATGGTCTCGGTATTTTGGGATGTGCGTGGTGTAATATTCATCGACTATCTTGAGAAAGGAAATACCATCAACAGTGAATATTATATAGCGTTATTGGAGCGTTTGAAGGCCGAAATTGCAAAGAAACGACCGCATATGGCAAAGAAAAAAATTTTGTTTCATCAAGACAACGCACCGTGTCACAAGTCAATCAAAACAATGGCAAAACTACATGAATTGAACTTCGAATTGCTCCCACATCCACCGTATTCGCCAGATTTGGCTCCCAGCGACTACCGGCTGTTCGCAGACCTGAAAAAGATGCTCGCCGGTAAGAAATTTCGCACGAATGAAGAGGTTATCGCTGAAACTGAGGCCTATTTTGAGGCAAAAGATAAATTGTTCTACAAAAGTGGTATTGAAATGTTAGAGCGGCGCTGGAATGATTGCGTTGCTCTTGGTGGAGATTACATTGATGAATAAAGCTAATTTTGAACCAAAAAAACCGTGTTTTCTTTGTTAGGCCCGGGACTTTTCAGCCCATGTGTTATTTGAAACTTAACCGACGAGGATTAGTATTAAAAACAAATACGAAACATTTTATTTAGAAGTACATCATTGTTATAAAAATGTAAACAAAATTAATGTCAAAAAACTCTCCATACACTCAAAGTGCATTGAAAAAAAATACGTTATAATCAGCCGCATTTTATCAAGCTATCTATTGCTCGCTAAATTGAAAACAAATGAATAATTTTCAGCCATATTTTATAATCTGTCACTTGTTGCTAGTAATAGTGGATTTTCAAAGTAGTATTAAAAAAAAAAAACCGGTCAAGTGCAAGTGGCACTTGCGCAATTAGTCTTCCGTACGTTGATTGTTTTTAAAATAAAAAATTTTGTTACGGAGGTATAAAATGATCAGTGACTTCACAAAACATACCCTAAATGAGTTTTTAACAAAGTTTGTTGCCAATCTTTACTGAAATCTGATGACCTTGAAATTTTTGTTTTTTTTGTATACCAGATAAATTACTAAAGGTAATGCACTCGTAATAATTTTCGTTCAATCTACACCCCGTGGAGAATATTCCAGAATTTTTTCAAAATTTTTTGATAATAACTACTTTTCGAGATAAGGCGGGTGGACAGCGATTTGTCGCAATTTTTTAAAAATAATACAAAGAAAAGTGCGCGCAAGTATTACATTATACGAGGCATGTTTTTTAAGTAAGTACCGTTTTACGATTCCGCCGCCGCAGCGATACGGTCGGCGTTCCGCGCATGCGCGCTGGTAACCTACATCTCATGTCTACGCACTGACGCCATTACAGTCTGATTCTTCATTGTATACGTTGTTTACTGAGTGTTTAAGATGCCTCCGACAATCGTGAGTCCCGCCGATTGTGAAGTACGGGCTGTTATACGATTTCTTAGTGCTAAAGGCGTAAAACCGATCGATATTCATCGTGAGATCTGTGAAGTTTACGGACAAAACATTATGAGTGATGGAATGGTAAGGAAATGGGTGAGAGCATTTAAAGATGGCCGCACAAATGTGCATGATGAAGAACGGAGTGGGCGTCCTTCGGTCGTTAATGAAGATTTGGTGCAGAAAGTGGACGAAAAGGTGAGAGAAAACAGACGCTTTACAATTTCATCATTGTGCGACTGCTTTCCTCAATATTCTCGTAGTGTTTTGTATCGCATTGTGACCGAGAACTTGAATTACGGAAATTGTGTTCACGTTGGGTTCCAAAAATGTTGACGGATTTGCACAAAACCCCAACGTTTAGGCAGTGCATTGACTTTCCTTGAGCGGTACCACAATGAAGGTGAACATTTTTTAGACCAAATTGTTACTGGTGACCAAACATGGGTGGCCTACGTCACACCAGAATCGAAACAACAATCCATGGAATGACGACATTCATCATCACCCAAAAAAGTGGTGGCCTACGTCACACCAGAATCGAAACAACAATCCATGGAATGGCGACATTCATCATCACCCAAAAAAGTGAAGTTTAAGCAAACAATTTCTGCCCGCAAAATCATGTGCACAGTTTTTTGGGACAGAAAAGGAGTATTGCTAGTGGAGTTTCTGCCTCGTAATGAGACAATCAATGCAGCGTCTTATTGTGAGACATTGAACAATCTGCGTCGTGCAATCCAGAACAAAAGACGTGGCAAGTTGAGTAAGGGTATCGTTTTGCTGCATGACAATGCCCGTCCACATGTGGCTAATCGGACCAAAGATATCATCAAATCTTTTAAATGGGAAACTCTAGATCATCCTTCATACAGCCCTGATCTGGCGCCCAGCGACTACCATTTGTTCCTGCACTTGAAGAAGCACCTGGGTGGTCAGCGTCTTCAAGACGATAACGAAGTCAAAACATTTGTGATACAGTGGTTAACAAGTCAGGCGGCAGAATTTTATGAGGAGGGTATTTAAAAACTGGTGCCACGTTATGACAAGTGCCTCAATATTCACGGAAATTATGTAGAAAAGTAGATTAAGGTACAGGCTTTCATGTAAAAATAAAATTATAGCGATATCTTTGCACGTCTTTTTTTAATTCCAAAACGGTACTTACTTAAAAAACATGCCTCGTATATATATATATATATATATATATATATATATATATATATATATATATATATATATATATATGTATATTTTTTACTCGTGTTTTCACAACCTTTCATTTAACACCACACTCGATGACCTAGTAAAAAATTTTTTTTTCACTTCCGATTTCACCCCCCAAAACTAACCCCTTAAGTCAAAATTTAACTTTCAAAACTACAAGGCTCTGATGAGGCCATCAATTCCTATATTACGAGTATTACCAAATTTCAACTTTCTATGACAAATAGTTTCGGAGAAAATCGGGTGTGACAGACAGACACCGAAGTGATCTTATAAGTGTTTGTACGGAATACTAAAAATGAGCGAGAGAATTTGTGAAATTCCACTTCAAGTTTGAAAGATCATAATTGATTTGTGGAATGATGGAAAACCGTACAGAAATATAGGAAAAATTGTTAAAAAGTCGCATGTTACTGTTTAGTACGAGGCTGGTTTGAAAAGTCCATGCAAAAATAAAAACTACTTATGTGTTTGGTGTAAACCTTTTTTATTTTTCCACATAGTCTCCTTTTAGGCTTATACACTTCGTCCAACGATGTTCTAGTTTGTTGATCCCTTCCGAATAATAGGATTTGTCCAAGTCTGCAAAATATCCATTAGTGTCTGCAATCACCTCCTCGTTCGAATAAAATCTTTGTCCCGCCAGCCATTTCTTCAAATTGGGGAACAAATAGTAGTCCGAGGGAGCCAAGCCTGGAGAATAGGGGGGATGTGAAACGAGTTGGAATCATATTTCCATTAATTTTGCGACCACAACTGCTGAGGTGTGTGCTGGTGCGTTGTCGTGATGGAAAAGGACTTTCTTGTGGGCCAATCGCGGGCGTTTTTCTTGCAGCTCGGTTTTCAAACGGTCCAATAACGATGAATAATATTCACCTGTAATAGTTTTACCCTTTTCCAGATAGTCGATGAGGATTATCCCTTGCGAATCCCAAAAGACACTCGCCATAACCTTTCCGGCCGAAGGAACGGTCTTCGCCTTTTTTGGTGCAGATTCCCCCTTGGTAAACCATTCTTTAGATTGTTGTTTGGTCTCAGGAGTATAGTAATGTATCCATGTTTCATCCACAGTGACGAAACGACGCTTAAAGTCCTCCGGATTCCTCTGGAACAGCTGCAAACCATCCTAGCAACACTTCACACGATTCCGTTTTTGGTCAAGCGTGAGCAATCGCGGCACCCCCATCTTGCGGATAGCTTTCTCATGTCCAAATGTTTATGCAAAATATTATGTACCCGTTCAGTCGAGATGCCCACAGCACTAGCAATCTCACGCACCTTAACTCTTCTGTCATCCATCACTATATCATGGATTTGATCAATGATTTCTGGAGTCGTAACCTCCACAGGCCATCCAGAACGTTCAGCGTCACTTGTGCCCATATGGCCAGTCCGAAAATTTTGAAACCACTTATAAACTGTTCTAATCGAAGGTACAGTCACCATAATGTTTATCAAGCTTCTCTTTAGTCTCCTGAGGCGTTTTGCCTTTCATAAAGTAATGTTTAATCACCACACGAAATTCTTTTTCGTCCATTTCTTGAAAATCACTCGACTTCCTTGATTCACACGAATGCCAAACACAAAGAAATAGACCAATATGGCTGAAACTTGGTGTGCGTTCATTCAAGAGATACTACTAACTAAACATGACCTCGATACGCGCCGGTGGTGCCATCTCTCGGACTTTGCACGGACTTTTCAAACCAGCCCCGTACATTGTAAACCAGTATAAATCAACAGGTTCCTATAAAATTCGACCACGCTCCGGTCGTCCCAAGAAACTGACTCCACGTGAAGAGGCCAGTATTGTTAGACAAATAATTATAGATCCCAAGAAAAATGCACTAGAATTAAAAGAAGATGTACGAGAACTATTTTTGAAAAATGTTTGTTCACAAACAGTGAGAAATTGTTTACACAGGGCACAGGGGTGTGCAGCCAAGAAGAAGTCGTTAATTTCGGAAGCTAATCGCAAAAAGCGGTTAGCTTTGGCTAAAGAATACGTTAGTAAACCTTCAAAATTTTGGGAATCCGTATTCTTTAGTGTCGAAACTAAAATTACCTTTTTTGGGTCTAATGGCAGAACTAAAGTTTGGAAAAAGAAGAATACCGCATTTGATATTAAAAACATTTGTTCCAGGGTGAAACAGGGGGTGGCAGTGTTCTGTTTTGGGGATGCATGTCCGCTGGAGGGGTTGGAAATTTACATTTTATTAATGGTACCATGGATCAGCATGTTTATCTGAACATTTTGGGAGACAATTTAAGAGAAAGTGTCCAAAAATTAGCACTCGAATAAAGATACATTTTCCAACAGGACAATGATCCGAAACATACCGCAAACTTGGTGCGAGAATGGATGATCCATAATGTACGACAGCAGCTTCATACACCTCCGCAATCACTCAATGTTAACCACATCGAACATTCATGGGAGGAACTTAAACCGCGCGTTCGCAAACATAATGTTTTAAATAGAGAAGAATTAAAAAACAGAATATTGAAGGAATGGGAGAACATGCCAACAGAAGTTACTAGAAAGCTTGTTGCAAGCATGACAAAAAGGTTACAGGAGATTATCAAGGCCAACGGCGGTCCCACTAAATATAAGTTTAAACGAAGTTGTTATTTTCCGTTAAACTCCGTCGAACTATTATTGATAATTATTAAGTGTATGGAGACTTTTTTTGACATTAATTTTGTTTACAACGATGTAACTTGTAAATAAAATGTTCCGTAGTTGTTTTTAATACTAATCCTCGTTGGTTAAGTTTCAAATATTAATTTAAACATGTTTTCTCTTAGCTCCAATTAATTAGTAAAACGTAACAGAAAAATAGTATACAAAGCAGGTGGTGTATGGAGACTTTTTGGACTGACTGTATCTTAAAAGATTTTGTCATGTCTTAAAAATGCATTTTTCCACTCACGTTTAAAAATTACGGGGACTGATTACATGAAACACAAAACTTTAATTTATTCATCCACATCTATTTGAACTCCTTCAAAGTAATCTCCTCCTATTGGAACATATTTATGACGAGGACTTTGCTCTGAACCACTTTTTATATTTGATTTCCAATATTGCTTTTAAGACGGTCAGAGAATCCTCTTTTATAGCTTCAAGGGATTTATAACAGTGTCCACGAAGTGGTAATTTCAGCTTGGGACTAGGGAAAAGGTCGCAAGGTAGCATATCTGGCGAATACGGTGATCGTGGAAGGACTATCATTTAATTTTTAATTTCCAAGTTACGAATAATTATTGCGTTGTTGTGGAAATTCAGACCTTTTTTAGACAAACTGAAATCTCCACAAACCCTCAGAAATTAGAAAACATGTGTTTCGTGATGTGAGGACCACGAAATGTCTACAAATAGCTCGGATCAATTTAATTTAGAAAAACATATTATTACCCACAGTTTTAATTATAACTGAATATAAAACTTGAATAAAACATTCCTATATCAACGACAAGAATAACAGATAATTATATAAATAATAAAAACAGAAAAAAAAACGAGGAAGAATTGTAGTATAGTAGTATGTTATTTTTTCAATGGTCACGAAAACCGCTCATTTCAGTTATTACAATGATAATAGTCTGTCATAACGACCGGCTAATGCTTCTTGAAATATTCTTATACATTTTTAATAGCTTTCGATATTACTAATATATAAAAATATAGTTTTTTTTTATTCAATGGGGTTCAGATTAATGATTACTGATTATCGGACTGGTGCATGAAATTTCCAAATATATTTCGATACCAATAAAAATGGCAAAACGATTTTTAATCTTTGGTCCTGTCTTTAAAGCGGAAGCGAAAAAAGCGATTCAAGTTGGTTTTGAATTACTGCAATTATACACAGTGGTAAATTCCTGAAAACGGTGGTAGGAGTGACAAATTGAACTTTATCCCTGTTATGTACCACTCTGGAAGGAATCAGGGTAGCCATATCCATAGCACACTTCACTAACACAATAGACTCAAGCAGGGCCGGCTCTAGGAGGTAGGCAACTGCTTCCGGCGGCAAAATTTAGGGGCGGCAAAACCGCCGCAAAAAAAAAAACAACCCATAAAAATATATTTCGATTACTTGAATCTAAAAAATAAATGAGCAGTAAAATTAAATACAACAGGAATAGACAGGCTTCTGCCATAAGCCTGTCTATTCCTATCTATAGAAATACACAGAAGTTCTGGGTATGCCATATGCCAAAAGCACAAACTGTACTGTATATGCTTCAAAAAGCTTCAGGAAGGGTTGGTTTATAAATTTATCTATCCAAGACTCAGTTTATGACCAACCTTGTACAGGGTGGCCCAAAATTACCGAAGGGGTTTGAATTCCTAAGAACTTTTTTATTATAATTTTGTTTTGTATTTCTTTTCAGTATTTTGTAAAAAAGACTTGGGGAATTTAAAATGGAACAGTATACAATTGAACAACGTGCCCAAATCGTTGAACTTTATTTCTCAATCAACGGTCCATTGTTTTGACTCAGCGTGCATATCGTCGTTATTTTAATATGCGGGTTGGTCAACAATAAACCGTCTGGTTGCAAATTTTCGACAACAAGGGGCAGTAAGGAACCTTTCTGGTGCCGGCAGACGACGAACGGTGCACACGGATGACAATATTGAACGGGTACAGGAGAGTATTCGGGAAGATGAAGAAACATCAACCAGGAGACGTTCAACACAACTTGGCCGCTCACGAGGGTCGCTGCAGAGAATTTTGCATACAATAAGAATATTTCCATACAAAATTCAGCTTGTCCAAGAACTGAAACCGACAGATTACCAGCAACGACTTGATTATGCAATTTATTTCCGGCAAAAAGCAGAAGAAAATCATGATTTTATTCATAATTTAATTATGAGCGACGAAGCCCATTTCCAATTAAATAGGTTCGTTAATAGGCAAAACTGCAGGATATGGGCTACGGAAAATCCAAGAGTAGTTTAACAGCGACAATTACACCCACTTACAGTCCCTGGCCAAATTATTAGACGCACTGTATTTTTTTTTAGTAATTTTATGTTTCTTAAGAGTTTTTATGCAATAATGGTATATTTAAACTACAATATTATTGATTTTTATTTAAAAGAATTGTTGTAGACTACATATTTGTATTTATTTTTAACATATGGCAACACTGTGTTGACAAAGTGATATATGAACGTAAAGAAGTACAAACCTGTATCAGTCGCGATCGGAATCGAGTCAGGTACGGACGTGTTTCTGTGGCTTTATGGACTGTGATTGTTTGTTTAACAGTTTTATACTACTCAGTTATTAGTTTATTTTGTATGCAGTGTTTTAAAAAAGTAATTGGACTATTTTCATTATGGGTAGAAAAGGCGATCTTTCACCACGTAAAAAAGCTGAAGTGAAGGCCTTTGTGATTGCGAAAACATTTACAAACCGAGAAATATCACGAAGATTGGAGGTTTCTGAAGCTAGTGTACGACGCATAAAAAAAGAAAATTGAGTCAGGGAAGGAATTAAGCCCGAAAAGAAAGAAAAGATGCGGTAGAAAACCAATTTTCACTCCACGGTCAGAGAGATGTTTGAAGAAAATTTGTGTAGAAAACAGATTTGCTACCACAAAGGTAATAAAATCACAACTCCAGGATGCTAGCGTAAATGCTTCTGAGCGCACTGTTCGAAGAAAATGGAAAGAATTAGATTTTAAGGCCTGTCGCCCCGCCAGGAAGCCCAAGTTAACAGTTGCAATGAAAGCAAAGCGCCTGAAGTGAGTCAAACAATGGCAAGACAAAGATGTGGACTTCTGGAGATCGGTAAGATACAGCAATTTAATCAATAATTGATACATTATTATCATTTTCAGTTAAATAAAGCAAATAAACATGGAAGTTTATATATTTTTCCTATTTTTGACAGGTATGCTTCAGTGACGAAAGCACATTCGAAATTTTGCAGAATAAAGCTCAGTATGTCCGTCGTCGCCATGGAGAAAAGTTTCATCCTGATTGTGTCGTCCCGACGGTTAAACATCCCACCAAAGTGATGATTTGGTCAGTCATCAGCGGCAAGGGCACTGGACGTCTGTACGTCGTCAAAGGAATAATGAGGCAAGATCAGTACAAAGAAGTATTACAAAATCGGTTGATTCCGCAGCTCAGAGAATGGTTTCCAAATGGGGAACCATTCACTTTCATGTAAGATGGAGCTCCCTGCCACACTGCTAGGTCTGTTAAAGCTTTTTTGGCAGAAAAAAATATCCCTCTGTTGGATTGGCCCTGATATGAACCCCATTGAAAATGTGTGGGAGCTGATGAAAAGAGAAGTGGCTAAAAATGTGATTACCAACAAAACCCAGCTCCTAGAAAAGATTATTCATGTGTGGAATCATCATCCTCAAATGCAGGAGACAGTACTATCTTGCATTGATAGCATGCCGCGCAGAATTAAAGCTTTGATAGCGGCTGACTTTTACTAACATTAATTTCACTTTTCTTTAAAACTTAATAAACTTATGCTTTTCTAAATTAATGCTGTTTTATTTATGTCAAATAAATAGGTAATTGATTGGATAATATAAAAATAAAAAACAAATCAATTTAAAATAATAAAACGGTACAATATCACTCGGTAATTAATATTTTACAAGAAATCTTGCAGTGCGTCTAATAATTTGGCCAGGGACTGTAAGTGTACTGTTTGGTGCGGTGTTTCGTCGGAAAGGATAATTGGCCCATATTTTTTTTGAAAATGAACACGGTGTCGCCGTTTCCATCACTGGTGTTCGATATCGGACAATGTTGGAAAATTTTTTAAGGCTAGCCGTGGAAAACCATCCACAAGTATGGTTCCAACAGGATGGAGCCACAGCGCACACTGCGAGGGACACAATGGCTCTTTTACGCAACATCTTTGGTGAACGAATTATTTCGCGTACAAGCGATTTTAATTGGCCTCCGCGTTCACCGGATTTAACCGCTCCAGACTTTTTCCTTTGGGTTATTTGAAAGGAAAAGTCTATATTAATAAGCCCAGAACCATCCAGCAATTAAAAAACAATATACGCGACGAAATCAACAACATAACACCTAAAGTTTTGCGAAAGGTTATGGAAAATGTTTTGGAAAGAGCACGAATATGCGAAGCAGAAAATGGCCACCACTTGCGAGATATAATTTTTCATAATTAAATTAAAAATATTCTCCATTAATATAATGTATTTAAAAAAAAAAATCGGGTGTGACAGACGGACAGACGGACAGACACCGAAGTGATCTTATAAGTGTTCCGTACGGAACACTAAAAATGATCAGTGACTTCACAAAACACACCCCAAATGAGTTATCAACAAAGTTTGTTTCCAATCTTTAATGAAAACTGGTCACCTTGAAATTTTGTTTTTTTTTTTCTATACCAGATAAATTATTAAAGGTAATGATAATTTTCGTTCAATCTATACCCCGTGGAGAATATTCCAGGATTTTTTCAAAATTTTTTGATCAGTACTTTTCGAGATAAGGTAGGGGACAGCGATTTTTCACGATTTTTTAAAAGTAATACGAAGAAAAGTGTGCGCAAGTATTACATTATATATATATTTTTAACTCGTGTTTCACAAGCTTTCATTTGACACTACACTCGATGATCTAGTAAAAAAATTTTTTTTTCACTTCCGATTTCACCCCTCAAAACGAATCCCTTAAGTCAAAATTTATGTTATGGTGATATAAAATGATCAGTGACTTCACAAAATACACCCCAAATAAGTTTCAACAAAGTTTATTTCCAATCTTTACTGAAAATTGATGACCTTGAAATTTCTGTTTTTTTTATATACCAGATAAATTATTTCAGGTAATGCACTCGTGATAATTTTCGTTCAATTTACACCCCGTGGAGAATATTCCAGAATTTTTTCAAATTTTTTTGATAAGTACTTTCCGAGATAAGACGGGTGGACAGCGATTTTTCGCGATTTTTTAAAAATAATACAAAGAAAAGTGCGCGCAGGTATTACATTATATATATATATTTTACTCGTGTTTTCACAAGCTTTCATTTGACACCACACTCGAATATCTAGTAAAAAATTTTTTTTTTCACTTCCGATTTTACCCCCCCAAAACCAACCCCTTAAGTCAAAATTTAACTTTCAAAACTACATGGCTCTGATGAGGCCATCAATTCCTATATTACTACCAAATTTCAACTTTCTATGACAAATAGTTTCGGAGAAAATCGGGTGTGACAGACGGACAGACGGACAGACGGACAGACAGACGGACAGACACCGAAGTGATCTTATAAGTGTTCCGTACGGAACACTAAAAAATTATAATTATGTCTTAAATAAAAAGTTATAATGAACTCAAACCCCTTCGGTAATTTTGGGCCACCCTGTATTAGACGAAATTACAAAACTGAAAACTGTGAAGATCGAGCAAAGGACATGAAGTCTGCATAGGGCGAGATAACCAAAGACATGAAATTCAGTGGAGAATAGGTTTCTCCTGGATGGCGTATGGCCAACTGCTCTACATATTAAATCTAATCTTCCAATGTGTTTAAAAAGAAAAGTTTTACCCGTTCTTACGTACTTTCACATTGACGATGAAAATATCAACAAAATATGTGTCATGCAAAGAAAAATGGAGAGATCAATGTTGGGCGTTCTCTTAGAGATCATATGCCAAATCACATTATTAGGAAAAGAACGGGGGTACAATTTTACTTGAAAAAGTAATGGTGTTTCTATAATTATCAAGGTCACAAGAACCACTCCATATATGTTCAGGAACTTCACGAGGACAGAACATAAATATTATTTCCTTCTCCAAGCTCATCCTCGTCATCATTATCGCTTAAAATCTTTCCAGAAGTCACTGATGTCACAATTTGATCATCAGTTAATATTTCTCTAGTGATTAATTCATTATCAGCACATTAACATTCTTCAAAATTAAAGTGATTAAACATTTTTTAATCTCGATTTCCACTGTACTTTCTTAAATGTCAGCATCGTAAACAAATTCTAGACAATCAGTAAGATCTTCTCGATGTTTTTCAATCCACTGAGTCAACAGTGTCTCATCATCTGAGTCATATTTACATTACTTCCTTAAAAATCCGACATGCTTAAAACAGTTTGCAATGGTTTCTTTACTGACTCTACCAAGCTATATGGATAAAGTTTACAGCGTCCAAGAGAGTTACAGAAAAAATATTACCTTAACCCATTTATGCCCAACGGGTCAAAAACGACCCACTACTTTAATTATACAACTACCTATACACGTGCATGTGTAAAGTGTTACCTATCGTTGCATTCAGTTGTTGAAAGAATAAACATCATTAGCACTATATTGCAGAACGTGCTAAGAATTCGTTTTTTTTTTTTTTAGTATTCGTGAAAAAAATAAATGATAAATTATTGCAGCGTGACATGGAAAGAAAATCGTACTGGTAAGTGGCTTATTTGACTACTTATTGTGTTGTTTTTCAAATTAGTTATTGTACTGATTTCAGATTATGCGAAGTAATATTTCTTTGGAGGTTAGGTTTTTTTATTTGTAAAATAAATGCATGAAAAGTTGCTTGGGTCGTTTTTGACCCGTTGGGCAGATATGTTCTATACATTTTCTTATTTTTAGGTCGAAACCATTGACGACGGCTGAGTTGTTAGACGAAATAGAAAAACTAACCGATGATGATCCTATTCCAGACGCAATCTATATAACTCCCCCCGATGATAATGGGTTTGAAAGTAATGAAGACTCAGGGGATGAAGACTGTAATGATCCCAACAGATTAAACTCAAAGCAGCTTCAAGCGCCAGCGGAAACCAATACAGAAGAAGCCAGCAATTACGATGATGACAGTAACCTAACAGAATCTGCTGGAAGGCAAAACAAGTCAAGGAAGAATCGACAATGGGTAATAGGTGATTTGAATAGAGGTAAAACAAAACAGTCAAATATCGAACTTTTACCTGTGTTGACATTAGGCGATGAATGCGAACCTCTGGATTTTATAAAGCTCTTCCTGAATCCGGAAATATTGGAACTTCTTGTAAAACATACCGTCTTATATGCTGGCAGTAAAAATTGTGGATTAGAAATTGGCAATGACGACATGCTGGTTTTTATTGCTATTCTTTATGTGAGTGGACACGTTCCCGTTCCCAGACGTCGCATGTTTTGGGAAGGACGAGATGACGCCCGAAATGTTTTGGTTTATAACTCTATGAGAAGAAATCGGTTTGAAGAAATATTTAGATTTTTGCACGCAGCTGATAACAACAACTTAGCACAGAATGATAAAATGGCAAAGCTACGACCTTTGATTGAAAAAATGAACGAAAATTTCATCAGATATACCCCTCTAACTCTCTATCGACGAATCCATGATTCCGTATTTTGGCCGAAACGGATGTAAACAGTTTATCAGAGGAAAGCCAATCCGTTTCGGTTACAAAGCATGGGTTTTAGCAACTCCGTCAGGCTATTGTGTCAATTTTCGACGTGTATCAAGAACGAAAATCTCAACAGACTGACGAAAAACTTGGACTAGGCGAATCTGTAGTAACGAATTTTGCGAAATTATTACAAACTAATTTTCCTGATTTTGAGTGTTCATTATTCTTCGACAATTTCTTTACAAGCACTACTCTTATCAGTAAGTTGGGAGAAATGGGTTTTGGTGCAACGGGTACAGTGCGAGAAAACCGTACCGATAAATGTCCACTTCAACAATCTTTCCAAATGAAAAAAAGGGAAAGGGGCGTATTTGATAATGCCATTGACAAAGAAAATAATATTGTTTGTGTCCGTTGGAAGGATAACAATGTGGTCACAATTTTATCAAATGAATTTGGCGTAGAACCTATCCGCCAAGCTGCTAGATATTCTGCAAAAGAGAAAAAAAAAGTTGAAATCCCCCAGCCAAACGTGATACATTGTTACAACAATTTCATGGGTGGTGTTGACCAAATGGACAACAATGTGGCAAACTATCGAATAGGCTTTCGTGGAAAGAAATGGTATATTCCTATTTTGTTTTGGACGTTTGATGTATGTATGAATAATGCTTGGATACTGGCTCGAAAATTTGGAAAAAAAATTGACAATTTGGAATTTCGCAGATTAGTTGTATTATCAGTACTTCAAAAATATGGAAAACCTCCCTTAGCTACTGGCCCAAAGCTTACACTTGTTAGTCCGGCCGCTCGTAGACATGGCCAGCATCTGATTTTGAGTAGTCAGACACGACGAAGGTGTGCTCATTGCAAGAACAAAACCACTAAAGCTTGTGACTGGTGTGAAGTTGCTTTACATGACAAATGTTTTGTAGATTTTCATAAAAAAAAAACTATTTGAATATTATAACCAAATTTGTTATTATTTAAAGGCTTATGATTTTATGGAGATAAAAATAACAACACCCTACAAGTATCTATGTTTTTCACTACATTTGATCATAGTACCCTATTTGCCCAAGTGGGTCAAAAACGACCCACATCAAAACATCAAATCTCCTGATTCAAACTTATTATTTTACAGATACTTAGTCTATTTATATGTCATTTAACTAAAATAAGTGAGATTTATAAAGATTTAAAGAAAAAATAATTCTGGGCATAAATGGGTTAATCGATCGCCTCTAATATTATCATAAGTAAAATCTTTCTATAATGACATTTTAAAGAATGTATCACATCTTGATCCATAGGCTGGAGCTTTGAACTTGTATTTGGAGGCATAAAAACCAATTTTATTTACTGTAGATCAACTTCAGGATGCGCTGGACAGTTACCAATCAGAAGTAATATTTTTCTGTTTGTGAATTTTAATTCTTTGTCCCATTCGATCGGTTCGTATTTAAAAATTTCTCATGTCATCCAAGCTTTACTGTTTGATTTGTACTTTACTGGTAAATGCTTGTTTTTAAAACACCTGGGATTGGCGAACTTTCCTATCACTAACAATTTTCTTTTCTCTGTTCCAGACATATTTTCAGTTAGCAACACAGTAATCCTTACTTTTGATAATTTTCCACCAGCGCAATTCTCTCCGACAAAGTTGAATGTCTTATCAGGGGTCATCTTGTAAAACAAACCCGTTTCATCCGTATTAAAAATGTTCACATATTCATAACTTTCTCGAATTTCCGGCCATACATTGGCCAACCGCTGATCAATAACAGTTATATCCACTCCCGCAGTTTCTCCTACTATCTTACCCCCACTAATATTATGTCGCTTTTTAAATCGTTCAATCTAACTTCTAGAGCAGTTAAATTCGGTGTTTTCTATTTTTCTTCCCAATTCACTAGCTTTCTCTTGTAAATTACAGCCGGTAATAGGAACATGCTCATGTCGTTTTTGAATTAACCATCTAAGGAGTCCTTTGTCGATTTGGTTATGTGTAGATTTTCTTACTTTTTTACAACTAAAGTTTCTTTTATCATAGATTGATAAGATTTCTTCCATACGGTAGAAACCGTAGATTTAGTTAAATTAAACTGTTTGCAAATTTGCAATTTTTCTATTTTCCTTAAATATCATGTTTGTCTTTTAAAGTAATCGCTTTATGTTTTTGCGTAGCCATTTTAAAATGAAAACTTAAACATTCACTTTGCTACTTCGATCAAATATGTATTAGAATCGCATAACACAACAAGTGAATTGAAAATAATACTGTTCGAACTAGCGACGCGACGGAAACGAGTAGAATAGGGGTTTCCAGCGAATTTCGGTGAATTCCCTAGATCAGGTCGCGCGATATCGAGCACAGGGAGTAGCAAGTTCGTTATAAACGGACACGAAACATCCAAATTTGGTTATGGAAGTTTTTTCGTGCATTATAAATTACTTCGTTGTAACCGCAAAATCGCCATAAACGGGTTCGTTATAAGCAGACTTCACTGTATATGTATGTATATAAATATATATATATATATATATATATATATATATATATATATATATATATATATATATATATATATATATGTATCAAACCCACATCAGTTTTTTCCTAACTTCGACGTCATTTAAGAATCGTATATATGAAAAATGGTGCCCTCTACCCCGCGATTCATTTGTTTCTCTAGACTGCCGCTTTACAGTGTCTTGCGTAACGAGATTTTCAATCCCCAATGTCCGTTTCAGGAACGTTTCATTTTATACCTTTTCGGATGGATATTATCCCTTCGAAACAGGATCGTACAAGGAACATTATTAGAATAAAATATTAATTATGGATACCACATTAAAAGTGCTACTTTCGTAAGAAAGAGACGTCATCAATGGTGGGATAAATTAGAGAGATAGCTTGTTTAAACGATTTTTTATACAAGATATTATCCATAATGCAAGCACAAAAGAGGAAAATTTAGCATATTCACGTACACAGGGAAAATAACTACAACAATTTCAAAACATTTATCAAAAAATAGTAATAAAATAGCATTTAAAACCAGAAATACTTTAGGGAATATAATTTTGAATAACAAAACCAAATCTAATAAATCCATAAAATCAGGAGTTTATTTATTAAATTGTGGATCTTGTTCTAAAACCGACGTAGGACAAACTGGTAGATACTTTGAAACTCGCATTAAAGAACATAAACAGAGTTATTTAAAAAACAAGAACAATTCACATTACGCAACCCACATAATAAACGAATCCCATAATTTTGATGATACATTCAACATCCTGCATGTAGAAAATAAATCTAAAAAATTAAATATGTTTGAATGTCTTGAAATTAACAAACGGAAAAACTCCAATCTATTATTAAACGAACAGGTAGACTTAAACCATTCACTCTTACTTAATCTTTATTAAGGTCTCTGAAATAGTACCACAGATTTGTATCTTTAATACAACTTTGTCAGAAAATAACATAATAAAACGATTAACATAATCTCATGTAATTAAGGATAGTTTTAAGCACTATATAACCAGTATTATTACCAAACATTTTTCTTTTTAATTCACTTCTGAAGAAGCCATTGTATGGTGAAATAATTGTCAAGTCTTTTTAAATATATTGGAAATTAAAACATAGTGTTGTTTTTATATAATTTTATTATGAATTTCCAACAAGTATCGGCTAACACAATCAAAAATTTACGGTTATGTTACATGGGAAGGTAATTTTTTTTATGAAACCATTAATGGGGTCCGAAAGAACTGCTCTTCATCTTCAAAACGCGTTTTGATTTGCCTGGATATCTTTTTTTATCTATGAGAAATCGTATATTGAATTTAAGTAGTTAGACTTGTTTCTCGATTTTTGGAAAATGAAAGGCATTGAATAAATACAATTCTTCGACGCATCATCATTTCTACTTGTTTATTAAACTCAAAATAAGTCTAATTTGAAACATCCTTCACCATAAATTAACAATCGTTACAAAAGTTAATGCCTCTAAGAAATATATTTATTCGATGCCTTTCATTTTCCAAAAATCGGGAAATAATTCGAAATACTTAATTTCAACATACGATTTCTCAAAGATGAAAAAAGATATCCGAACAAATCTAAACGCGTTTTGAAGAGGAAGAGTAGTTCTTTCGGACCCCATTAATGGTTTGATAAAAAAAAATACCTTTCGATATAACATAACCTCAAATATGTAGAAAAACCGCGATTTTCGCACTTTTATTCTGGTTTCTGGGTAAAAAGTTTGGCCAAATTTTGCTGGCCTGTGTTATCTTCGCTTAGGTTATTATATTCAGAGCACAAGTCTTATCGCCAGTTACAACGCTATACTTGAAGGTTTTTGTCCTTTTTTGACTCTTTAATCAAATCTACAATGTTGAATTCGAGGCAATTTTTGGTCATCAGTCAATTTATGTGGTACAAACCGTACGTAAATCTTTCTAAGCTCAAAATGAGATGGATTGGAGCTTTGGACATATTTAATTCCATTTCCATGTATCATAACGATAAACAAGACAAGATATATAATAAAATTCATTTAAAAATTAACAGCAAAACAAATTCGTGGAGTTGGATTTAAAAAATGATTAATTTTTAATTAAAACCCTACTTATTTGTGCTAACTCCGATGTTTAAGTTATTTGTCAAGTCATGAAAATATTATATACAAAAAATTGTTAAAAAGTTATTAAATTACTGTCCCTGTTCGAAGTGTTTCGCTGAAGAGAGAGATGCACCAAAAGTGATAGAATGTAACAGGCAATAAAGATCCAGTTCATTTTTAAGTAAAATTTCGGTCTAAATAGTTTCAATGATGCCGAGACTCAATTGACGATTACCCTAGCTAACGAAAATTGATTGAGGCAACAACTCAGGAAACAATCAGGTCTGTTGAAGCTTTTCTATTGTCCTAGTGCTTGTTCAAGAATCCGGTGTATCCAAAATAAAAGTTTTTAAGATAATGTACGAGGATTTACGGATAAAAAAAGTTTCTGCACGACGAATCTCCGAACTCCTTACACCAGAGCAGAAACTACGAGAAAGAGTATTGATTGCCATAAATAATTCAAGTCCAGCTCTGTCTTTTAACCTTCATATATTATACCCACAATGGCCAAATTGATACGAATGGTTTTTTTTTCAGTCCCTTGCAATATGTTATAATGTGGAAACATTTTTGTGTTTCAATTATGCTGTATCGTTGGAAAATCGAGGTTCATATATTTTCTTCGTATGTCAGATTAAATGAAAAAGGTTTTTTTTTAATATATAAGGAAAGTCAAATGCCTTTTAAATATTTGTCAGGGGTTTTATGTAACAGATAATGTAAAAAAATTGATAAAAGAAACGGCAGCCAACCACATGACATTAAAGGAACGAGGATAGGATAAATTAACGCAAAAAACAAAACAACTACTGGAGAAACGGAGAGAACTAATAAGGTGGAATAAAAAAAAAAAACTATGGAATATGCTGAAATCAACAGAACTGCAAAGAATAATACAACAGAATAAGGGTTTGAACATATTCAGAAAGGAAAACACACACAGAAGGGAGATTAACAAACTGATAGACAAAAATAAAAACACTATAGGAGAAAGACGACAAATACTTAAAGCAGGGGTCGGCAATCTTTTAACTAAAGGGTGCCAGTTTTCATCCATACAACATTTTGCGTGCCGACATAGGTACTTACTACAACTAAAATTAACAAAAATTAACTTAAATTAACTTAAAATATTGCTTTCAGAAGGTTTAATTACAAAAAAATTTTAACATTTAACAGATAATTTTATTATACTAGTCCTAGGACCTAGTGTGAACCCTGTGCTTGAAGTTCTTTAGAGAGTTTTCTTATATCCGGTTCATGTCTGGTTATTTTCAGTGTCACACATGCTTCCGAGTTGTCTGTTGTCAGCCTGCTTCGTTCGGTACGGGTTTAAAATCACTCTCATATGGGAAAAAAGTTGTTTACAGATATAGGATGATCCGAAAGCTGTAAGCATGGCAAACGCTACTTTCTTAAGACAAATAAATTTCTCTGGTAAATTCGTCCAACAACTGAGTATCTCGTTTGAATGGTTCTGGCAGTCACCTTCTAATACCCTTCTTAATTCTACAAATTTCGTATTCCATAATTCGGAGCTTTTAAATTCAATGTATTGAAGATCAAAATCATTAATGTTCATCCATGAGAAAAGAGATATGTCAAAGCAACTGCTGGAAAAATCCATTAAATCTGGTTTGATTAAAAAAGCGAACATAGGATCATGTTTATCAAAATCCTGACCCCTCTCGATAAGCTCCTCTTTTAAATTAGTCATATATTTAAGAATTTCGTCTATTAGTGCACCATCGTCGACACTGGATATATAAGTTTTTAAATTTGGAAAATATTTATATGTGTTTGTAGTAATATCGCTGATAAATAAATCTATTTTTAATTTGAATGATTTCCAGGATTCCTATAAAACCAGAACTGTTTTGCCTGAACCTTGTAACTTTAAGTTGAGTTCACTGAGATGGTTTGTAATATCAGTAAGAAACATTAACATACAGATCCAGTTCTTATCTTCTAGTTCAGGATAAGCATCCACTTGATTTTTTTCCAACAAGAACGATTTAATTTCGCCCAGACATTGCACAAATCTAGAGAGCACTTTACCACGGCTGAGCCAGCGCACATTATTGTGCAATGGTATATCTGATTATGCACTTTCTAATTCCTGCATAAACGCCTTAAATTGTCTATGGATCAGTGAAGAACAACCGACAATGTAGTTAACGATTTTAACCACCCTATCTATCACGGATTTTAAACTTCCAGCGGAGATTTTAGCGCACAAACTCTTTGGGTGAATTATGCAATGAAAATTCAAAACTGATCGACCCATGCGTTCAATAAAAAGGGAAACAAATTCTTTATGTCTCCCAATCATAGCAGGAGCGCCGTCTGTCATTACGCAAAAAATTTTATTTAAATCAGTGTTCCGCTTTTCAAAATGTTTAACAAATTCTGAAAATATATACTCTCCTCTTGTAGTTCCCTGCAATGGGAGCAGACAAATCAGCTCTTCATACACACTGCCATCATCGAAGTATCGCGCAACTATTGCCAGACGGACAATGTCAGTAATATCGACACTTTCATCCAATGCTACACTAAATACAAAACTCCTTTTGATAGCGTCTCTCTGCTGTTTTTGGACATTTTGTGTCATTTCGGTAATTCGTCTCTCGATGGTCCGCGCTGATGCCGGTACTCAAAAACGTTTGCTTCATAAATTCTCCGTCAGTGAACGGCCTACCCTTTTGTGCCAACGATTGTGCAATTTTGAAACTGCATTCAGTTACCTGATTTTTTCCTTGGAAAACTTTGCTAAAGAATGTTGACTGTTTCTCGTATTGTTTACTTGCTCTTTGTATTGTCTCCCTTTTATCAGCGTTATCTTTAAATGACGATTTATGTTTTATCTGGAAATGTCGTTGAACACTAGATGTCCGGAAAACTACACTTTCCCGACATAGGACACAAATGGCCCGATCGTTTTGCTATACAAAACCGTAATCTGTTGTCCATGAAGTTTGAAATGATCGAACGTCTACCTTCTGTTTCTTCGCGGCCATAACGCAACGTAATTTTAATTTTTAAACTTTTCGACGACTATTGACTGGAACGGATGTTACTTCTATACTAAATGATCCAAACGTGTAGTTGCTTGCTATATATAGAAAAATAATGTTTCTAGAAAATTTCAATAATTACGTTTATTAAATTTCTTAGAACAAAAATTATTATCTACAACGCGCCCATTGCAATCAAAGGGCCGCCTAGAAGTTATATCTAACAAAAACTAAAGTTCGGCAATATAAAAAGAGTTGCGGCGCGCGTCGGAACGATTGAAGTCAAGTCAAACAAAAACCGCCTTATAGCGGCTCTTTTGATCTGAATTGAGGACGTTTATTTGTTTTTGCCTAGGCTTATATTTTGAGGCTTGCCGTCTTTAATACTTGCCGAAATTAAAGCCAAACCGATGCATTCAGTAAAATTATAAATTACAAAAGATATATTTTCTAGTTTTTGGTAATAATACCTAGTGACCTATATAATAACTTTTGTTTGTATCGTTGAAGTAATACTGTCTTCGATTATTTACTTAATTTCGAAACATGTCACAGATTACAGAATTAATGGGTAAACTTTGAATAGGTACGCGTGCCATTCAAAACTGCTTGGCGTGCCAGAGATGGCACGCGTGCCATAGACCGACCCCTGACTTAAAGTGACAGAAACATTCTATGCAGATCTATACGGGTCGAAAGTCGATGAGGAAACTGAGAAGATCAAGAGAGGACAACCGAAGGATACTTAATATCGGTTCCGAAGATCAACCAGATATCGAAGTTGAAGAAATTGAAAAAGTCATTAACCAAATTAAAAATGGAAAATTAGCTGGAAATGCTAAAAGAGGGAGGACCGCCATTAATCAATTTTTTTTAATTTTTTTTATGGGTCTAGCAGGGAAGTCCCTAAAGCGCTCCAGGAGCGGCACGAGTGCGGAGGAGCGGCACGAGAGCTTAAAAAAATCTCCAATAAATGTCTAATCGAAGAAGTGACACCAAAAGATTGGGAAACTGCCATAGTTATATTGATATACAAAAAGCAATTTGGAGAACCATAGGCCAATAAGTCTTCTATCGCAAATAATAATAATCACAAACCGATTAGACAACAAATTTGAAAATTACCTACCCAAAGAAATTCCGAAAAAGATTTTGCACAATGGAACATCTACACACGGTCAGACAACTTATAGAAAAGGTAACTGAATATAAGATCACAGCCTGGATGGCAGTTTTTTATGTCCTTATTGATTTGTGTTTTCTTATTGTTGGGTTTTCATCTTTTGGCAACCTTTCTTTGATTATTCCTACTAGTAGGTAATGATCGCTGTATATTTCAGCTCCTCTTCTTATTCTTACATTTTTTCACATATTTTCTTTTGCTCCTTTGTATCAGTATATAATCTATAATTGACCTCTCTTGTTTTGTATGTTGAACCCGTGTGTACTTATGTATGTCTCTGTGTTGGTAAAATGTGTTTTCATTTTTCTTATTATCCATAATACACCCAAACGTCCTTGAAGCTACTCCATGTCAACAGTTATAAATCCAAATAAATTAGGTAAAATTAAACATTTATGATGACAATTTAATGACGAGCGTTCAATCTTCCAGTCAATGTTCAAATAACTTAAAATATCTAAATATAATTTCGTATAAAGCTTTTGTTAATTGTAATCAAAGATTCCTTTTACAAAAGAAAGTTATGAGTCTAATATCGTTAGTACAATTCTGCATTCTGCTTGGATCGAGTGGCGTTTGGCATTGTAATAAGGTTTTAAGTTGGCCCAATTTCTATTTCAGGTCAACTGACCAAGAAGAGAAAATTTGCTTCTGTTAGTGTTGCTTGTTAAGTGACTATGTTCCTGATTTAAGATACTAACAAAGCGATCATTTTCAATTAATCAATCTTTTATAGATACGAAACGAAAATCATATTTCGTTTGTATCTACAATCATCGTGAAGAAACTTTTTTCATCTTTAAATCATAGTATACAGCCTTGAAAACTGTAGTTTCGAATATTCCAGAATCTTCAGCAAGTAGTAGGATTTCCATTAGTCGATCTGACAGCAGCAAACCATTAATAAGCCCGATGGTTCGTCTTACTTCAACCGATCTGCCTGATCTAGGATCATGCTGAACTGAGCCTCGCCCTATAAAAGTTGTTTAGATCATATTTTACTCGCAAATGAACAATCATTATCGTACGTCGTCAAATTCACCAAGAAATTTTGTTAGAGGTGACCATTATCACATTACTATATTTGAAACTGTACTCTCAAAGATACTCTGCATATGTTAGGTTCTTCACCTGATGAGGGACCCAGAAGAATACTAACACGTGGGCCGAAAAGTTTTTGGTCTGACACACAGATGTCGTCCTTTTCAAAAAATCCATATGATTTTTAGTACTAACCTTCAAACGATACGTGTCAAAATTTCATAACATTTCGACAAGTTACAGTGGTTTTAGTGACGCTACTTTTGATATTTTCAAAATTATGGAAAAAATCGAATTTCATGTGTTGATTAAAACAATGTTTTTGATGGGAAAAAATTACGTTCAAGCGAAGCAATGGCTTGATATATATTACGGGGACTCTGCCCCTGGAAAATCACTCATCATTTACTGGCATGCTGAATTTAAACGCGGTCGTACAGACACAAATGATGCTGAATGCTCTGGACGCCTAAATGTGGTGGTTATACCGAAAAACATCAAAAAAATCCAAAAAATTGTTTTGGATGGCACTAAAGTGAAATTGCGTGAGATAGCTGACACTCTAAAGATATCAAAAGAACGTGTTGGTCATATTTTGCACGAACATTTGGGCATGAGAAAGCTCTGTTCAAAATGAGAACCGCGTTTGCTCACGGTGGACCAAAAACTACAACGTGTCGATGATTCTGAGCGCTGTCTGGACCTATTTCAGTGCAATAAAAAGAATTTTGATAATGGATGAAACATGGATCCACCACTACACACTGGAATCAAATCAATCAAATCGGCAGTCAGCTGGGTGGACAGCAGCCGGTGAAAGCGGCCCGAAGCGACCAAAGATACAAGAGTCGGCTGGGAAGGTTTTGGCCTCTGTATTTTGGGATGCGCATGGGATAATTTTTATCTACTATGCGGAGAAGGGAAAAACCATCAATAGCGAATATTATATAAAGTTATTTGTGCGTTTGAAGGCAGAAATCGCCCCAAATGTACAAGAAAAAAGTGTTTTTTCATCAAGACAAAGCACCGTGTCACAAGTCAATGGTTACAATGGCAAAATTGCATGAACTGAAGTTTGAATTGCTTTCTCATCCACCGTAGTCTCCAGATTTGGCCTCCAGGGACTATTATCTATTCGCAGACCTTAAAAAAATGCTCGCGGGAAAGAGATTTGGCTTCAGTGAAGAAGTTTTCGCCGAAACTGAGGCCTATTTTGAAGGCAAAGAAAAATCCTTCTACAAGGAAGGTATAGAAATGTTAGAAAAACGTTGGACTAATTGTATCTCTCTTGAAGGAGACTATCTTGATGAATAAAGTCAAATTTTGCAAAAAAAATGTTTTTTCAGCATACGTGTTAATTATCTGAATTCGATTTCCCTAAAATTACCCTGATAACTACTAAAATTCCGATGATGAAAAACGGCTGGCCAGCACACTATTCTACACCTAGATCCAAATGAAAGTTCTGCCATTTGAGCATGAAATGAATTAAAGTAAATAATAAAACCAAAATTTACGAAATCTAGCAATTAAGACTGATTTGTCGTGAGGCTAAGTTATTTAAA
Source organism: Pachyrhynchus sulphureomaculatus (assembly GCA_019049505.1). Lineage (NCBI taxonomy): Eukaryota > Metazoa > Arthropoda > Insecta > Coleoptera > Curculionidae > Pachyrhynchus > Pachyrhynchus sulphureomaculatus. Next base: position 2,744,352 of record CM032451.1, read on the forward strand.
TTAAATAGTAATTAACGTTGTCTTAAGTCTGCTCATGGTTTATTTTGAGATACGATTCTCATGCAAAGAAATGAGTAAGTAACATAGTTTGATAAATTGAAATACGGTGTTGAGATATTCTCACCATGTAGTACGAAAGCCGTACCGCTCGATTAAACTTTCCTACATTTTACCAGGCAATTAAAAGATCATCATCATCATCCATTCTTCATAGCGTTGTACGCCTTTTGGTCCCTTTTCTCCTTCTATTTTCCCAGTCTCCGTGGCTTAGATTCCTCGCTGACATACTTCTTTCTATTCCTTCTAACCATGTTGTTTTTGGACGCCCTCTTTTTCTCTTTTCCCGTGGTGACCAGTTTTTGATCAGCTTCGGGAGTCTTTCATCGCTCATCCTCTCCACGTGACCATGCCATTCTAGTTGTTTCCTTTCGATTTCTTGTATTATATCCCCCTCCACTTCCATTATTTCTACAATCGTTTTGTTTGGGACTTTGTCACGGCGTGATTTCCCTGCCGATCTGCACCAATAGTCCATTTCCAATACTCGTAGTTTCCGCTGTGTAGTTTGACTCATGTGTCATGCTTCACTGCGGTAGAGTACTATACTCCTTAGAATAGTGTTATACAAGAGTTTTTTGTTTTGTTTTGATATATGTTTTCCCCACAGAATCGAGTTTAGACACCCAATGACCTTCTTCCCCTGTACAATACGGTGTTCAATTTCTGGTTGAGTCCGTCCGTTGCTTGTAATTTTTGTACCCAGATATGTATATTCTATGCATGGTCCGATCTGAAGGTGGTCTTCTATCTGGAGAACCGATGTTTCCTCCTTTCCTACACACAGGTACTCTGTATTTTCCTGGTTTACTATCAGGCCCCATGTTTCGTATTCTTTTCTTTATTCTTCTTTAAAAGATTAGAAACTAAAAATCATATTGAGAATTTAAGAACGTAACTTAGAATCCTCAACTGCTCTATTAGAAATGAAATTCGTAGAGAGTAGTTAGCTTTAATGACTTGCATGTCTCAGGTGATTACATTTTGGCCAACACCTGCCCTTTTAATGAGCGAAATTATTCATATAACGGTTTTAATAAATAGTTTAAGCAATTAAGTACGTAGAATCTTTGGGATAATACACCCACAAAATGATGATAATCTCGGTTTTAAAACGTACATACCAATATTATTACAAACTTTTTAGTAATTTAGTAAAAACAAGCCAAACTGAAAGCAAAGCAAAAAGGCATGTTTGTTATCGTTTTGACGGCACCAGAATTGCTTGTAAATTTATGGATCGAGTCTCAGTCTAACCCGAGCAAGCATTAAACGAAGTAGTCCACGTTTCAATGAGATGTTATTACCTCTGACATTCAATTGAAGGCAGACTCGATCTAGTGGCTGAAACTACTAAAAAAGTATGACATAGTACGTAGACTGAAAAGTTTTTGATCTGACACATAGATGTCGCCCTTTCCAAAAAATCTATGATTTTTAGGAAGTACCCACCTTCAAACGATACGTGTCAATATTTCATGGCACTTCGACGATTAGTTTACAAGTTACAGTGGTTCTAGTGACGCTACTTTTGATATTTTTAAAACAATGGAAAAAATCGAATTTCGTGTGTTGATTAAACACTGTTTTTGATGGGAAAAAATACCCTTCAAGAAAAACAATGGCTTGATAAGTGTTACGGGCACTCTGCTACTGGAAAATCACTCATTATTTACTGGTATGCTGAATTTAATCGCGGTCGTACAGATACAAATGATGCTGAACGTCAAAATGAGGTGGTTACACCGGAAATAAATCAGTCCCGATCTGTCCATTGTCGGACATAGACCTCCTCAAGATCCTGCCACCTTCCTCTGTCCTGTGCAGTTGCCATCCAATTTCCAGAAATCTTCTTGATATCATCGGTCCATCTGGTGCGTGATCTTCCCCTGCTTCGTCTATCCGTTCTTAGTCTCCACTCCAGGATCCTCCTTGTCCATCTGTTGTTCTTCACCCTGACGACATGCCCCGCCCATCTCCACTTTAGTCCGAGTATGCGCTTTATTAGGTCTTCCACGCCCGTTCTTCTGCTGATCTCCCCATTTCTCATCATGTCTCTTAGGGTAATACACAGCATTGACTTCTCCATTTTAAGTTGTGTTTGTTCCAGTTTAAGTATGGATTTTTTGGTGAGGGTGAGGGTCTCTGCCCCGTATGTAAGAACCGGTAGTACACACTGATTAAATGCTCTTCTTTTCAAACTGATTGGCACTTCGCCCTTAAATACGTCTCGGAGTCTGCCAAACACTGCCCGTCCTAAGGTCGTTCTTCTAAGCAGTTCCCGCGTTTGGTTGTCTCACTTCGTGGCCCAGGTGTATGTAACTCTCGGTCATCTCAACATCTCTACCTTCTAGACTTATCTGCCGGCTAGGAACTAAGTTTGTCATCACCTTTGCATTTTTATAGTATATTTTCAAGCCAACTTTTTGCGTGGCATTTTGCAACTCTTTTAACATATCTTTAGCTTCTCCTAAATTGTCAGATATAATGACAATGTCATCTGCGAATCTTAAATGACTGAGCTGCTCTCCATCAATATTTACTCCCTTGTTTTCCCATTCTATCCGGAAAACCTAAAAAAAATCCACAAAATTGTTTTGGATAACCGTAAAGCGAAATTGCGTAAGATAGCTGACACCTTAAAGATACCAAAAGAACGTGTTTGTCACATTTTGCATGAACGTTGGGGCATGACAAAGCTCTTTTCGAAATGGGTACCGCGTTTGCTCACAGTGGGCCAAAAACAAAAACGTGTTGATCAAGACAATGCACCGTATCATTAGTCAATGGTTACGATGTCAAAATTGTATGAATTTAGTTCGAATTGTTTCCTCATCCGTCGTATTCTCCAGACTTTGCCACCAGAGACTATTATCTATTCGTAGACCTCAAAAATATGCTCACGGGAACGAGATTTGGCTCCAATGAAGAAGTTATCGTCGAATCTGAGGCCTTTTTTGAAGCCAAAGAGAAATTCTTCTACAAGAAAGATACAGAAATATTAGAAAAGCGCTGGACTGATTGTATCGCTCTTGAAGGAGACTATGTTAATAAGATAAGATAAGGGGAGTTCGCCAGTCTTCTTGATCTGTTTTTAACTACCAATCCGGAGATTTACACGGTCAGCATAAATCCGTCATTAGGTTCTTCCGACCATAAACTATTATCGACATCGAGTATCCTACCAATCAGTGACAGAGACGCGTCTAAACCGCGCAAGATTTGGCACTACAAATCTGCTAAATGGGAAGATCTCATGGAATATTTTCGAACTTTCCCTTGGTTAGACGTTTGTTTTCGATCCGATGACCCATCTGACTGTGCCAAGGAGGTTTCCGATGTTATTTTGGCCGGTATGGAGGCTTACATTCCTTTTTCGAAAAAATGCCCTTCCAACGGCAAGCCTTGGTTTGACCGAAAATGCAAAGAAGCTGTTGCTTCTAAACATCTTGCATACCGACATTGGCGTGAAAATCCTAACACCATAAATCGTAACACCTTTGTTCGTGCCAGGAACAGATGCAAAGAATTATCGACGAAACCAAGGAGGCACACAATCAACGGATTAGAAACATCTCGCTTGTCCCAACAATTCCAAGTCCTTTTGGTCAGTGGCTAAGGCAGTTAGTCAAAATTTCACCAAATCCACCATACCACCACTCACACGGCCAGAAAATTCTATTGCAAAAACACCTGTTGAGAAAGCGAACTTGTTGGCTGAATTCTTTGCTTCACATTCTACTGTCGATTTCCAAGGAAAAAACACCACCTAATATTCCCATAGTGCAGTCAAGGACGCCCGATATTGTCTTCAAGCAGCGTATCATAAAACGTATTTTGATGAAGCTTGACACCAAAAAGGCTTCTGGCGCTGACGGAATACCTGCCATAGTTCTCAAAAACTGTACGAGGGAACTAACACCAGTTTTCTGTAGACTTTTCAACCTATCTTACAGAAAAGGAATATTTCCTTCCTGCTGAAAATGTGCCACAGTTCAGCCAATACCTAAAAAAGGCAAGAAGACCTTGCCAAATAACTACCGACCAATCGCACTGCTTTCAATAATATCGAAAGTCATGGAAAAGGCTCTCAATCAGCATCTTCTAAAATATCTTGAAGGATTCAACATTATTAGCGATCACCAATATGGCTTTCGTAAAAATAGATCAACAGGAGATCTCCTGACTTATGTAACACATGTTTGGAACAACGCAATTGAACACTTTGGAGAATCTCGAACGGTTGCTCTTGACATATGCAAGGCATTTGACCGTGTTTGGCACGATGGGCTGTTGGCTAAGCTACGTTCTTATCATATGTCTGAAAAGTTCTGTTTGTGGCTCTCATGTTTCCTCAGAGAGCGTTCTTTGTGAGTGGCAGTCGACGGATTTCTTTCTAACGCCTTCACTATCAACGCCGGTGTACCCCAAGGCTCCATACTGTCTCCTACTCTCTTTCTCATTTATATTAACGATCTGATGGAAAAGACCGAGAATCCAATCTACAGCTTTGCAGATGACAGTACACTTATCTCTTCATTCACTTTGAACGCTCGGACATCGGCTACTCAGACCAATATCCGCAGACGGCAGGAAGTCATTCAACTTAACAAAGACCTGGAAGAAATTCTATCTTGGGGTGACAGTAACCAAGTGGAATTTAACGCTACAAAAACCCAGGCGGCAGTTTTTTCTAAAAAAGTTAACGTTGCTGAACCAGACATAGTTATGTCGGGGCACTCCATTCCCCTAACATCGTCACTCAAATTGTTGGGCGTAAATTTGGGAGCAAATATGTCCTGGCATGAACATGTTGCAGGCATAGCAAGGAGAGCTTCTCAGAAGTTGGGTATATTATTTCGAACCAGAAAGCTTTACACTTCACAACAACTGTTAATTCTCTACAAAGCTCAAATTCGACCAACTATGGAATACTGCTCCCATGTTTGGGGCTCCGCTCCCAAACATACACTGCATTTATTGGATTCTATTCAGAGAAGAGCTGTTCGTCTGATTGGAGACCCGGAGCTGACAGGTGGCCTTGATTCGATGGAACATCGAAGAACGGTTGGCGACTTGAGCCTATTCTACAAGTATTTTCATGAAAAGTGTTCGAAGGATGTGGCCCGCTTAATTCCTCCCAGAGCGGTGCATGTTAGAAGTACACGTCACGCTAATACTTCACATCCGTATGAGGTTCAGCTTGTTACTCCTCGTACAACGCTTTTCAAGCAGTCATTTATATGGAGAACATCATCCCTTTGGAAGAATTTGCCCAGGATTGTGTTTCCCACCGAGTACAATTTACAGCGATTTAAGAACAACGTGAATCGCTTTCTCCGCACACGTGTCGCTTCTGTAGCGCTTTAGGGACTTCCCTGTAGCAGGTGTGCTAGACCCATAAAAAAAAATAAAATAAACTCGAATTTTGCAAAAAAAATGTGTTTTAATTGGCTAGACCAAAAACTTTGCAGCCTACGTGTTATCTTCTGCAGAACTTAGGGATCGAACCCGGTATCTTTCGATTGGTAGACAGTTAAACTACTGAGCTATGGAATCGCTATACATATCGACAGTGTAAAAATAGTTTCATATAATGAAATGTATGGTTACTTGAATTAATTAAAGAAATATTTACTATTTTTTTTTTTTTCAAATCGAACGTACATATTTAAAATTTATCACAAATTACAGATGCCTCGTATCTAGTATAGAAGGATGTTACAAATTTATCAATTTTTCCTAAAGCATATTTATTCCTTAATTTCCTTAAAACAACCTGATTCTTAAGGTAAAAACACAAAAACTATTGCTAATATTACTGTTATAACCATGAAGAAACTAATAAGTAAATTAAATTTGATTAAAAATGATTTTTACAATAGTTTTGAACAAGTATATTCGTGTGCGATATACCAATAAAAAATGTTCGATAAAATTGATGCACGGAAAAACTCTTCCTGGCTATTTTCCAACCTGACAGATGGCAGAAAGAGTAGGATTTTCATTAAACTGATATAGTTGACTTTATGCTACTATAAGTACAACGGATGGATGACTGTTCTCCTGAGTTATGCTACCCAACGTCATTTTTAGTGTTCCGTAGGGAACAATTATAGATCACTTCGGTGTCTGTCTGTCTGTCACACGACTTAACATAGAAAGTTGAAATTTGGTAATAACATAGGAATTGATGGCCTCATCAGACCCATGTAGTTTTGAGAGTTAAATTTTGACTTAAGGGGGGTGAAATCGGAAGTGAAAAAAAAAATTTTTTTATTAGGTCATCGAGTGTGGTGTCAAATGAAAGCTTGTGAAAACACAAGTAAAAAATATATATATATATAATGTAATACTTGCGCGCACTTTTCTTTGCATTATTTTCCAAAATCGCGAAAAATCGCTGTCCCCCCGCTTTATCTCGAAAAGTACTTATCAAAAAATTTTGAAAAAATTCTGGAATATTCTCCACGGGGTATAGATTGAACGAAAATTATCACGAGTGCATTACCTTTAATAATTTATCTGGTATATAAAAAACAAAAATTTCAAGGTCATCCATTTTTAGTAAAGATTGGAAACAAACTTTGTTGAGAAGTCATTTGGGGTGTGTTTTGTGAAGTCACTGATCATTTTATACCTCTGTAACAAAATTTTTTATTTTAAAAGCAATAAACGTACGGAACACTAATTGCGCAAGTTCAACTTGTACTTGACCAGTTATTTATTTTATTTTTCTTGGTTTAAATAGTTAACCATTTTGTAAACTTAGGAAGATATAGACAATCTTGTAATACGTACTTAGTGTGGAAAATAATTTTATTTTTCTTTGTAGAGTTGAGAATGTGTTTGTGTCTGGTCGAGTATATTCCAAAGTTTTTATGCTCAGTTGTAACAGTTAATGATATAAAATTACCTCCCATATCTATTTACATCCTATCGTTTTGGCGATAATTAAATTATAATAAAAAATAAAGAACCGCCAGAATTTTCCTCTTCCAGCTTATAGTCATCCGAGTTTTTGGGTCATTCAGCTTTATGGTCTTGATCTCGCTCACAATCTACCATCACTGACTAAACCTTAAGTTTGCGCCGGGGGTTTGAAGAACCTTATTTCACGATATTAAAACAGTTTGGAACAAAATAATGACTACGTAAAAATCGTTATCATTTTATTACCAACCGGTAATTGTTGAAATGTGCCTAGTAATATGTTTCTGCACATACTTTTTTAAACTGACAGAGGTAAAATTCTCCTAATCTGTTATGACAAAATAACCACTCTTTTTTTTTCTTTGATTGTGTTAGCCGATACTTAATATAAAATTATATAAAAACAACACTATGTTTTAATTTCCAATATATTTAAAGTCACTTGACAATTGTTTCACCATACAATGGCTTCCTCAGAAGTAAATAAGAAAGAAAAATATTTGGTAGTAATCCTGGTTATATAGTGTTTAAAACTATCCTTAATTACCTAAGATTATGCTAATCATTTTATTATATTATTTACAGACGGAATTATTTTAAGAATGCAAATCTGTGGTACTATTTCCGAGAACTTCCGTTTGTTAATTTCAAGACATTCAAGCAAATTTAATTTTTTAGATTTATTTTCTACATGTAGGATTTTTAACGTATCATCAAAATTATGGGATTCGTTTATTATATGGGTTGCGTAATGTGAATTGTTCTTATTTTTTAAATAACTATGTTTATGTTCTTTAATGCGAGTTTCAAAAGATCTACCAGATTGTCCAACGTAGGTTTTAGTACAAGATCCACAATTTAATAGATAAACTCCTGATTTTAAGGATTTCTTAGATTTGGTTTTGTTAGTCAAAATTATACTCCCTAAAGAATTACTGGTTTTGAATGCTATTTTATTGTTCTTTTTTATTAAATGTTTGGAAATTGTTCTAGTTATTTTCCCTGTGTATGTGAGTGAACTAAATTTTCCTTTTTTGTCATTAATTGTGGGATAAAATTAGAGAGATTGCTTGTTTAAAGGATTTTTTGTTCAAGATATTATCTATAATGTTGGAGTCATATCCATTATTAATTGCTATTTGTTTGATTATGTTGAATTCTTTGTTAAAATTAGTTTTAGTCATAGGGATATGTAACAATCTATGTATGAAAGAGTTAAAAGCTGCTATTTTGTGAGGATAAGGGTGGGATGAACTACTGTGTATGACTGTATCAGTATGTGCAGGTTTGTGAAAAATCGAGAAATCGTGTTTATTGTTCACTTTCTAGAGAACAATAACATATATATTTAAAACTCTTTCTTTTCTTAACACAGACAAATTTCAAGTATTAAATAATCACCCAACAAAAGTCTATCAAAAACTAATAAAATCTACTTTAAAAGATCTCACAATTTTCAATGATATTGAAAAAAGTATTTTAACAATAAGGAACCCACAGGCTCCAAAATTATATTCCCTAATCAAATTGCATAAAAAGGATTTCCCTATTAGACCAGTTGTATCGTTTGTTACGGCACCATCAATCAAATTATCACAAAAACTCATCCCTTTACTACGACAACATTGCAAATTTAAACCGAAATATAGTATATCCAACACCTATGAACTAACTGATAAAATTAAAAATATTAACTAACCGGAAAATTCTAGAATTATCTCATTTGATTTACAAAACTTATTTCCTAGTATACCACCATATGAAGTCATAGAAATAGTAGATAAGCTCTTAATCAAGAATAAAGTAAACGAAATTATTAAACGGGATATTTTAGATTTACTTACGACGTGCTTGGATCAAAACTATTTTGAATTTAACGATAACTTTTATATATCTAAAGAAGGTCTAATAATGGGTAATCCTTTAAGCCCTTTACTAGCGGAAATTTTCATGGATCATTTAGAACTAAAAATTCATCAAAACGCGGTAAGCAAAAATATTGTTTACTGGTATAGATATGTTGCCGATATCATTTCTTGTTTCACGCGAATAGATAGACAACTAACAATCCTCCTTAACTTCCTAAATAATTTGCATCCTAATATTAAATTCACCATAGAATTAGAAACCAATAACTCTATAAATTTCTTAGGCATATCTATATCAAAAGTGAACAATAAACATGATTTCTCGATTTTTCACAAACCTTCACATACTTATACAGTCATACACAATAGTTTATCCCACCCTTATCCTCACAAAATGGCAGCTTTTAACTCTTTCATACATAGATTGTTACATATCCCAATGACTAAAACTAATTTTAACAAAGAATTCAACTTAATCAAACAAATAGCAATTAATAATGGATATGACCCCAACAATATAGATAATATCTTGAATAAAAAATCCTTTAAACAAGCAATCTCTCTAATTTATCCCACAATTAATGACAAAAGAGGAAAATTTAGTACACTCATACACAGGGAAAATAACTAGAACAATAAAATAGCATTCAAAACCAGTAATTCTTTAGGGAGTATAATTTTGAATAACAAAACCAAAACTAAGAAAACCTTAAAATCAGGAGTTTATCCTATTAAATTGTAGATCTTGTACTAAAACCTACCTTGGACAAACTGGTAGATCTTTTGACACGCGCATTAAAGAACATAAACATAGTTATTTTAAAAATTAGAACAATTCACATTACGCAACCCATATAATAAACGAATCCCATAATTTTGATGATACGTTATAAATCCTACATGTAGAAAATAAATCTAAAAAATTAAATTTGCTTGAATGTCTTGAAATTAACAAACGGAAAAACTCCAATCAATTATTAAACGAACAGGTAGACTTAAACCATTCACCCTTACTTAATCTTTATTAGTTCTCGGAAATAGTACCACAGATTTGCATTCTTAAAATAATTCTGTCTGTAAATAATATAATAAGATGATTAGCATAATCTTAGGTAATTAAGGATAGTTTTAAGCACTATATAACCAGGATTACTACCAAATATTTTTCTTTCTTATTTACTTCTGAAAAAGCCATTGTATGGTGAAACAATTGTCAAGTGACTTTAAATATATTGGAAATTAAAACATAGTGTTGTCTTTTATATAATTTTAACCACCCTTTGTTTTTATGAGCAAAGCAACACTGCAACAATCCAGGTTATTGTCAAAAATAGTCAATTGTTCCCGATTTTTTATTTACTGCAGCCATCAGCGTACATGTTAAAAACCACAAGTTTTCAAGGTCGATCGTTTCAATAGTCGGTTTTTTTCGCATCCGCACTTAATATAAGAATTTATCGATATAAATATACATATATGAAATGATTTTTATAATACTCTCTCTATCTCGTTCTCTCAGAAAGAAAAAAATAATTCTATATTTGACTTAAAACCTTATGAGAATCAAAATCTTTTCAGTCATAAAAAATAAAGTTGTCCATACAACGTTGTTCATAAACTCCCGGAGTAATCCCGTGTAATCCCCTTAAACTTATACCATGCTTTGACCATATAAAAAGCAAATACAAACGCGGAGACGTCAAAATCCCTAAGCCTTACTGACCGATATGTTGAGCTTGAAAACTCCAGATAGTCCAGGAAAGGCTTTGGGTGCTTCAGGGGAAATATTTTTACTGCTAATTCAAAAGTATTTGTTACAATATTTTTAACGGTGCGTTATTCTAAATTTATTATTTTTCATGGCAAACTTAAAATTCTTAACGACAGTTGTTTATTACTTACATATTTTTTTCCCAAAGCATTATCCCGAAGGGATATTCAAGGATTCCGGTCCTGGCTAAGGATTAGACCTATCCGACCATCTGACAAACTGGCGTTTATCAATATTAGCTATCGGAGAGTCTTTTGGCAAAACTTTTTCACGTTAACTGGAACCTTTTGGATAGATGTTCGCAACTTTGGTAAATCAGAAATAGACTTTAACTTACTTCTGGCTTGTCGGCAAGTTTGGCCGAGAGTTTATATAAAAATAAGCTCTTATTTGATAATTTTAAGAAGTATTCTAGATAGTGACCGAATTAATTTTTAAAAGTTTTATAGTTATTATCATCCTGTTATATTATAAAACATTCAATTTTCATCAAATTTGTTCTAAGATGGCTTATCTATTTTCAATTAAAAAGAAAAAAAAGCAGCTCAAGGGCTTATGCGTGGACACGTATGTTAAGGGTCGCTAACACCCCTTGAATTTCTATTAGCTGTGAGTTATTTATGGGTAAAAGCCGAAGTAGATCCGGGGAAAATCGTTTCCCTCTAAAATATGTGAAAATTGTTGATGGAGTTCAGCATAGAGCATTTATTATTTTTATTGATCCATTATAACAAATCTATAGTTTGAAATACGTGTATATGTATACGTTTCTATGGAAACGAAAATACAGTGAACAAAGGAAACAAGGGATACTATCAAACATCAGGGGACACTTATGGCTAAAAACCTGAAACGAGCGAATTTCCAGAGCAATGATTAAAAAAAAAACTAAGAGATAAATAAATAATAAATAAATAAATAAACTTTATTAATCCAAGAGACCATACACAATAGCATAGGACAAGTCAGGCACTATTTTAATTGAGTGAGAAAAGGTATTACAAATGAATTCACATAAATACCATAAAGCAAACAAAAGTTATCATCTTAACATTAGTAGCCTCTATCTGTTAAAAAATCGTTTATACTATAGTAACATTTTTCTAAAAAAAAGTCAATTAACGTTCTTTTATACAATTTTATATTATCAATATTTCGAAAACGGGGTGGTAATTTATTAATAGGTGATGATAGGAGGATGAAACGAAAAAATGCCATGGAAATTAGGCATCAGACAATATCGACGGATGTTTTGAAGCAAACATAATAAATCTATTTGTGTGTCACCAACAAGTGCCGAGGTCTTCTTCTCCTCTTCCGATTTACAGCTAGGCTACTGCCTGTTTTCTTTGTTCCCTGCTCTATAGATCGTCGCTCTCTACCATTATTTAAGTCTAATTGTTCATTTATTAAGGAATCTGAATTTTTCAATTTGTTTATTTCTAAAGATTCTAGGTAATTCAGTTTCAGGCTCTTTGTGCAAGTATGTAATATTTCAAAGTTTGGGTTGAATTGGTGGTTATTTTCAATTAAATGATTTGCGTAATTTGAGTTATTTTGTCTACTGATGTATGATGGAGCATGTTCTTTTATTCTTTTTGAAAAACTTCTTCCTGTTTGACCTATATATGTTTTTGAGCAATTTCTACAATTTAATTTGTATACTCCGGATCTATTGTCTCTATCTGTTTTAGTTTTGTTATTTTTTATAAATTTGCCAAGTGTGTTGGATATTTTAATTGCTGTGTTAATATTTAATTTTCTCAAGAATCTATTTAATTTAGTGCTGCATCTACCATAGTACGTTACTGACTTTACTTTTTTACAAGGTTCTGTATTACTCGGAAAAAACTGTACTAATGGCTTTTTGAAAAGTTTTTTCTTTTTCTATTATGGATGGTGAATGGTCATTACTTACTGCTAATTGTTTTATAATACGAGACTGGTTTGAAAAGTCCGTGCAAAGTCCGAGAGATGGCACCACCGGCGCGTATCGAGGTCATGTTTAGTTAGTAGCATCTCTTGAATGAACGCACACCAAGTTTCAGCCATATTGGTCTATTTCTTTGTGTTTGGCATTCGTGTGAATCAAGGAAGTCGAGTGATTTTCAAGAAATGGACGAAAAAGAATTTCGTGTGGTGATTAAACATTACTTTATGAAAGGCAAAACGCCTCAGGAGACTAAAGAGAAGCTTGATAAACATTATGGTGACTCTGCACCTTCGATTAGAACAGTTTATAAGTGGTTTCAAAATTTTCGGACTGGCCATATGGGCACAAGTGACGCTGAACGTTCTGGACGGCCTGTGGAGGTTACAACTCCAGAAATCATTGATCAAATCCATGATATGGTGATGGATGACAGAAGAGTTAAGGTACGTGAGATTGCTGTGGACATCTCGACTGAACGGGGACATAATATTTTGCATAAACATTTGGACATAAGAAAGCTATCCGCAAGATGGGTGCCGCGATTGCTAACGCTTGACCAAAAACGGAATCGTGTGAAGTGTTGCAAGGATGGTTTGCAGCTGTTCCAGAAGAATCTAAAGGACTTTAAGCGTCGTTTCGTCACTGTGGATGAAACATGGATACATTACTATACTCCTGAGACCAAACAACAATCTTAACAATGGGTTACCAAGGGGGAATCTGCACCAAAAAAGGCGAAGACCGTTCCTTCGGCCGGAAAGGTTTTGGGATTCGCAAGGGATAATCCTCATCGACTATTTGAAAAGGGTAAAACTATTACAGGTGAATATTATTCAACGTTATTGGACCGTTTGAAAACCGAGCTGCAAGAAAAACGCCGCGCGATTGGCCCACAAGAAAGTCCTTTTCCATCACGACAACGCACCAGCACACACCTCAGCAGTTGTGGTCGCAAAATTAATGGAAATAGGATTCCAACTCGTTTCACATCCCCCCTATTCTCCAGATTTGGCTCCCTCGGACTACTATTTGTTCCCCAATTTGAAGAAATGGCTGGCGGGACAAAGATTTTATTCAAACGAGGAGGTGATTGCAGACACTAATGGATATTTTGCAGACTTGGACAAATCCTATTATTCGGAAGGGATCAACAAACTAGAACATCGTTGGACGAAGTGTATAAGCCTAAAAGGAGACTATGTCGAAAAATAAAAAAGGTTTACCCCAAACACATAAGTAGTTTTTATTTTTGCACGGACTTTTCAAACCAGCCTCGTATTAAGTTCTTTTTGAAAACCGTCTTGGTTCAGAGGAATATTTATTAGTCTGTGAATCATATTTATGGAAAACTGCAAGTTTGTGACTTGGTGGATGACATGAGGTATTATGGATAATTATGTCAATATGTGACGGTTTATGATAAATAGAAAACATGTGTTTGTTATTAAGTCTTTTTATTGTTAGGTTAAGCAAGTTTAAGCCATTGTTGATTTCAACTTCACTGCTGAATTTTATATTTTTGTGTATATTATTCAAAAATTTTGAAATGTGGCAAATTGTCTATCACTTCCTGTAAAACAACATAAGATATCATCAACATATCTAGGCCAGTACACAATTTTTTTAAACAATGGGTGTTTGCTTATTTGGTTTTCTATGTTACTCATAAATACTTCCGCCAACAGAGGGCTAAGTGGATTGCCCATTATGAGACCGTATAGGCTGCTGTATAGGTCGTTGTTAAATCAAAATAATTTTGTTCTAGGCCAACCTATAAGCAATTTAAGATGTCTTGTTTTATTATTGGGTTGACATTGATTTCAGAAAGATGTTTTTCCAATTACTAATATGGTTTCCCTACTTGGTATGCTTGGAAAAAGATTTTGAACATCGAAAGAGATTAATTTTGAATTGTCAGGTACCTGCCATAAATTGTGAACCAACCATTTATTATAATAATTTTACCCTCATTTTGTAACAGCTGTCGTATAGCGAAACATATAAAATTTAGTGGAAATTTAAGTAGTGTTTTACTTCTTGTAAAACTTTTAGTTATGGATTTCCACCAAGTATCGGCTGAATCAATTCAAGTCTCTGTATAAGTGACTGGAGTTGCTTAACTAGGGAGTGTCCCCCGTATTTTAGTAATTCATTAGTTATTTTAGTCTTCGCCGGGAGATTTACGGTTTTTTAATCTTTCCAGTGATTCTATTACGTCTTCTTCCGTTATATCTGTTTCTTCGTTTATCGTTATCTCTGGTCTTTGTTGCAATGTGATGCTTTGTTCTATTTTATATAATTGTTGGGAATGTGGAATCTTTGGCACAATGATACTACTCAGTATATATCACCACTACACACAAACACTTTATTTTTGCACTCGACGCGCGTTTCGCTAACCATGTTAGCTTCATCAGGAGCGATGATTGACTAAAGCTAAACTACAAATCTACCCTATTTATACTTAGCCTAACCCTTGAATTACTCAAGCGGAACTAATGACAGGCAAGGCCATCAATTCTGGTCAAGTAACCAGTAGAGGGGACTATAAGGAATAGGCCCTCTGTCTTTATTTAAACTATTTTTACATTTTATGATTTCCATACTTTCGTATGCGTTTAACAATCTCCTATCAGATACATTTTTTATCAATCTTAGATTATCTAATGTTACAGTATGATCAGCTTCAAGGGCATGTTCGGCAATGCTAGACTTTTCTGTTCTATTGTATTTTAAGTGTGCTAAATGTTCTTTAAATCGTGTCTTAATTGACCTTTAGGTTTGCCCAACATACTTTTTGTCACAATCATTACAACTAATTTCATAAATTCCACTTTTCCCACAATTAGGAATCTTATCTTTGGGATTTCCTAAGATATTCCTCAGACTGTCTGATGACTTATAGACTAAGGTGAGGCCTACCTTATTAAATACCTTATTGAGTACCTTGCTATATTTCGGATTATATGGTATGGAGACATACTTGGTGTTATTTTCTTCGCGTGTAAAAAAGGTGGAATTCTGAATATTAAACCTAAACTTATGTCTATTTATTAGCGTATTTACTAAGTCGTCGTCATAACCATTAACTCTAGTTATATTTCTAATACGATTCCTTTCTTTATTAAAGTTTACTCTATTCAGAGGGAAAGTGATTAAACGATGAACTAAAAAATGTAATGAGGCTAATTTATGTTGTTTGCAATGAAATGAATCATTAGGAATATATCTATCTGTTACTGTGTCCTTCCTATAGATATCAAATTCTAATCTATTATTATTTTTAATAATTAAAATATCTAGAAAAGGCAATTGTCCTTTGTTCTCAACTTCGTAAGTGAATTTAATGGAATCATACCGGCTATTTAATTTAAAAAAAAAATCATCAATATTTGCTTTATTCGTATCAAAAATCGCGAAAATATCATCCACATACCTATACCATACCCTTGGGAAATATTCGAATTCTTGACTGCCTTCGATTTCAAACTTACTCATGAATAAATTGGCTATGAAAGGTGATAAGCAATTACCCATAGCTGTTCCTTCTTTCTGAACATAAAATTGATTGTTATATTGGAAATAATTTTGTTTCATAAAAAGTTTAGATAATGTTAAGTATTCACGAATAATTTCGTCTTCAAAGTCATTCATTCTAAGTAATTCTTCGAGATATTGTAAAGTTTGTGGAATTGGCACACTTGGGAACAAAGAACTAACATCAAAAGAAATTAAGACTTCACCTTCATTAAGAACTAGATTTTTTGTTTTATTAATGAATTCTAACGAATTCTTCACTGCGAAAGTATTTAATGGTAACTTCTCAAGTTCTTTTGATAACCATTTGGATATTAAATATGTGGGTGATCCGACCGATGAAACAATGGGTCGCATTGCTTTTCCAGGTTTGTGAATTTTGGGTAAGCAATACAATTTTGGTATGGTCGGATTACTCACATTTAATTTAAATTTTAGCGAATCGGAGACAAGGTTCTTACATTTTTTTAAAGAATTTTTAACCTCTGATATCATTCTCGGTAATGGATTTCTTATTACTTTTTTATAAGGGCCAGATTCGATAAGATTATCTACGCGTTCAAAGTAATCTTTCTTATCCAATATAACAACCTTATTTCCTTTATCCGCTTTTAAGTAGAAGACATCTTTCTTTTTCAATCCTTTAACTACTTTTATGTTTTTTCGTGAATTAGAATTTGTGTTGTTAACCATGTTTTTCGATATTTGATTGCGGCATGCTTCCCTAACAAATGATTTACTATTTTCTGGAAGTGTACTAATGGAACTTTCAATGTGAGCAACTATTTCTGATAAATTATCTGTAGGAGGGGGTACTGCAAAGTTAAGACCTTTGTTTAAAATGTGAATTTCATTTCGTGTAAAGGATTGAGATGAATGATTTTCTACAATGTTTACCAGTTCCTGAGGACTATTCTTCTTCGGTAAGAGCTTTTTTAATTTTTTATTGAATATCAATAACTAAAAACATTTTCCTCTGGAACTCGCTCCATACTTCATATTCAATATTGTTTAATCCTGAAGTAAGTTTTTTTGAATATGCTGTATGATTCTACTTCTAACATACTACCTTTTGTGTACAAATTCTTCATTTCTAAGTCAAGCCATTTTTGTTTAGCAAATAATGAAACTTTTTCTGAAATGTTTGATTTTGGTAAATTAACCTTAATAAAATTAGGAAAAACTTTAAATTTCTTGCAAGACTTTAAAAACCAAATATCTGCACCTACTAATCTAATCTTACTACTGTACTTACGATAAAGATTTAATTCCGTTGACCGTGAAGTCATCTCAACTAAGTTGGGAATGTGGAATCTGTGGCACAATGATACTACTCAGTATATATCACCACTACACCAAACACTTTATTTTTGCACATTTTTTATCAATCTTAGATTATCTAATGTTACAGTATGATCAGCTTCAAGGGCATGTTCGGCAATGCTTGACTTTTCTGTTCTATTGTATTTTAAGTGTGCTAAATGTTCTTTAAATCGTGTTTTAATTTACCTTTTAGTTTGCCCAATATACTTTTTGTCACAATCATTACAACTAATTTCATAAATTCCACTTTTCTCACAATTAGGAATCTTATCTTTGGGATTTCCTAAGATATTCCTCAGATTGTCTGATGACTTATTGACTAAGGTGAGGCCTGCCTTATTAAGTACCTTATTGAGTCATACTTGGTGTTATTTTCTTCGCGTGTAAAAAAAGATATGTTACCCACGTTCCTTTCTACAAGTGTGTATACTCTATTAATTCTATCATCTCAGTTCTCTGCTGTGTTATGAATCTCCAAATTTGTTTTTGTTGACCGTAGAAGTCTGATTCTAATTTTCTTGTGTAAGTGCCGAAGTATGAGGTAAAATTAGAGCATAAACATGCTAATACCGTAAAGCTAATCATTCATATCATTCCGGACAATATCGAGCATCAATATACTATCTTTAGCAGCTCTAAAACGTACATAAACCAACCTTTTCTCACACGCACCCTTTTTAAATGATTTTAGCTTAGAGTTCGTCAGAAAAATTGTCTGATTCTTACAAGCAAATGGTAGTAAAGTTGCCCAATTTGATATTTAATCCGTGCCATACAAATTGTTCAACTATTATATATAAACTGTCTTTTACATAATTCAATGAGCTCTAGTTACTTTGAGAGTCAAAAAGAAGCAGTGAAAACAATTCTGTAAAATCGAGATACCGAAGAATACGCGTCGGAACAGTTGTTTTTAATATTAGGGGTCTATGGCATAGCAAAACTGTAATTCTACGATAAGGATGAAACGTTATACTTAAAAATAGAGGTATAGCGTACCTCGTTCGTTTTTTAAAAAATTCTGTCAAAACGAAAACCCTTATGAAGCTGGATGGGAGTCACGAATTTAAACAACATTGATTCCGCCTCTGTATAGAAAAATCCCCCTTACGGGCCTGGTTGAAAAGAAGTTTAGAATTAAAAGGGTGACTCAATAATGCAACGTAAGAAGTAATAATATAAATTAATCACCAATGCTCTCAGGCAGACTGGCTTGTTTATGTTACGAAGATTAAATTATTCGTTAAGTTAGGTGATTGACATGTCTCAAATCATCTAGCCCTTAAGTGTATTTTATGTGACATCTATGGCTATATATTATTCCAAGATGATGCTTTTCTACGTAACGAATGTTTCAGGTATGTATCTTGATATTATTAGTGTTTCTTTGAGAGTCGAGAGAGACGGCCAGTTTTGTTAGTTGTTAATTGCAATTCTTAATAAAAGTGTTTTTACCCAAATTAGTTTTTACGAAGCCTAAAAGTAACTACGTCAGATTTAAAAATGTTAGTCTGAAAAGTTTTAGATTACCCCACGTATACTTATTACATAGGAGAGCGTTTCTCAATCTTTCAGTATTTGCGACCCAATTTTCAAACATAATTTTCATCGCGCCTCCCCCCCCTCTCATACAATAACAATGGATGCAATAATAATGTATTTTCAGTATTTTGATGCTAAAGCTACACTATGACTTTAATTACGAACCTTACAAACTACCAAGAATAAGTAAATTTATTCATATTTAGCAACACATATCTGCTGCGTTGATAAAACTAGAATCGATGCCCCTCTATTGTTCTCTGTCACGTCCACCATATCGGTAGAAGCTTCGTGAGAAGTTCCCAGTTGTCTTGAACATTCGGAAAGTCTGCCCAAAAGTGTATAAATGCTGCACCTCGTTCAATTACAGCCCGTCTCATTCGAGTTGATCCTTCTACTGCTATCGGATTTATCGTGAATGCGTATGTTGTAATTTACGTGTTAATTGAAATTCAAGGTATTAAGTATTTATATATATATATATATATATATATATATATATATATATATATATATATATATATATATATATATATATATATATATATATATATATATATATATATCAATCGGTTTTATAACGTCTTCCGTCTTCCGATGCCTAATTTCCCCTCCTCCCGGTTTCTCCATTCCTACTCCTCCAGATCTCTCTCTAGTACTTCCTTGTTGATTCCTGCTCTCCAGCTTTGGCGTGGTCTTCCTCGCTTTCTTTTCCATGAGGGTTCCAATTTAAAATCTTTTTAGGTAGTCGGTCTTGTGACATTCTCTGTACATGTCCGTACCATACCAACTGTTGGGTTCTGATTTCGTCCACTATATCGTGCTTTATTTCTAAAGCTCGCCTTATCGTGTCATTTGGTATGCGGTCTTTTCTGGATTTTCTGGCTGCTCGTCTCCAGAAATCCATTTCTGTAGCTTTTAGTATTTTTTCTGTTCTTTCCTTTAATGGCCCCACCTGGGAGCTGTAAGTTATTATACTTTTCACTATTGAGTTGTAAATTCTCTTCTTATTTTCAATGGTTGTTTTTGTCCCGTAGTATACTATTAAGCATTGCAATCGCTTTTCTTCCTTGGATATTCCTCTCGAATATTGCTTCTTCCAGTGTTCCGTCCCTAGATATTCTCGTTCCCAAATACTTATAACTGGCACAGTGTTTGATGGTGTGTCCTGTGGCCAGTTTCAAGTCCTGCTGTTGCTGGTATTAAGTATTTACGGCAGTAAATTTATACAGAATCATGAATAAATTTTTAAGTTGGCGTAAGCGAGCATTGGACGATAGTGAAGCATCAACAAGTGCACAGACGAGCGTGATTCCGAAAATGAAATCAAGAAAATATTCTCAAGAATACTTAAATTTAGGGTTTACCAGTACTGAAGTAAATGAAGAAAAAAGGTCCCTGTGTGTTATTTGCTCAAAAATCTTGGCAGCAGACAGTATAAAACCAAATAAACTTAAACCACATTTGGAAACGCTTCATAGTGAGTATCTTAACAAACCTCGAGAATTCTTCGAATTAAAATCATATGTAAAGCAGAAATCATTTTTTAAAAAAACTTTATCTGTGAATGAAAAAGTTTTACTTGCCTCTTACAAAGTTTCATATAAAATAGCCAGATGTAAAAAGCCTCACACCATTGGTGAAGAGCTTGTTTTACCAGCAGCAATGAAGATTGGAGAAACTATTTTTGGACATAAGCTCTGGCTTCCAAAGAAATGAGTCCTGCTCTGAATATTGTGCTCACTACAGTTGTAACCGTAGTAAATTATATTAAAACGAAACCCCTAAAATCTAGAATTTTTTCTGCACTTTGTAAAGACATGGGTGCTGAACATTCAACGTTACTATTTTATTGCGAGGCAAGATGGTTATCACGTGGGCAATGTTTGAAACGTGTTTATTAATTAAGAAATGAAATCGCCATTTTTCTAGAAGAGGAAAACCGACCGGAAGATATTTGTGATGAAATTGGGCTACTTGGTCGATATATTCGAGAAACTAAATACCTTAAATCTTCAACTCCAAGGAACAAATACACATATATTCGATACAAGTGATAAAATTAATGCTTTTTGTAGAAAATTGGAATTGTGGAGCAGAAATGTAAAACAAAAAACCTAGAAATGTTTGCAAATGTCGGTAAATGTGTTAAAATATACAAGGCTGAAGAACAAACATGTGATAGTTGTTTTAGTAACCATTGAAAATCATCTAGCCATGTTGACAAAGAATTTTAAAAAGTATTTTCTTACTGACGACAACTTGGTAGCAAGTTACGAGTGGGTTAGGGATCCATTTCAAAATACTCCCGAAGGGCTCTCAACTTCCAAAGAAGAAATCTTCATAGACTTCACGGCATGTGGCGAAATCAAAAGATAATTTAATAATAAATCATTCTTTGAATTTTGGGCAGGGATGAATGATGAGTTTTCTGCACGGAAAACAAGAGCATTTATAGAAAAATAACTCAGAGTGTCCATTTCTAATATTAAACCATTCTTGGAAAATCTTTGCTTTGCAAAATAGGCCCAAGGGAGTCAGTAATAATTATTAAACTTGTTTTTAATTTAGTATTGATATGTTAATTATTAGATAAATACAATGTGCAGTACTAATACAATCCTATTTATAGGTGTATCATATCAGAGTAAATGTGTATTTTATTTTTTATTATGTCAGAATGTATTTTGTTTTGCTTTTTTTTTCAATAAATTATATTAAATACACGATTGAAACATCAAATCATAAAAATGACAGCCGTATCAGATAGAGTCATCTACGTTACTATACAAATCAACAAGAGGTATAACATGCAAGTGATACAGGTATATGCTCCAACCAGCACATCTGACGACGAAGCAGTAGAACAGCTATATGAAGATATATCAACAGCAAAAAAAAATGAAAATGGGAAATATGTGATTATTATGGCAGATTTCAATGCCAAAATTGGCAAAAATACTAACCAAGATACCATAAATATCGGCAAATTCGGAGTGGGGGGTAGAAATGCCAGAGGTGAAAAGCTGGTCGACTATTGCAGAAATGAACAACTTTACTGTATGAATTCATTCTTCAAAAAACCTGAAAAGAGAAGATGAACTTGGAGTAGCCCCGATGACAGTATTAGAAATGAAATTGACTACATAATCACTAACAAAAAAGAAATCTGTCAGGATGTTACCGTTTTAAATCGGTTCGATACAAATAGCGACCATCGAATGGTTAGAGCAACCATATACTTAAACATCAAATTCGAAAGAAACAAACTAATACTAAAGAAACAAAAATATCCTACAGTGGAAACTCTATCAAAAAATAAAGAAAAATTTTAGGATACATTAATCGTAAAACTAAGAGAGACAAACAAATTGAAGGACATGGAAATGGAAGATCTAAGTAAAACCATAAGAAGTAGCATACAAGTAGCAACAAAACAAATATGTGCTAAACAAAAGAACATCGGCAAGTTTAGCCAAACTACTAAAAATCTGATCAAAATGAGAAGAGAAACAGATAGGGAAGCTGAGAGTTATAAGACAATAAATAGAGAAATAGACAAGAACATTCGAAAAGATCTAAGAGAATACAACACAAAGTTGGTAAAGAATACTATTGAAAACAACAAAAATATGAAAGTTTTAAAATCCCACTTATCAAATGGAAGAATGAAATTAAGTAAATTGAAGAACAACAGTGGTACCGTAGTTAACAGTAGAACGGAAATTGTTGCCATAGTTCAGGACTTCTATAAGCATCTCTACAGTTCCAAGTCCCAAGGATATCAGTACAACAGACGGAAAATTCAAAATATTGGATCCGAGGAAATTCCTGAGATAGATACCAATGAATTAAGAACAGCTCTCAACCAAATGAAATCTCAGACATGTCCAGGAGAAGATCAAATCACCACTGAAATGTTAAAAATGGGAGGAGAATATCTAGTAGAGAGTGTACGAATCCTATTCAACAAATGCATAACCGAAGAAAGAATGCCAACAAAATGGAACAACGTCGAGGTTATTTTGCTATACAAAAAAGGAGATAGAAATGACATAGAAAACTACCGTCCTATTAGTCTACTATCACACTTATACGAGGCTGGTTTGAAAAGTCCGTGCGAAGTCCGAGAGATGGTACCACCGGCGCGTATCGAGGTCATGTTTAGTTAGTAGCATCTCTTGAATGAACGCACACCAAGTTTCAGCCATATTGGTCTATTTCTTTGTGTTTGGCATTCGTGTGAATCAAGGAAGTCGAGTGATTTTCAAGAAATGGACGAAAAAGAATTTCGTGTGGTGATTAAACATTACTTTATGAAAGGCAAAACGCCTCAGGAGACTAAAGAGAAGCTTGATAAACATTATGGGGACTCTGCACCTTCGATTAGAACAGTTTATAAGTGGTTTCAAAATTTTCGGACTGGCCATATGGGTACAAGTGACGCTGAACGTTCTGGACGGCCTGTGGAGGTTACGACTCCAGAAATCATTGATCAAATCCATGATATGGTGATGGATGACAGAAGAGTTAAGGTGCGTGAGATTGCTAGTGCTGTGGGCATCTCGACTGAACGGGTACATAATATTTTGCATAAACATTTGGACATGAGAAAGCTATCTGCAAGATGGGTGCCGCGATTGCTCACGCTTGACCAAAAACGGAATCGTGTGAAGTGTTGCAAGGATGGTTTGCAGCTGTTCCAGAAGAATCCGGAGGACTTTAAGCGTCGTTTCGTCACTGTGGATGAAACATGGATACATTACTATACTCCTGAGACCAAACAACAATCTAAACAATGGGTTACCAAGGGGGAATCTGCACCAAAAAAGGCGAAGACCGTTCCTTCGGCCGGAAAGGTTATGGCGACTGTCTTTTGGGATTAGCAAGGGATAATCCTCATCGACTATCTGGAAAAGGGTAAAACTATTACAGGTAAATATTATTCATCATTATTGGACCGTTTGAAAACCGAGCTGCAAGAAAAACGCCCGCGATTGGCCCACAAGAAAGTCCTTTTCCATCACGACAACGCACCAGCACACACCTCAGCAGTTGTGGTCGCAAAATTAATGGAAATAGGATTCCAACTCGTTTCACATCCCCCTATTCTCCAGACTTGGCTCCCTCGGACTACTATTTGTTCCCCGATTTGAAGAAATGGCTGGCGGGACAAAGATTTTATTCAAACGAGGAGGTGATTGCAGACACTAATGGATAGTTTGCAGACTTGGACAAATCCTATTATTCGGAAGGGATCAACAAACTAGAACATCGTTGGACGAAGTGTATAAGCCTAAAAGGAGACTATGTCGAAAAATAAAAAAGGTTTACCCCAAACACATAAGTAGTTTTTATTTTTGCACGGACTTTTCAAACCAGCCTCGTACAAGTTGCTAACAAAAATAGTAACAAGTAGATTAACTCAAAAAATGGATTCGTATCAACCGGTAGAACACGCAGATTTCCGAAAAGGTTTTAGTACGATTGACCACTTGCAGATAGTACGCACTCTCATAGAGAAGACCACAGAATATAATATACCACTGCACCTGGCATTTGTAGATTACAAAAAGGCCTTCGACTCGGTCGAAACTTGGGCAATATTGAGAGCTCTAGACAACGCAAGAGTAGACACCAGGTATTCAGATCTCATCAAACACATTTACGAAAACGCGACCACACAGGACAAAGGTACAAAGACAGATAAGATATTGGTAAATAGAGGCATACGTCAGGGCGATACTATCTCCCCTAAACTCTTCTCACTAGCCTTAGAGGACATTTTTAAGAGTTTAAATTGGCAATCCAGGGTTATAAATATAGATGGTGTGCGTCTGAACCATTTACGTTTCACAGACGATATAGTGATTATAAGCGATAAAACGGAGGAAATTCAGAGTATACTGGAAGAATTGCATCAGGCATCCTTAAACATCGGGCTCGAGATGAATCTATATAAAACAAAAATAATGAGTGTGGAAAATATTCAGGTAAATATCGGAAACCAAACACTGGAAAACGTATCAGAATATATTTACTTGGGACACAAAATACAACTAGGTAAAGAAAATCAAAGCTCTGAAATAACTAGAAGAATAGGACAAGGTTGGGCTGCATTCGGCAAGTTGGGGTATGTACTTAAATCTAGAGAAATCCCAATAAATCCTAAACGTAAAACATACGACTCATGTATTCTGCCGGTCCTTACGTATGGTCTCAAGACAATGGCACTTACCCGAAAAACCGCTGACAAGCTTCACGAGGTACAACGAGCAATGGAGAGATCTATGCTCGGAATTAGCCTGAGAGACAGGATACAGAACGAGGAAATTAGAAAAAGAACATGCGTGACAGATGTCCTCAGAAGAGTAGCTCAACTCAAATGGCAATGGGCTGGCCATATAGCTGGTCAAAGCTCAGAAAGATGGACCAGAAAAAAAATAAACTGGCGTCCAAGACAAACCAAAAGGAGTATTGGAAGACCTCCAAAAAGGTGGCGCGATGACATCCAGAAAATTGCGGGGGGAAAAATTAGATCCAAACCGCCCTAAACAGAACGACGTGGAAAAGATTGGAAGAGGCCTTCATTCAGGAGTGGATGACTATAGGCTGAGGAGAGAGAGAGAGAGACACGTATTATTAATGAATGTTTTTAATAATTTCTTTTCGATACGCTCGCGCCCCCCCAATAGTGTAATCACGCCCCTCTAGTGGGGTGCGCCCAGCAGCTTGAGAAACGTTGACTTAGGGAGCATTTCATTAAAAGATTTGTAGGATCTAATAAAATATTTTCATTACTTACTATTTTAGAGTATCAAAAGAACTTCATAAAATAAATCGGCGGCGTCAGACGCAACTTGTCCATTATGACGTTTCAAATAAAAGTAAAAGTCCTTTAAATAAATAAAACTCTCTGATACAAATTATAATATCCAACAGACTTAATTACTGTCAGTAAACAACATTTTTTTCGGCGATATCGTCCTAATCTATGAACATTATTTCAGGCGCCGCAGCACACTGAGTGGCGTGATACGAAGGAATTTGTGGCATTCCATATAACGTTATTAGTTCGGTCTGATGATCAGCAGAGTAGGTCACGCGACAAGGACAATTGGGCATTTGTCAGCAGTTGTCTTTTACTGATTCGTTTTTTCTTTTTGTGGTTTCTAGCCCTCCTGCTATTATTCGTCAAGATTTATACAACTCAGAATATTGTTTTTTTTTTGTGAACTTTTAATAAAACTTGATATACTTATTTTTATGTAGGTGTTGCGTAAAAGGTAAGAATCTGAAGTATTTTAAGGGTTCGTGACTCCCGTCACCGTTTAAAGTACTCCCTATGCATCCGAATGCACTGACCCACTGTTTTTTTCTACTGGTCGAGTATTCTTTGAAAAGACGATGCTGTCACCGCATCCTGCGCGACCTGCGATTTGCATTGTATTTTCTCTACCAGCTCGAACCGGCTTAACTTTATTTTCATATGAAGAAACAGGCCGAAGTCGCGGATTACACAACTCTACAAAATTTTTTTTTGTTTTTGTTCTAAAATTTATTTTATGATTTTTCTATTCATTATGCTCCAAAATAAAGGAAAATTACCCATATTCCGTATAAAGTTTGCTTTTGTGGTAACACATGGGCTGAAAAGTCCCGGGCCTAACAAAGAAAACACGGTTTTTTTGGTTCAAAATTAGCTTTATTCATCAACGTAATCTCCATCAAGAGCAACGCAATCATTCCAGCGCCGCTCTAAAACATTTCAACACCACTTTTGTAGAACGATTTATCTTTTGCCTCAAAATAGGCCTCAGTTTCAGCGATAACCTCTTCATTCGTGCGAAATTTCTTACCGGCGAGCATTTTTTTCAGGTCTGCGAACAGCCAGTAGTCGCTGGGAGCCAAATCTGGCGAATACGGTGGATGTGGGAGCAATTCGAAGTTCAATTCATGTAGTTTTGCCATTGTTTTGATTGACTTGTGACACGGTGCGTTGTCTTGATGAAACAAAATTTTTTTCTTTGTCATATGCGGGCGTTTCTTTGCAATTTCGGCCTTCAAACGCTCTAATAACGCTATATAATATTCACTGTTGATGGTATTTCCTTTCTCAAGATAGTCGATGAATATTACACCACGCACATCCCAAAATACCGAGGCCATAACCTTTCCAGCCGATTGTTGTGCTTTCGGGCGCTTTGGACGAGGTTCAACAGTTGCTGTCCACTCAGATGACGATCGTTTTGATTCCGGAGTGAAGTGATGGATCCATGTTTCATCCATTGTCACATATCGACGCAAAAATTCCGGTTTGTTACGTTTAAACATGGCCAAACACTGCTCAGAATCATCAACACGTTCTTGTTTTTGATCAACAGTGAGCAAACGCGGCACCCACTTTGAACAGAGCTTTCTCATAGTCAAATGCTCATGCAATAAAAGCCAACACGTTTTTTGATATCTTTACGATGTCAGCTAACTCACGCAACTTCACTTTTCGATCTTTCAAAACGATTTTATGGATTTTTTTTATGTTTTCTGGTGTTACCGCCTCATTTGGACGTCCACTGCGTTCTGCATCATCGGTGTCTCTACGACCACGTTTGAAGTCAGCAAACCAACGTTTTATTGTTGTTTCTGATGGAGCGGAGTCCCCATAACACTTTTCAAGCCATTGCTTCGCTTGAACGGTATTTTTTCCCATCAAGAAGCAGTGTAAAATTAAAACACGAAATTGTTTTTGATCCATTGTTTTGAAAATAACAAAACTCTTAGCACAATAACTCACAAACTAATGAATAGAATATCATGAAATTTTAACAGCTGTCTTTTGAAGGTTAGTATTAACTGAAAAAAAGGTGACTGCAATAAAACTAGCGCCATCTATGTGTTAGGCCCGGGACTTTTCAGCCCATGTGTTAGTTATGATAATAATACATTTTTTTGAGTTATCGTAGAAATATTAAATAGGTCTGGTATATTTAAAAATACCGCGAAAAAATAAAGGGGTCTTAACTTTCACACAGTGTCTACAGATGTCACTTAAGTGATAAACAACAATTGACTATTTTGTAGAAGACTTAAAGAGACTAAAATGTCGTCGAGAAAGTGTAAATATGATGCTGATGCATTTTGTTATATATGTGCTATATTTATTAAAGTACGAGATATACAATTTTATTTAAACGCATGTGAAAAGTTTTGTGAAGCCTACAAAGCTTGTTTCAAGTGCCCTGTTCGGAATCTACACAAGCCCTGGGCTCCACATGTTGCTTGTAGTAATTGCAAAAGATGTTTAAAAGATAAACAATTTTTTTTTAGTAAAAAATTATCTTTATTTATTTCAGGTCGGTAACGAGGTGAGAAAACGGAGTATGAAATTCGCAGTACCGATAATTTGGCGAGAGCCAAGATACCACGTTAATGACTGTTATTTTTGCGTAGTAAATCCAGCTAAAAGACGTAGAGGCAAAAATGCGAAATCCATCGAATATCCTGACCTTGCTTCATCTTCTGCTCCAATCTCACATAGCCCACAACTTCCAGTACCTGAACCTCCTAAAAAATTGTCTCAGTCAAGCTCATCTCAGAATTCAAATAAAGATATTGAAGATGAAGAATTTGTACTGTCACAGGAACCACCGAAACCCCATTTTATTACCTCAGAAGACTTTAATGACTTAATAAGAGATTTGAATTTGCCGAAGAGTAACGCAGAGCTTTTGGGTTCTCGTTTGAAGCAATGGAATTTGCTTATTGATGTCAAAATAACAGATCAACGAAGCCGGCATGAGACATTTGCTACGCTCTTCACCAAAAAAAGATGGACTTTGTTATTGTAACGATATAAGAGGTTTGTTTGAAGCAATTGGGATGCCCTGTGTTCCCAGTGAATGGCGTTTATTTATTGACAGCTCGACGAAAAGCTTGAAAGCCGTTTTATTACATAACGGAAATAAATTTCCATCTCTTCCAGTCGCTCATTCTGTACATCTAAAAGAAAACTATGAAAGTGTTAAAATTTTACTCGAAGCTTTAAAATATCAAGAGTATAAGTGGCAGTTTATTGGAGATTTTAAAATGGTAGAATTTTTAATGGGACTACAGGGTGGATATACAAAATACCCGTGTTATCCTGTTTGTGGGACAGTAGAGCGGATGCTCAACACTATGTTCAACGATCATGGCCACTAAGAACGGAATTTTGTGCTGGAAAACAAAACGTTAAATGTGAACCTATTGCTGAACTTGAAAATGTATTAATGCCGCCTTTACACATCAAGTTAGGACTTGTGAAACAATTCGTAAAAAAGCTAGATGAAAAATCTGAAGCTTTCACATTTTTAAAAAACTTTTTTCCAAAGTTGTCAGAAGCAAAGGTTAAAGCTGGAATTTTTGTCCGTCCACAAATTAAAAACAATTTTGCCATTGAAGAATTTCCAAAATTACGTACTAGGGCTCAAAAAAAAGTTGTAATAGTTTTAAACCAGTAGTCTCTGGATATTTAGGGAATAACAAAGTTGAAAATTACCAAGGACTAGTTGAAAACATGTTAGAAAATTTTAAAACCATGGGTTGCAGAATGTCTCTAAAAGTACATATGCTACAAGATCATTTAGATAAATCTGAAAACAACATGGGGGCGTACTCAGAAGAACAAGAAGAACGTTTTCATCAAGATATTATGAACTTCGAACAACGTTATCAGGGCCAATACAACGAAAATATGATGGGGGACTACATTTGGGGTTTAGTGAGAGAAAGTACTTATGAAGATGAAAGAAAAAGTATTAGGGTTCATTTTTAAACTTTTTTCCACTATTTTGTAATTTGATATGACAGTAAAAGTTGATAAAAATCATATATAAATATATTTGTTTCGATTTATCAATAAATAAAAATTTAAACTATGGATTTTCTAAAATACTGTTCAACCGTTCTCCTGGATACAAAAGCAAACTTTTTCATGCCATATATATTTTTTTCGTCTAACTGTCGATAAATCTATCGAAATTTCACACCCTCTTATCAAAGTCAAAATTCGTGTTGACCTGTGTTATCAAATCAGGCGAATAAGGGGGATGAGGGATCACAGTCATGGTATTCAGTAAAAACTGTATCATACAGAATTATGTTAACTGTGCACTGTCGTGATGCAGGAGGAAACTCTTCTCGCAACAAAGCTTTAGTCATTTTCCCAAGAATAGGAAGTTCGTCAAAGATGCTCAGAATTGTTCGAAGATGGTTTTGACAAATGATGACAGGCGTGGTTGAAATCGAAGATTTTTCGGAACGCTCCTCGTCTTCCATCGAAGTTAAAGCGGTCTTAAATCCCGAAAACTAGTTGAAAATTTGCGTACGGCTTTATCTCCAAATACTTTTCGAATCATTTCATAGGTTTCAGTGATACTTTTCCATAGTTTAAAATACACACGCACTACTCTTTCCTCAGAGCCATCGTAAAAATTGCAAACAAACGGCACAATAAGACGTACACACAAAACAAACTAATCGAGCTAGCAAATTGAAAATTGTCCGGTGGCGTTATTAGAGATGTACCTATCGTCACTTATCAGCGAGTCGATACTATTTCTCATTATTGCTATATGAGGTTAGTTCAGTACCTTTTGAATCGCCCCACGCAATAATTTAAAAACCCATACTTTTCGATCGCAAAGAATACATTATTCTTTATTAATACGAACCACGTCCTGTACTAGTTTGTGTAACTGAGAAATTTCCTCTCCAACCAATACAACTTAACTTATCCCACATACAATCTCCGAAAAATTAAATTAATCGGTTTTCTGCTAACAAATTCATAACGTAGTGCTATTCATAATTAGTTAATTAATTACATAGTTGCGCTATTTAACCACAGTGTTCTTGACGTTTCGAAATAAGCAACGAGTTATTATTTAAAAGGTAAATTGCTCATTTAATTAAGGCGAATGTTTTAACACAGTCAAGCGGGAAATTCAAGTATTCGAGCACTTGTTCGTCGGATAAATTTAAGCTCTTTTCAAGATTATAGCAGCGTGTCAGTTTGGACTAACTTTCCAACGTTTCGCCTATGATTGCTTTAAACATCTTCAGGGATCTTTCCTTTTCTGAATTCGCTTGGTTTTCTCATCTCGACAATAAAAATCCCTGAAAATGTCTGATGCAACCGTAGATGAAACGTCGGAAAGTTATTCAAAATTATATATACATATATATGTATATATATATATATATATATATATATATATATATATATATATATATATATATATATATATATATATATATATATATATTCTGATGAACTTAAAGATCTTATCTTAAAAAAGAAGTTGTGTCATAAAGAATACAAAAAAAACCCGTCGGTGGGAAACTTATCAGAAGTTTTCGGAGTTAAGAACCCAATTCAATATCTTAAAGAGCAACTGCTACTTGCAGTATGTTAAAAATATTGAGACAAATTTAAAGCATAACACCAAACAATTTTGGAATTTCATTAACAGTAAAAAGGGGGGCAAGTCCACCCCAACCTTAATAAATCTAGACGAGCTAACAGGGACGGATGGACAGACTATTGTGGAAATTTTTAAGTCTCATTTTCAAGGTGTTTATAGGTCGGATACTGACGGTGGTGAGCCTGGGCTTGAGGATGTTGGTGATAGTGGTGGATCATTCTCCTGTGTTGAGATCTCCCTGGGGGAGGTGTTTGACTATGTGTCTAAACTTGACATAAATAAGGACCGGGTCCTGATGGTATATCTCCCAGATTTTTAGTTGACTGTGTCTATGCTTTGGCCAAACCGCTCCATATGCTTTTTAAAATGTCCCTAGAGAGCGGTGTTTTTCCTGACCAATGGAAATATAGCTTCATTACTCCAGTATTTAAGTCCGGCGACAAATCAGACGCTAAAAATTATCGACCTATTTCCATTCTAAGTTCTATTCCAAAAGTATTCGAAAAAATTGTTTGCGACAAATTAAAACCATTCATAAAACCTTTTTTGGTTCCGGAACAGCACGGTTTCGTTGGTGGCAGATCGACGGCTACAAACCTAATCTTGTTGGTTCAAAGTACTATTGATGTGATGGAGGCGGGTGGTCAGGTTGACGTGGTTTATACGGATTTCAGCAAGGCCTTCGACACAGTCAACCACGATATCCTGATAGGGAAGTTAAGAGGTTATGGGTTTTGTGGAGCACTACTGAATTGGTTGACCTGCTACCTTACATATAGAAAACAGTTTGTTAAAGTAAAGGGCTTTGTGTCGAGTGAGGTGTCTGTTGCATCGGGTGTGCCGCAGGGTAGCCACCTGGGCCCGTTGCTGTTTAATATATTTATTAACGACCTACGAAAGGTGATTCTATTTTCAAGGCCCTTGTTTTTTGCAGATGACTTGAAATTGTCTACGGCAATTCATTCTGTTGACGATGCTATGAGACTGCAGGGAGACTTGGATAAGGTGAGTGAGTGGTGCAGGAGAAACAAAATGAAACTAAATATTCAAAAATGTAAGATTATGTCGTTCTTTCGAGTGAAAGTTCCGCTTTTGTATGACTACAGTATTAATAATTGTCTTCTCGAAAGAGTCTCCTCATTGTGTGACTTGGGTATTTATTTGGACACTAAGCTTGATTTTCATATTCATTATGACTTTATTACTAACAAATGTATTAAACTCCTTGGCTTCGTCTGTAGGAATACTAGGGATTTCCGGACCGTAGATAGCGTGAATATTTTGTACAAGGCCTTGGTGAGATCTTCTTTGGAGTATCTGTCATGTGTGTGGTCGCCATCGTATGCTGTGCATATTGAGGGTGTTGAAAGGGTACAGAGGAAGTATGCTAGATATGTCTCTTGCAAATTTAAGTGGAACATCACTGCCTATGGGGACCAGCTACGAAGACTTCAGCTGCAGTCACTTTCAAGACGAAGGAAAGTTGCTGATATATGTTTCTTATTTCGACTTGTAAATGGTCATATAGACTGCTCTGATCTCTTGAGTCTGATAAATTTTCATGTTCCACCAAGATCGATCAACAAGGGACCACGTACTCTTTGCCCCGAGGTACCACAGATGTAACTATGGCCTATTCTCGCCGATCACTAGAATCACTAATGGTGCCAGTGAAGCGAATCTTGATTTTTTTAATCTCTCTTTAAAACGTTTAAAAGAAAAACTGTTGACAGTCCACTGAGTTTTTGAAATGATAATTACTGGTGTTGTTATTGTATTGTATTGTTATAAGTTTACTATATTATTGAAATTTTTCTGTAAATACTATGTATAAAAATGGGTCTGCCCGTAGATATATAAATAATAATAATAATAAATATATATATATATATATATATATATATATATATATATATATATATATATATATATATATATACATATATATATACATATATATATATATATACATATATATATATATATATATAATATATATATATATATATATATATATATATATATATATATATATATATATATATACATATATATATATATACATATATATACATATATACATATATACATATATATATATATATATATATATATATATATATATATATATAATGTTTCAATAGAGGTTTTCACGGATGGTGGAATGTAATACATTAAAATTCCGGGTTTCAATCCGTTCGTCTAACAATGAATTTGCACGACGTTTGGCCAAAATCTCATTTGGCATTTTCAAGTGCTGCCGCTGCTGCTGCTACTCCATACCGTGATCTTGCTGCTGCTGGCGCTCGAAGCTAACTGAGAAACCGACGTGCGGTCGCCGTCTACGCAGATTGTAGATGGGGGATCGGAAGTGTTCGTCTGAGCATCGGTGTTTGCCGGCTGGGTGGAAATTACGGGTTCCGGTGCTATGTTGATTGTTGCTTTCTCGATGTTTTGGTTTAGCTAGTAAACTTTTCCATGTAGTAGATATATATATATATATATATATATATATATATATATATATATATATATATATATATATATATATATATATATATATATATATATATATACATATATATACATATACATATATATATATATATATATATATATATATATATATATATATATATATATATATATATATAACACATGGGCTGAAAAGTCCCGGGCCTAACACATAGATGGCGCTAGTTTTATTGCAGTCACCTTTTTTTCAGTTAATACTAACCTTCAAAAGACAGCTGTTAAAATTTCATGATATTCTATTCATTAGTTTGTGAGTTATTGTGCTAAGAGTGACGCTACTTTTGTTATTTTCAAAACAATGGATCAAAAACAATTTCGTGTTTTAATTTTACACTGCTTCTTGATGGGAAAAAAATACCGTTCAAGCGAAGCAATGGCTTGAAAAAGTGTTATGGGGACTCCGCTCCATCAGAAACAACAATAAAACGTTGGTTTGCTGACTTCAAACGTGGTCGTAGAGACACCGATGATGCAGAACGCAGTGAACGTCCAAATGAGGCGGTAACACCAGAAAACATCAAAAAAAAATCCATAAAATCGTTTTGAATGATCGAAAAGTGAAGTTGCGTGAGTTAGCTGACATCGTAAAGATATCAAAAGAACGTGTTGGCTTTATATTGCATGAGCATTTGACTACGAGGAAGCTCTGTTCAAAGTGGGTGCCGCGTTTGCTCACTGTTGATCAAAACAAGAACGTGTTGATGATTCTGAGCAGTGTTTGGCCATGTTTAAACGTAACAAACCGGAATTTTTGCGTCGATATGTGACAATGGATGAAACATGGATCCATCACTTCACTCCGGAATCAAAACGATCGTCATCTGAGTGGACAGCAACTGGTGAACCTCGTCCAAAGCGCCCGAAAGCACAACAATCGGCTGGAAAGGTTATGGCCTCGGTATTTTGGGATGTGCGTGGTGTAATATTCATCGACTATCTTGAGAAAGGAAATACCATCAACAGTGAATATTATATAGCGTTATTGGAGCGTTTGAAGGCCGAAATTGCAAAGAAACGACCGCATATGGCAAAGAAAAAATTTTTGTTTCATCAAGACAACGCACCGTGTCACAAGTTAATCAAAACAATGGCAAAACTACATGAATTGAACTTCGAATTGCTCCCACATTCACCGTATTCGCCAGATTTGGCTCCCAGCGACTACTGGCTGTTCGCAGACCTGAAAAAAATGCTCGCCGGTAAGAAATTTCGCACGAATGAAGAGGTTATCGCTGAAACTGAGGCCTATTTTGAGGCAAAAGATAAATCGTTCTACAAAAGTGGTATTGAAATGTTAGAGCGGCGCTGGAATGATTGCGTTGCTCTTGATGGAGATTACGTTGATGAATAAAGCTAATTTTGAACCAAAAAAACCGTGTTTTCTTTGTTAGGCCCGGGACTTTTCAGCCCATGTGTTATATATCCTCAATCTAACATCTTTACAAACGTATACTGATCAATTTACCATGAATTTCATGACCTCGATTTTCAGCTCCTATGGAACGTACCTGACGGTGTTCTGCCACTTTTATTTGTCGCCCTTATCGTGTGTTCCAAGTTAGAATGCAAAAGGCTCACCACGGTATGTATTCAGCGCATGGGATATCTGGCCCTTCTTCTCCTGCCCTCAAGCTTTCCAGGGATGATCAATTTTTCCATGTGCCTGCTTCTAGTCAGATGACCAAAGCACCGCAATATTCCAGCAAACACTGTAGTTAGTAGCTGCTGAGTGGACTTAATTTCGTTCGGAATGGACACGTGTCGGTGTTCTATCGAGGAGACATTCAATATTTTTCGTCAACAGAATATTTTCAACGGGTCTTTTCGTTTTCAGTCTGCCGTTAGAATGGTCCAACTTTCACACGCATACGTAAATACAGAGAACACTAGGGTTTGGAGTAGATTGATTTTCGTGTTGTTATATACAGTCGACACTGTTTATAGTGAAACTCTATATAGTGAAAAACTCTTTATAGTGCAATTTTTTTCAAGACCTAGAATATTTTACATACATAGCAATATATACGGATTTTTTTTTCTTTATATAGTGAAAAACTCTCTATAGTGAAATTTCGGTCAACATTTTGGTCTTTCACTATATTGAGTGTCGATTGTATATCTATATATATATATATATATATATATATATATATATATATATATATATATATATATATATAGTATATATATATAAAGGGTGATTCATTTAGAGGTACTTTTTTTTTAAATAAAAAAAAAATGAATAAAAACAATTTTATTTTATAATCTTTATTATCATATAAAAGAACCATTCTTTACAATTATTTCTTAAATATAATTTCTTTCAAATGTTGTCCGCGACTACGGTTAACAACGTCCATTCTGAAGTTCCAATTTTCAATGACGCGTGTGAGTATTTCGAGTGGTATTTGGCCAATGACTCGAGTAATATTGGCCTCCAATGCCTCAATTGTAGCTGGCTTATCCATGTAGACTTTGGACTTTACATAACCCCAAAGGAAAAAGTCAAGAGGTGTGATGTCACATGATCTAGCCGGCCAATTCACTGGTCCAAAGCGTGAAATGATCTGTTCGCCGAATTACTCTCGCAGTAACGCCATGGTTTCACGGGCTGTAATGGCAAGTGGCGCCATCTTGTTGGAACCAAATATTGTCGAGACAACGGGCTTCAATTTCTGGCATCAAATAGTCTGTTATCATGGCGCGATAACAGTCACCATTCACAGTAACATTCCGGCCGGCCTCTGTTTTGAAGAAATATGGACCGATTATTCCACCGGCCCATAAACCACACCAAACAGTTGTTTTTTCTGGATTTAATGGCAGCTCTTGAACCTCTTCAGGTTGTTCATCACCCCAAATACGGGCATTTTGTTTATTCACGAACCCATTAAGCCAAAAATGGGTCTCATCGGTGAACAAAATTTTTCTCGAAAACAGTGGATCTTCTGCAAGCTTGTCAAGAGCCCAACGACTAAAACGGAAACGATTCGGAAGGTCGGTCGGCTTCAGTTGTTGCACTAGTTGAATTTTGTATGCTTTTAAAGAAAGATCCTTACGTAAAATACGCCAAGTTGTTGAACATGACAGGCCAAGGTGTTGAGAACGGCGACGAATCGACACTTCACGGTCTTCGCGTACATTCTCCGCTACCGCCTCTATATTTTCTTTACTACGTGCTGGATGTGGTCTATTCGGTCGAGCATTATCCAATAATGAAAATTGGGTCTCAAACTTATTGATGGTAGAGCGAATTGTGCGTTCGGTAGGCCGATTATGTGGACCATAAGTTGCTCTAAGCGCCCGATACACATTCCTCGTAGAACGCCCATTTTCGTAATAAAGTTGAACAATTTGTAGACGCTGTGCCGGGCTAAGTCTTTCCATTATGAATTGTCAAACACTACTAAACAGAAATGCCACTTCGGTTGACACGACGCATGTGCAATCTGCAATTAAATCCCCATCACAAAAAGTACCTCTAAATGAATCACCCTTTATATATATATATTATATATATATATATATATATATATATATATATATATATATATATATATATATATATATATATATATATATTATATATATATATATATATATATATATATATATATATATATATATATATATATATATATATATATATATATATACTATATATATACTGTATATATATATATATATATATATATATATATATATATATATATATATATATATATATATATATATAAAGGGTGATTCATTTAGAGGTACTTTTTGTGATGGGGATTTAATTGCAGATTGCACATGCGTCGTGTCAACCGAAGTGGCATTTCTGTTTAGTAGTGTTTGACAATTCATAATGGAAAGACTTAGCCCGGCACAGCGTCTACAAATTGTTCAACTTTATTACGAAAATGGGCGTTCTACGAGGAATGTGTATCGGGCGCTTAGAGCAACTTATGGTCCACATAATCGGCCTACCGAACGCACAATTCGCTCTACCATCAATAAGTTTGAGACCCAATTTTCATTATTGGATAATATATTGGATTGGATAATATATATATATATATATATATATATATATATATATATATATATATATATATATATATATATATATATATATATAGGTATGATTATCTGGAATCGGTCTGCACTGCAAATAAAACTCTTTTCTTCTTTAAAAAACTCAATATTTCGTTATCGTTTGATAACTTCTTCAGTAGTAACTACAAAATTAATACACCTATATTAAAAAACAATATTCTTTTTGGTCAAGGTA
This sequence comes from Pachyrhynchus sulphureomaculatus, assembly GCA_019049505.1. NCBI lineage: Eukaryota > Metazoa > Arthropoda > Insecta > Coleoptera > Curculionidae > Pachyrhynchus > Pachyrhynchus sulphureomaculatus. Next base: position 2,782,588 of record CM032451.1, read on the forward strand.
TTCAATTATTGAAATATAAAACAAACAATTATGAAACAAACAAACAATTAAATAAAACACGTACGAAAATGCGAGTTTGTCCTCCTCAATATCTCGATTTTATATAACAAACTGAGAGTAAACAGCCTTGGTGCATATGTACTGCCGTGAATTCCAAATGAATAGAAAAACAGCAAAGGAAAAAAACTTTATTTACTTACTTTATACTAAGAGGGGGTAAATCTTTAATTATTATTAATGTTGTAATTGTAAATAATTAATAAGTATTGATTATGTTGCTATAAAAATACTAAGTTGATTCGTGTCTGATTTATAGTTGATTGACTTGGGGTCCCTGTTGATGTGGTACATTTCCTCAAAAAGTCTCCCTTTATAGTTATTGTTATGACCTAAGATTTTAACGTTGTTATAGTCAAAATTCTTTCCCAATCAGCAGTCGCTCCTGTGCTATGTGAGCCTCTGTTTCAACCAATATAACAAGCCTCACATTGCAAACAAGACAACCTATAGACTACAAGGTTATTGTACAAAATAGGTGTTTTTTTTATCCTTTATTTTTTAAAACAATTCAAAACCTCGTATGCTGTTATATTTCGCAATGTTTATATTTGGAAAATCTTTGAATAAGGCGACAATTGAATATGTGATTGGCTTTATAAATTGTAGCTTCCTATATATCGTATGCTGCGCATGCGTCTCATTAGTAGGGGCGTCCACAATATCCGAATTATAAATTAATTTTCGTAAAATTTGTTTAGGATAGGCATTGTTGATAAAAATGTTATACAGCTCGTCTAGGTTTTTTTTTCGAAACCTATCATCACTAATGCGTATGACCCTGTCTTTCTTGCCATCACGGTGTTAAATTTTGATTTTTTGGGTGATTCGAGATCGCAAATCAGATCATCAACATACTTGTACAAAAAGGGTAGGTTGAGTGGTGATTGAGGAACCACCGTTTCCAAAGGATGGTCCCATACCACTCTGGCTAAAACTGGACTGATGGGAGACCCCATTGGAGTTCCCAAAATTTGTTGAAACTAAAATACGTGTTGCTGAAGATGAATTTGATAAGAATCAAGAAATTATACTTTGAAATCATGGTTTTTGTTTCAATTAATTCCCACTTTTTTTCCAGAATAGTCAGGATTAAATTTAAAGGTATATTTGTAAACAAAGATACCACAACCAAAGATATTAATATACATATATATATATATATATATATATATATATATATATATATATATATATATATATATATAGATGGTTCACATTCTATAATTAAAAAAAATTGGTTGAAAAAACCCTCTTTTTATGACAAAGAAATGCGTGGTAATGACATTTTTTTAATCGTTCATATTCATATCAAATCTGAGGGAATCAATTAGCCTAAAACAAAAACTGATGAGCGTAGAATAATGCATTAAAATTTGCTTATAAAGAAATCCTTTCCTATATGGACCATCTGTTGCCAACACCAAATCGCACTTCGTAAAAAAAAAACAAATTAAATCCAAATTAAAATGGGTCAGAATAAATAAAAGATTATCGGTCGTGATTTATTGATTTCTAACTTAATTGAAATTACAAAAAGCGTATTAACTAGACAAAACGGCTTTTCTTTATAGACTGGATCGAATTTTAAGTTGTATTGGTGTGGTGCCAAGAATCGAGTAATATTTAACAGTTGTACCGTTGTACTGTTCTTTCCATAATAACCATGCGATTGTTTGGTGAGAATTCAAACAAAAGTACTAATTTTACTAAACAAAAAAAACATTTCCTCTGTAAAAGAACCAGGTATTACTGCGTGTCTGGTTTCGATGTTATTGAACTTCAATATAGTGAAAAAAAAGTAATATTTTTTACATAACTATGATTTGGACCAATATAAAAAATGTTTTCCTTTGTTCCCTCATAAAACGGTTTTCAAGTTATAATCCGAGAAAAACTTTTGGTCCTTGAGTACTATGTTCAGACGTTTCAACCAAAAGAAATCTACGACACCAAATCAGGACTATAGGGTAGATGCTGTAGCTCAGTGAATTCAAGGCTTCCGCTAATGCCTTGAATTCGGTAAGCCTTGTGGACCCTACTGTTGAAGAATGGCAAAGTTTTGATTTCTGTCTCAGCTCCAAAAAACCAGGGGCCATAATCTATCCGAAGATCACTGCGCCTTCTTTGGAGGTTAAGAGCCCTTAAGAACCCATCGCATCGACTCATGCTCCTTGGGAATATATATATATATATATATATATATATATATATATATATATATATATATACTATTTTCCAATCTCGTCGGTTGTTCCATTGACCATCTTTCAGGTTATTGGCGCTCATGAGTTTCCGTATTCCTTCCGTCCATGTTCTCTTTGGTCTTCCTCTTTTCCATGAGCTGTCCATTCCAATATCTGTTTGAGAAGTCTGTGGGTTCCCATTCTTTGTATGTGGCCATATCATATTAATTGTTTTCGTTGGATATCGTCAGTAATTGTATCCTCTATACCCATACGCTGTTCAATTTTTTCGTTACTTATTCTATCTATACCTGATATTCTCATTGCTCGCCTTATTGCATCCATTTCTGTTGCCTCTATTCTCTTTCTTTCTGTGAACCTCCACGTTTCGCAGCCGTAGGTTAATGTACTTTTAATCATGGTTTCGTATATGTTATATTTCTGTTTTTTTTTGTACTTTTCTTGCTCCACCGAATTCAAATTTTTCGTATTCCTCAACTAATTTTCTGACCATATATTCTGCATCTTCCTTTTCGTTTGCAATTATTACCTGGTCATCTGCAAATTGGAAAGTATACAAGAATTTTTCATTTATTTCAATCTCCATACCATGGCATTTCTGTTTCCACATGTGTAGTGCTTTATCTATATATATTCTAAACAGAGTTGGGGAGACACAACACCCTTGGCGTAGTCCTTTGATCACCGGAAATTCGTACAAATTTTGTAAGGCTTTTATGAGTGTGTAATTTATGTTGGACCCTTGTAAAACTTTCCATAATTTCTTTATTGATACAGTATCGTAAGCTTTTTGGAGATCAATAAATACTATATGTAGCTTGATTTCTTCCAGTCTTCTTTTCAATTATTTGTTTCAAACAGAATATATTGTCTCCGCAGGACCTTCCAGCTTTAAATCTACTTTGTTCTTCTCATTGGACTCGTCTCTGATATTCCGCGGTAGTTATTGGGGTCCTTCTTTGAGCCTTTCTGTTATGTATCAATAAGATGTATGCGAGTTTCCGTTGGTTTGGATAGGAAAGGCCATTCAAACAGCGATTGATGATTGTTGTGATCATGCGGTATAGCTTTTCTGTGCCGTACTTTATAAGTTCGGCATACACGTCTTCAGGCCCAGAAGCTCAGTTATCATTCAATCCTCTAACTGCCTTTTTGATGCTGTCAATTGTAACTGTTATTTGTTCACCTTGTATATTTATATGGGATTCTGAGGTTGGAGTATATTCTTTTCTGTTTTCTGTAAGCAAACTGCTGTAGTGCTTTATCCATTCCTGTTGTATTATTTGTATCGATACTTTCTCACGTTTATCCGTTGTGTTATTTTTTACGAACTTCCACACTTCGGTAGTTCTTCTCCCACCTATTTTTATTTATTTTATTTCATTACACTTTTTATCCCACATTTTATTTTTTTTTTCATTCCTTATTGTTCGTCTAACATCGTTTTTTTTTGCTGCCATATCTTAACCTGTCTTCCTCCACTTTGGAGGTTAAGAGCCCTTATGAACCCATCGCATCGACTCTTGCTCCTTGGGTGATTTCCAATAGAAAACACCCCTGTAACAATTCGAGGAAAATATCTCTCACCGTTCTCTAAATCCGTAAAATCTTCTTGAGAAATCTTGACGGTAGTTTCTCAAAAAACAGAATAAAGAAACTTTTTCAATGCTGCAAATCTTGATGCTTGATTATACACAAGCATAGTCCAAACAGCGGCCTTAATACACAACAAAACGTTTGAAATTTACGCTGGAAACACCGCAAAATAGGCTTTATGTCCAGGTTTCCAATTAGTGATGAAAAGTGCTGCCGTATACTGATAGGTTTCTATCGGTCGGCGAATTAAACAATGACCTGCGCTAATTGGTCAGACAATACAATTGTGTTTAAAAAGCTTTTTCGCCTCGTTTGATTTATCTCATTTTTAAAATTATTGAGCTTTGTCCTCAATATTGGAAATTTCATGTTTAAAAGCACGATTATTCTCCTACATTACGTTTGTGATTACTAATGACAATAGATGAAAATCCTATTTCTTTAGATCAGACTTTGTCAGATCAGAATAACTTTCTGGCATTTCACCTACGACAGCGGGAAACATCTTCAAGCATCTCTACTTTCAGAGATAACGACACCTATTAAGCCCTAGTAGCTAAATATTTATACTTGGTTAATGTTAACATAAAGGGATCATGATCAGTGTAATAGAGCGTTTCCACATAAAATGCGGGCTATAATTTGTATCTCTCTTGTTATTACAATGCTTAAAAATTTCGATTGATTCCCTAATTTTTAGTGTTTCGTACGGAACACTTAAAAGATGACTTCGGTGTCTGTCCGTCCGTCTGTCTGTCTGTCTGTCTGTCACCCGATTTTCTCCGAAACTATTTGTCACAGAAAGTTGAAATTTGGTAATAATATAGGAATTGATGGCCTCATCAGAGCCATGTAGTTTTGAAAGTTAAATTGAGTGAAAGTTAAATGATGTAAGGGGTTAGCTTTGGAGGATGAAATCGGAAGTGAAAAACATTTTTTTTTACTACGTCATCGAGTGTGATGTCAAATGAAAGCTTGTGAAAACACGAGTAAAAAATACATATATAATGTATATGCGCGCACTTTTCTTTGTATTATTTTTAAAAAAGTTGGAGTATTAGTAAAAAATAAGTGGAAAAAGAAAATAACATCTTGGGAGCCCATCAATGAAAGAATCATAAAACTAAATATAACAATGCTAGCAAAAGACATGGTAATATTAGGAGTATACGGCCCAACAGAAGACAGCACTATAAGAGAAAAAGTAATTTCATGGAAACACTAGAAATAGAAACACAAAAAGTAAAGAAAAACCAAGAATTAATAATAATGGGAGAACAGGAAGGAAAACAAAGGACAATACCGTAGGACCATTCGGAGAAGACATTACTAACGACAACGGAGCGAGACTAATAGAGCTGTGTGAACTAAACGGCTTTAAAATAGCAAACGGATTCTACCAACACAAGGACATCCACAAATATACTTGGATGCAAGAAACACGAAACTTAAAATCAATAATAGACTACATTATAATTAAAAACGATAACCACTATCAAAATAAAAGACGTAAGAGTAAAAAGAGGGGCAGAATGTGGAACAGACCATAGACTATTAATAACAAATATAAAAATACCGTGGTACAAGACAATAAAGCAAAAAGGAACAATAGATAAAGAAAACAGAAATACTAATGAGATAACAGAAAAACCAGACAAAGAAATAAAATACAAAATACACTTACTGCAAGACGAAATGATAAGAGACCTATATAGGCGACGATTAGAACAAAAATTAAATGAATTAAACTACGACAACCTCCAACAGATGTATGACCACATAAAAGAATGCATCAAACAGGCGTCCCTAGAAGCATTAGGTAAAGAAGACAACGAGAATGAGAAACATAAAATTAGAATCTGTGAAAAAACCAAAGAATCTATAAAGAAGAAAAAAAGACTATACGAAAAATGGCTCGAATACAAAATCAGAAGATCTACAGAAATATAAAGAGAAAAATGCAGAAACGAGGAGGATGATAAACAAAGAAAAGAACGAGAGATGGGAAAAATCGTGCTAACATGTAGAACAGTATATAGGAGGAACTAGAAGTACAGAGCCATGGAAAATAATTAAAGCATTAAGGACTAACAATAGAGAGAAGACGTACATAGAGTACATCCCAGAAAGCGAGTGGGAAGAATATTATAAGAAGCTGCTAACAGAAGAAAGACAAGAATTCCAAGAAGAGAACCCTGAAGAAGAACAGAATAAGGAAATAAAAGAGACAGAACTAAGCTATGAAGAAGTAAAGAAGACAATAAAAACACTCAAAAATAATAAATCTGCAGGGCCTGGGGGTGTGGTAAATGAAGTGATTAGGTACGGGTCTAATAAATTACATCGAATGCTGAGAAATATGTTCCACAGAGCGATAAATGGAGAAAAAATACCAGAAGAATGGTCAAAAGCTTATATAGTATCTATATTTAAAAAGGGAGACAGCAGAAAATGCACAAACTAAAGAGGCCTAAGCATAATATCGAGTATGGGACGTTTGTATGGAAAAATTATTAAAAATATCATGGAGGAAAATATAAAAGGAAAAAATTGGAGAAGACCAAGCAGGCTTTACGGCCGGAATATCATGTATAGACCACATATACACTATAAAACAAACAACGGAAAAAAAAAAACTGGCAAAGAATAGAGAAGTTCATCTAGCCTTCATAGACATAAGAAAGGTCTATGACTCAGTACCAAGACAAAGATTATGGAACGCAATGAAAGAAATAGGCATTGACAAAGAACTAATATACGCAGTAAAAGCTCTCTACGAAAACAACACAGTGAACATAAAAATAGGACATAAAATAGGGAAGAGACTCCAAACATCAAAAGGCCTATTACAAGGATGCTCTACATCCCCAACACTATTCAAAATATACCTCGAACAAACATTAAAAAAAATGGAAACAAAAATGTAGTGGAATGGGAGTCCCAATACGAGAAGATTACTTATATACTCTAAGTTTCGCAGACGACCAAGTAATCATAGCGCCAGATGAGGAACACCTCAGTTATATGGTAAGAAAGCGGAAAGAAGAATACACTAAAGCAGGATTAGCAATAAACTTTGATAAAACGGAATATCTAACAACAAAGGAGGGAAACGTGGAGAATCTAGAAGTAGATAACGAAACAATAATCAAAGGAACCGATAGATTTAAATATCTAGGAACCATCATTTCAAAAAACGCAATATCAGAAGAAGAGATTAAAGCTAGATTAGGACAAACGCAAACATGCATAAGACAAATAAATTCGATCCTGTGGGACAAGCACATTACAAAGAGAAACAAAACACGCATATACAAATCAATAATACAAAGCATAATGACATACGGGTCAGAAACATGGACGATCAACAAAAGAAATAAATCTAAAATTAACGCGGTAGAGATGGAGTATTGGAGAAGATGTTGTAGAGTGACACGTATGGAGAGAATAACAAATGAATAAATAAGAAGCAGCATGAACATCAAAGATAACGCAATAAACACCATTAAAAGAAAAACGATTAAAATGGTATGGACACATAAGACGAAGCGAAGATAATAGGTGGATAAAGAAAAAACGGAGTGGAGCCCTATAGGGAGAAGAAAAAGAGGAAGACCCAGAAGATCGTGGAGAGACGATGTGGACGAGGCTATGGAGGACAGGGGTCTAACAGATGGAGACTGGGAAGATAGAAACGGATGGAATCAAAGACTGAGAGAAGGAAGACAGCGTCAGCTGTAGAAAATCCTTGTTATATTAAATTATATTGCTAAAAGGTCAGCTCTGTTATTGCCGTGATTATGAATATGACTAGGTAGCCATAAAAAACAGAATGTCTTGTGTCTCAGAGCTGCTAATATTTGTGGTATGTAATTATAGTTCAGATTTTTTGACTGTACTGATCGGAGAGCACTTTGAGAGTCCGTAACTATGAGGAATTTATGGAAGGTTGGTATAGACAGGGCAAAACGTATACTTTCCTTGATGGCCAGGAGTTCGGCTGTGAAGATAGATGAGTAGTGAGGTAATTTATACATCATTTTTGTATTTGACATGTGGAAGGCCGATCCCACACCAGCATGATACTTCGAACCATCTGTGTATATGATGTCATATTGAGAGTAATTGCGTGATAATTTTTCCAAGAATGTTTTGTTGATATAGGTGGTAGAGAATTCAAGTTTGTTGAAAGATATCATTGAAAAATCTATGAGGGGACATGGGGGTTAGCCACGGTGGAAAAGTAGAATGTAATGGATAGTTAAATTTAGGTGGTAAGATGTTGTGTAGGGTGAGTAAGGAGTTAATTTTGTTTGGATGGAGCGAGAGGGAGAAATGTGATTAGATTAAGGTGATCTTTGGAATGGGGACGGAAGAGACAGGATGAGTAGTATATCGGTAGAAAATAATGTCTTCTTTGTTGGAGGGGAGGAAGAGAGGCCACACATTACATGCTGGATATAGGAGAGGTGCGGAAAGCGCCTATTGCATATCGGCGAGATCGATTCTGAATTGTTTCTATAGATCTCTTAATGTACGGAGATGTGGCATCATAGATAAAGTCTTCATATGCCAGCTTCGATAAGATTAGAGATTTGTATATCTTAAGCAGGGTTGGATGATCAGCACTCCACTTACTGTTGGCCAAGATACAAAGAAGATTAAGGTCTGGGGAGGTTCTAGTTTTAAGAGTTTTGGCATGTGCAGACCATGTCAGAGAGTTATCGAATGTCACTCCAATGTAAGTTTCTTATTTGAGTTACATTCTAGCAATGTGCATAGTTGCAAAAAAAGTACTCATTAAGATTTCCTTTATCTCAGATATCGTTCTGCAAAGTAAACAGAATAAAGTTTATAAATATAGGTACAAGCCAGTGCAGAACGAGAGTGTTGTCAGATCACTGTCTAAATAAAGTTTTTTCAAAAACAACAACATTTTAAAAAAGCAAAAGTTGTTTTTTTTAAATTAAAATCTCTCAACAGATTTTAACTTTTGTTAGTATACGAGGCTGGTTTGAAAAGTCCGTGCAAAAATAAAAACTACTTATATGTTTGGGGTAAACCTTTTTTATTTTTCGACATAGTCTCCTTTTAGGCTTATACACTTCGTCCAACGATGTTCTAGTTTGTTGATCCCTTCCGAATAATAGGATTTGTCCAAGTCTGGAAAATATCCATTAGTGTCTGCAATTACCTCCTCGTTTGAATAAAATCTTTGTCCCGCCAGCCATTTCTTCAAATTGGGGAACAAATAGTAGTCCGAGCCAAGTCTGGAGAATAGGGGGGGATGTGAAACGAGTTGGAATCCTATTTCCATTAATTTTGTGACCACAACTGCTGAGGTGTGTGCTGGTGCGTTGTCGTGATGGAAAAGGACTTTCTTGTGGGCCAATCGCGGGCGTTTTTCTTGCAGCTCGGTTTTCAAACGGTCCAATAACGATAAATAATATTCACCTGTAATAGTTTTACCCTTTTCCAGATAGTCGATGAGGATTATCCCTTGCGAATCCCAAAAGACAGTCGCCATAACCTTTCCGGTCGAAGGAACGGTCTTCGCCTTTTTTAGAGCAGATTCCCCCTTGGTAACCCATTGTTTAGATTGTTGTTTGGTCTCAGGAGTATAGTAATGTATCCATGTTTCATCCACAGTGACGAACCGACGCTTAAAGTCCTCCGGATTCTTCTGGAACAGCTGCAAACCATCCTTGCAACACTTCACACGATTCCGTTTTTGGTCAAGCGTGAGCAATCGCGGCACCCATCTTGCGGATAGCTTTCTCATGTCCAAATGTTTATGCAAAATATTATGTACCCGTTCAATCGAGATACCCACAGCACTAGCAATCTCACGCATCTTAACTCTTCTGTCATCCATCGCCATATCATGGATTTGATCAATGATTTCTGGAGTCATAACCTCCACAGACCGTCCAGAACGTTCAGCGTCACTTGTGCCCATATGGCCAGTCCGAAAATTTTGAAACCACTTATAAACTGTTCTAATCGAAGGTGCAGAGTCACCATAATGTTTATCAAGCTTCTCTTTAGTCTCCTGAGGCGTTTTGCCTTTCATAAAGTAATGTTTAATCACCACACGAAATTCTTTTTCGTCCATTTCTTGCAAATCACTCGACTTCCTTGATTCACACGAATGCCAAACACAAAGAAATAGACCAATATGGCTGAAACTTGGTGTGCGTTCATTCAAGAGATGCTACTAACTAAACATGACCTCGATACGCGCCGGTGGTGCCATCTCTCGGACTTTGCACGGACTTTTCAAACCAGCCTCGTATTTCGTATACTTTGCACAACGTATTATAATAGCTATTTTTTATGTTTCACAGTTTATGTTTTCAACCTTTATCAGTATTTTTTTAAACACATTATTCATTTGGAAGTAAACGGTTACATCTTAAAAAAAATGTGGCTTTTTAATTAAAACAGAAAACTATATATTTTATTATTAAAACGAATACGTTACGTCCTATACAGCATAATATTTTTTACAGTATTTTAAAAACTAATATATAACCATTAAATTTTCATTTTTATGTTAAAGAACAAACGGAATGTTACTGATAAATGTAAAAACAAAACATGAAACGTTTTATCTGGTATTATTTACTTATAATTAAAACAATTTTAATCAAATAGTATTATTGTTGTGTTAAATGTAACAAAAAAAAAACAAACGAAATTCTAATTAATAATTAAAATACGTCGTACTGTCACAATTTAAGAAAACGACGAAACCTCCTTTATTTTAGCTAAAAAAAAATCCCAGAGGAATTCCCAACAACGAAACAGTTAATGACATTTACTCGCGTTTAAACTTCGCTTGTTATTCTGAAAGAAGTCCCGGTTTAGCCGTTCCCAGCTTGTCAAATAAAAATTACTAAACAGCACCAATTGGGAAATCAACCCTGTAATTAATGTATGCGGTTTTGAATTTTTAACTTACGGGGGGTGTTTGTAAAGAAAAGAAAAGTTTATAAAGTTGCTTCCAGTTGAAACTAATGAAAAAATAAAATGATTTTTTAATTTCTCGACAGCGAAAACCCTGGTGATGACATATAATCTTATTTATAAATTATACTGACACCATCTTGTTTATTCTTTTTTAGTAAGATCTATTGGATGTAGATATGTTACTTCTCTATAGATTAGGAGACTCGCGACATTATTGGTCAATTTTTCAACAAACTACAGTGATGAAACACAAGTAGGGTAGGATTGTTGGAGAATGTAAACTACTTAGCAGTAGCAGCACTTGAAAATGCCAAATGAGATTTTGGCGAAACGTCGTGCAAATTCATTGTTAGACGAACGGATTGAAACCCGGAATTTTAATATATATATTATATATATATATATATATATATATATATATATATATATATATATATATATATATATATATAGATAGCAGTATTATGTTCTTGGGGTAAGCGGTCTTTTTTTTTATTATTATTGTGATAGACTTTAAAATATTTTCGAAATTAGCTAGAAGCTAGATTTTTGAATAACTAAATGAGGAAATAGGCAAAATTGGAACATCAAGAGAGATATTACTTTTGGGTGATCTAAATGGAAGAATAGGAAGGAAAGAACACGATAAAGTGGTAGGAAAATATGGCGAAGAAGTTACTAACGACAACGGAAGAAGAATTATAGAGATATGTGAAAAAAACAACCTTACAATATTAAACGGACACTACCAGCATAGGGATATTCATAAATATACGTGGAGACAAACAACAAGAGATTTAAAAAGTATTAACGACTATATGATAACACGACAGAGATCTAGATTAAACTTCCTAGATGTAAAAGTCCAAAGAGGGGCTTCATGTGGTAGCGACCACTACCTTATGAAAGGAAAGATAACCTCACGAACAACACAGGAAAGCAAACTGGAAGATACAAGTACACAGCACACAATAAGTGAAACAACAATAAGATATAATACAGACAGCTTACAAAATGAAAGTATCAGAAATCTATACAAGAGTAGACTAGACCAAAAGATACAACGGACGGGATTTGTTAATATAGAAGAAGAATATAAGTATATAAAGGAATGCCTACACGCAGCCGCACTGGAAGCATTAGGGTACCAAGAGAAAAGGGAAAAACAGCAAAAACCATATTGGTGGGATGGAGAAATTAAATACGAAATTGAAGAATAACGGAAAAGCTATCACAAATACTTAAGTTCAAAGAGCACAAACGACAAAGTAAAATACAAAGAATCCCAAGCTAGAGTACGCAAAATGATTAGTGACAAAAAGAACAACCAATGGGAAAAGACATGCTCAGGACTCAACACTTACATAGGAGGAAGAAAAAGCACAGAAAGCTGGAGACTTCTTAAAAATATGAGAACAGAACGGAAAAGAGAAATCTTCTCACCAATAACACCAGAAAAATGGAACCAATATTTTACAAATATGCTAACAGAAGATAGACCAGAGTTCAAAAGTACCCAACATGGAAACCCAAATATAGTTATACGAGGATCCCCAATAAGGATAACAACTTCAGAAGTTAAAGAAGTATGTAAAACGCTAAAAAATGGTAGAGCTCCAGGACCAGGAAACATCCCAGGAGAGATAGTAAAATATGGAACTGAAAAGCTATTTAGCGCTTTGAGGAACTTATTCCAAAGATGCATTAACACATCAGAAGTACCTGAGGAATGGAAAATATCATACATAACAACAATTCATAAGAAAGAAGACAAAAATAATTGCGATAACTATAGGGGAATAACGGTTACAGGATCTATTAGCAGAATATACGGAAAAATACTTAAAAATAGAATAGAATCGGAATACGCGGAAGTAGAAGCTGAAGAACAGACAGGCTTTAGAGCAGGAAGATCCACAATAGACCATCTCTTCTCACTGACACAAAATCCTAGAAAAGAAAACCGCATTTGATCAGGAAGTCCACGTCTTGTTTGTTCATTTAAGAAAGGCCTACGACAGCGTGCCCCTAATGAGATTGTGGGAAACACTACAACAGAGTAATGTAAGCACCGAAATAATTAAAACCGTAAAATCCTTATACCAAGACGCAAGAAGTAGTGTGAAAACCAAATATGGTATAACAACAGGGTTCCAGGTCACAAAGGGTCTCAAACAGGGCTGCTGTATATCCCCAACGCTATTTAAAATCTATTTGGAGAGTGCACTGAAGAACTGGAAAAGGAAATGCAGCAGTATGGGATTACCACTGGATGACGATACTACATTGTACACGCTATCATTTGCAGACGACCAGGTAGTAGTCGCTCAGGACATCGATGATATGGAATACATGACACGAAAACTTATGGAGGAATATGAAAAATGGGGCCTAGAAGTCAATATTAAAAAGACCGAGTACATGTGCGTCGGAGGACAACAGCAGGACTTGAAACTGGCCACAGGACACACCATCAAACACTGTGCTAGTTATAAGTATTTGGGAACGAGAATATTTAGGGACGGAACACTGGAAGAAGCAATATTCGAGAGGAATATCCAAGGAAGAAAAGCGACTGCAATGCTTAATAGTATACTATGGGACAAAAACATAACCATTGAAAATAAGAAGAGAATTTACAACTCAAATCCAGAAAAGACCGCATACCAAATGACACGATAAGACGAGCTTTAGAAATAAAGCACGATATAGTGGACGAAATCAGAAACCAACAGTTGGTATGGTACGGACATGTACAGAGAATGTCACAAGACCGACTACCTAAAAAGATTTTAAATTGGAACCCTCATGGTAAAAGAAAGCAAGGAAGACCACGCCAAAGCTGGAGAGCAGGAATCAACAAGGAAGTACTAGAGAGAGATCTGGAGGAGGAGGGATGGAGAAACCGGGAGGAGTGGAAATTAGGCATCGGAAGACGGAAGACGGAAGACGTTATAAAACCGATTGATATATATATATATATATATATATATATATATATATATATATATATATATATATATATATAGCTAGAAGTTCCTGAATTTAAATGTCTTTCTTGTTAGGATTAAGACTGAATTTGGGGCCTAATGCTAGAAATTTTAAGATATCTTCAGGAATGTTTTTGACCCAGTTGTCTTCAATATGTATGTTAAAATTGTTTTGTTTAGCTTTGAGTTCATTGAATTTTCTAATATTGTTGTTTTTGATTAAATCGAAATGTTTATTGACACTTGTGGTTTGACGTGTTTTAAATTCATCAAAAACATCCCTGGGTATTACACTGTTTAACTGTTTTTCAATATTGTTAAGAGAAAGTTGTAGTTTTTGTAAACATGAAATTGTGACCCTTATTTCTAAGTTAATAAGTCTGTTGTTTAACCTGCTGAATGTTTGTGTAACTTGTCCATCGTATCCATCGTGTATGTTACATAAGAGATTGATGTTCTTCGTAGCGTCTGTTATATGTTTTGGAGTAATGCCATTTTTTCTGCATCTAAGTAAGAATATTCGTCTATTTTTTATTGTGCAAATTTTGATGTTAGTTTTTGCCCAGTGTTTGAGAAGAGTGGCTGGTTCTCTACCATACAGTGTTGCGATATTTTGGTAAAACCCCATTCCTAGAATTAGAGGTGAGGGGTAGTCTTGACCGACTAGTTAAACAGCAGTATTATGTGGCGGCCAAGACCGCTTACCCCAAGAACATAATACTGCTGTTTAACTAGTCGGTCAAGACTACCCTTCTCCTCTATATACGAGGCTGGTTTGAAAAGTCCGTGCAAAGTCCGAGAGATGGCACCACCGGCGCGTATCGAGGTCATGTTTAGTTAGTAGCATCTCTTGAATGAACGCACACCAAGTTTCAGCCATATTGGTCTATTTCTTTGTGTTTGGCATTCGTGTGAATCAAGGAAGTCGAGTGATTTTCAAGAAATGGACAAAAAAGAATTTCGTGTGGTGATTAAACATTACTTTATGAAAGGCAAAACGCCTCAGGAGACTAAAGAGAAGCTTGATAAACATTATGATGACTCTGCACCTTCGATTAGAACAGTTTATAAGTGGTTTCAAAATTTTCGGACTGGCAAAAAAGGCGAAGACCGTCCCTTCGGCCGGAAAGGTTATGGCGACTGTCTTTTGGGATTCGCAAGGGATAATCCTCATCCACTATCTGGAAAAGGGTAAAACTATTACAGGTGAATATTATTCATCGTTATTGGACCGTTTGAAAACCGAGCTGCAAGAAAAACGCCCGCGATTGGCCCACAAGAAAGTCCTTTTCCATCACGACAACGCACCAGCACACACCTCAGCAGTTGCCGTCGCAAAATTAATGGAAATAGGATTCCAACTCGTTGCACATCCCCCCTATTCTCCAGACTTGGCTCCCTCGGACTACTATTTGTTCCCCAATTTGAAGAAATGGCTGGCGGGACAAAGATTTTATTCAAACGAGGAGATGATTGCAGACACTAATGGATATTTTGCAGACTTGGACAAATCCTATTATTCGGAAGAGATCAACAAACTAGAACATCGTTGGACGAAGTGTATAAGCCTAAAAGGAGACTATGTCGAAAAATAAAAAGGTTTACCCCAAACAATAAGTAGTTTTTATTTTTGCACGGACTTTTCAAACCAGCCTCGTATATATATATATATATATATATATATATATATATATATATATATATATATATATATATATATATATATTGTAACATTCATTTTTTCCTAGATTTTAAGAGTATGAAATGTTACTGATTTTTGGCTTTATAGTGTACTTCTTTTCATTTTTGTATCGAGCAGTGTATTACACTGGAATGTCTAGCCGCTTATTGTACAGTGTGCAATGCGGGTTTCCGACCGAATCTATCGAATTCGTAGTACGCCGGGATTGGTGAAATGTTTGTTTCCGGAGTTTGGTTCCGGCGTCGCCATTTTAGAGACGTAGTTCTCACGGATTATTTAAGGGTCCGGAGAACGCAGATCTGGGCTTATTTCCATCGAGCCGCCGAGAAGGCTTTTTACCATCAAGCCGCCGTGAAGGCTTTTTTCCACCGACCCGCCAAGAGGCTTTTTACATCTAGCCGCCGAGAAGGCTTTTTTCCATCGAGCCGCAGACCAGGCTTTTTCCCATGAAGCCGCCGCCGAAGTTATTTCCAACATGTAGTGGCAGAAGGCTGTTCTGCAATCAGTAGCCGTAGTTGGTTTTTTCACCGATCAAGCCGCAGCCAGGCTTTGTTCATCCAGCCGCAGTGGAGGCTGTTTCAAATTTTATCGAGAGCCAAGTCGAGTACGAGTTTAAATCATTAAGCCGTGGTGGGCTTGGTTTTTTTAACATGAAGTAGCCGTTGTAGGCTCTTCTCGTCATGAAGCAGTACTGATAAATTAGTGATGGAATGTGTGAAAGCGGTTTTAAGTGTTCAGTTTAAGGCCTAGAAGCCCGTAGGAAAACCATAAGTCACCAAAATATACATCAGTAAACCTATTTCCCGCATATAAGTGATTTAGCATCGAATTGAACTGATAAATCGTGAAGTGAACGTCACGAACTTTCAATATCGGGTGTAGCAAAATTTTAAAAGTAAAATTTCTGATTTCAGAACTCTATTTAGTAATAACTACCTTTAAGGCTAGAGTTTTTGTATTTACTAAACTGCAAGAGTTAGAATTTTTAATTTAAATCATTAATAAACCTTTTTTTGTCGATTAAAGCTAGTGTCTCACTGAATACCTATCTTACTTTTCAGGATAAAAGGGTTGTACCAAAAAATTCTTTTTATTAACAACTGCATAACACTTCAGTATTTTTTTATTTTTTTAGCTGAAAGTAGATCCTTTTTATTTTAAAATGAATGGTGCCCAAAAATTTAGTACAACCGAAATTTTTTTTAACAACGAGAAACTAATTCCAAAAAGACGTACAACAATTATCTCTTACCCATATAACTCTACCAAGAAAAACTGAGCTAGTGTATGTTTAATTTCTTTAGTTCTTTTAAAATCAGGATTCACTCAATTCATTATCAGAAATTAAAACGGGGCTGTAAAAGGTGCGAGCGAAGTGAAAATTGACATCCCACAAATTGACGCAGTCTACGTGGGGCGCAATTACACATTTTTACACAAAGTACAAAATAGCGCCTCAAAGAGAGGGCAAGTCAACATGTTACAAAATTGCGCCCAAGCGTGGGACAATCCTTTGCACACGTTACAAAATTGCGCCCAAGTATGGGGCAACAAATTTTTAACAGGGTACAATATATATATATATATATATATATATATATATATATATATATATATATATATATATATATATATATATATATATATATATATTTATATATATATTATATATATATATATTTATATATATATATATATATATATATATATATATATATATATATATATATATATATATATATATATATGTATATATATATATATATATATATATATATATATATATATATATATATACATATATATATTTATATATATATACGAGGCATGTTTTTTAAGTAAGTACCGTTTTGCGATTCCGCCGCCGCAGCGATACGGTCGGCGTTCCGCGCATGCGCGCTGGTAACCTACATCTCATGTCTACGCACTGACGCCATTACAGTCTGATTCTTCATTGTATACGTTGTTTACTGAGTGTTTAAGATGCCTCCGACAATCGTGAGTCCCGCCGATTGTGAAGTACGGGCTGTTATACGATTTCTTAGTGCTAAAGGCGTAAAACCGATCGATATTCATCGTGAGATCTGTGAAGTTTACGGACAAAACATTATGAGTGATGGAATGGTAAGGAAATGGGTGAGAGCATTTAAAGATGGCCGCACAAATGTGCATGATGAAGAACGGAGTGGGCGTCCTTCGGTCGTTAATGAAGATTTGGTGCAGAAAGTGGACGAAAAGGTGAGAGAAAACAGACGCTTTACAATTTCATCATTGTACGACTGCTTTCCTCAATATTCTCGTAGTGTTTTGTATCGCATTGTGACCGAGAACTTGAATTACCGGAAATTGTGTTCACGTTGGGTTCCAAAAATGTTGACGGATTTGCACAAAACCCAACGTTTAGGCAGTGCATTGACTTTCCTTGAGCGGTACCACAATGAAGGTGAACATTTTTTTAGACCAAATTGTTACTGGTGACGAAACATGGGTGGCCTACGTCACACCAGAATCGAAACAACAATCCATGGAATGGCGACATTCATCATCACCCAAAAAAGTGAAGTTTAAGCAAACAATTTCTGCCCACAAAATCATGTGCACAGTTTTTTGGGACAGAAGAGGAGTATTGCTAGTGGAGTTTCTGCCTCGTAATGAGACAATCAATGCAGCGTCTTATTGTGAGACATTGAACAATCTGCGTCGTGCAATCCAGAACAAAAGACGTGGCAAGTTGAGTAAGGGTATCGTTTTGCTGCATGACAATGCCCGTCCACATGTGGCTAATCGGACCAAAGATCTCATCAAATCTTTTAAAAATGGGAAACTCTAGATCATCCTCCATACAGCCCTGATCTGGCGCCCAGCGACTACCATTTGTTCCTGCACTTGAAGAAGCACCTGGGTGGTCAGCGTCTTCAAGACGATAACGAAGTCAAAACATTTGTGATACAGTGGTTAACAAGTCAGGCGGCAGAATTTTATGAGGAGGGTATTCAAAAACTGGTGCCACGTTATGACAAGTGCCTCAATATTCACGGAAATTATGTAGAAAAGTAGATTAAGGTACAGGCTTTCATGTAAAAATAAAATTATAGCGATATCTTTGCACGTCTTTTTTTAATTCCAAAACGGTACTTACTTAAAAAACATGCCTCGTATATATATATATATATATATATATATATATATATATATATATATATATATATATATATATATATATATATATATTTATATATATATATATATATATATATATATATATATATATATATATATATATATATATATATATATAAATATTATATATTCGAAACAGAAAACAATAAGATAAATTTCTTAGATGCAACTTTACACCACAATAATGAAAATATAAAAACTGAATGGTATACTAAAAATACATGGTCTTCTAGATACCTTAAGTATGAATCACACCACCCGAATTCCCAAAAAAAAAAATGTTATCATAGGTCTAGCAGATAGAGCAATCAAGCTTTCTGACACATAATACAGAGAGAGTGCAATAACCAAAGCTAAAGAAGCATTAACACTTAATAAATATCCGATGTACCTTATAAATGAAGTATTCCATCAACGAGTACATACAGTACCATAATAAGTAAAAAACCAACTAACAACAACCATAATACATATATTGCTTTACCGTTTATAAATGGACTACCCCAACCACTCAAAAAACTATTTGAAAACTACAAAATTCGGTTATGTCACAAATCATATCATCTGCAATCATCCAATTTTTCCAGGTTTAAAACCAAAACCCCAAATAATAAAAGAAGTAACATAGTGTACGAATTGAAATATAATAACTGCGAAGAAATATATGTCGGGCAAACACGTCAATACCTAGAAAATAAATCAAAAGCCATAAATACGACCAAAAAAACAGTACAGCTCTTACAAGTCATGAAATGAATAAAAGTCATACCTCTGATTTCAAAAACATCAAAATTTTCAAAACCGAAATAAATACAAAAAAAGAGAAATACTGGAATCCATACACATACAGATGATACCCACTGCAATAAACGAAAAAACAGATGTAAATAATCTAGACCGTATCTACCTACCAGTCATATAAAGTCCTTCACGTTAAGTGGTTGTTTATAAAATGTAAAAATGTGTTTTTGAGAGTGATTTAAAATTAACACTCCAATACAATGAACTAATTTATACGGTAAGGCCCTTATTAATGTATACAGTTAAGTGTCTTAAATTAAAAACTATGAAAAGCTACAAATATTTTAATTATTATATTTATTATTTATTATATTTAATTCTTCTAATGTCATTTTTTAGAGCAAATTTTGAAGAAGACCTCTTTCGAAGGTCGAAACGTCAATAAATATATAACAAATCCAAGAATAGTTTTAATGATCTAATTCCAAGAACACGTAAATTATAAAAATATTTATTTATATATATATATATATATATATATATATATATATATATATATATATATATAAGAAAGAGGAAGGACAGTAACAGGGCACTGGCAACAAACAATCCTAAGTTTAACTGCTGGGAAACGCCCTTATAAGGAGAAGAGATGAGCAATCAAAGATCTAAAGGCTCTAGTATCTGCTTTTTATTTTTATTATCGAGCTTTCGCTGCCTAATGGTAGCTTCTTCTGGATTCTAAAAATGCAAACCAGGTACAGAAAACAAACTAAAACGTTCGTTTTTTAAAACGTGATTAAATGAATTGTACGACTGAATGTGAAATTACTTACAAAAATTTAGCAGTTAGTTCATCTCTGGTGAAGACATTGAAATTTGCATTTTTGTTGGCCAGGTAGTATGCATGATTACACAAAACATGATTAAAAGACACTTAGAGAGTTACACAAATATTAAAAATAAAAATTTTGTCAATAAACATTAGTTAAAACACTTTTTAAAAGACAGAAACACAACTGCAAGAAACCATGATGTTGAAATGGTACTCCATTTTAAAATTTTTGTGACGTCGAGTTTAGTAACTATTTAGTGATCTTTGAGTCCGAACCGGATAATGTTGGTAGTCTATGTCGTCATCAGGTCGACAAAAAAAGCATTAAAGTTAGGGATGTGGTAAATTTTTTAGGTAGATGCTAATTTTAGATAAATTATTTATTATTAATGATATCTATTTTTTAGTTATAATTTTATAAAAAAGGGGGACTTAAATTTGATGAATGTTACTCTTCGACGAGTTATTGATTATTAAATATATTAATTCTTTAATTTTATAATCAAGAGATTCATAGGCTAATTTAAAAATTTAAAAATTTGAAATCGAAAATTAATACTGGAAGTTATATATTATTAGTCATATTTAATTTTTTATTATGTAATTTTAACAAGAAAACATAGAAAAGTAACTGGTAATAAATAGCAAAAAATGACAGAAAGAGATCAGAAACGTCAACTTTACTAGAAACTAATTTTTTTCATAAAGATCGTTCTTTTTTATTGGTTTGGTATAGTTTTGTGTTAGCAAATAAGTATACATGGAGCTCAATCCTTCGATGTCTTTTTTGTGGTTGAGATTATTTTTACAGGTTTTTATGTAACACATTTCCAAGAAACTTCTTCTGAAATAATTAGTCTCAACATCCAGAATGAAGCTGTTGTTGTATTGTACTCTGTGATCTGTATTATTTACGTGTAAGCTCAAGCTAGTTGCGTTAGGTTTGTGTTTACTATCACTTTTGTGCAACGCTAATCTCTTAGAGAGCTTTTGTGAAGTTTGTCCAACGTAGACCAAACCACATTGGCAGGGAATGCCATAGATTATATTAGATCTTTGTAAAGTATCGGTTTTATCTTTGTTGTGGAGTGTAAAGCTTTCTGGTTTGAAATAATATTCCCAACTTTTGAGAGGCTCTCCTTGCTACGCCTGCAACATGTTCATGCCAGGACATATTTGCTTCCAAATTAACGCCCAACAAATTGAGTGACGAAGCTAGTTTTGTGCTAGAATTGTGGCAAAGATTCCAAATTCCTAAGATAGAGAATGTAAAAAATGTAAAAATCATTTCCGTATCTTGAGTAGCATGAAATCCTGTAAAGCGATTATTTCATGGAAGTTTTTTAACCAGAAAAGTAATTATTGAAAACAGAATAACATTATTGGAAACGTTCGCAAATAAAACTATTCAGAAATAATGAGGTTTTGCCATACAATGAAAAGTTCCTTAGAAATTTAGTTTAACAGATGTATAGGTAAGTCTTTGAGGAAGCCGATTATTTAACTTTAATTTTCGTAGCGAAGTTAAGTTTTATAACTTTCAAGGTAAACGGTACCTTGCGATATTGTAGTAGAGGATAAATTTCAATAAAATGTTATTGTTATAATATGCGATGTAGAGGAAAATATTTGGAATAGAAAGTATAGGAAAAAATAATGGATATGAATGAAATGGGATACCCTAGTTTAAGATACGGAATAATAAGGAAAAGCATGGTCGAAAGTGAGAAGTCACTAATAGCCTTCTGAAATTTTTACCATAAATATGAAAAAAGAATAGCGCGCGTGTAAGAAATTTTGTTTTAAATTTGGCGGAAGTGCTACTGAAACGCATAAAATAATTCCTAAAGCATTTGGGGATGCTGTCGAGCTGTACCCAAGTTTTAAAATGTTTTTTTGAGATTTAAGGCCAGCAGAACTTCACTCGAAAGACGACGAGCGCTTTCGAAAACCTTCAACTACAACCACTCCTGCAATCACTGCCAAGTTCAACAGATCATTCGTCGTCCAACAATTCTAAGCATTTCTGACAAACTTTCTGTTGGTTATGGAACAAATTCGAGAATTTTACTGGAAAACTTTGGTATACATCGAATCACGCTGAAGTTTATCCCCTGTCTGCTAACAGGTGATCAAGTTTTTGGCGAAGAATTCCATGACTGTCATGCCCCACCCACTCTTGAGAAAAATAATGATTTGTTGCTTGAAGAGTCACTACAATGGAATTAATCGGTAAGAGAAGTAAAAGGCTCCATCAGAGATGGGTTATTAATATTAAAAATAAACTCGAGCAAGATTTAAAACAGCAAGAAGCTCAGACGAGGGATTTGTATCGATTCTGCATAAAAGCAGAAAAAAAATAACAGCAAAATTTTAAAATACAGTGAAGTCTGCTTATAACGAACGCGTTTATAGCGAATTTCCGGTTAAAACGAACTATTTTATAATGCACGAAAAAACTTCTAAAAGAAAATATTTTTATCGGTTATAACGAATCTGGTTATAACGAACTTCCGGATAAAGCGAATCAGGTTTGGATGTTGCTCGATGTCGCGCGACTTAATGTAGGGAATTCACCGAAACTCGCTGGGAACCCCCATTTTACTTGTTTCTGCGGTGTCGCTAGTTTGAGCAGTATTATTTTTAATTTACTTGTTGTGTTATGCGGTTCTACTGCATATTTGACCCAAGTAGCAAAGTGAATGTTTAAGTTTTTATTTTAAAATGAGTACACAAAAACTCAAAGCGTTTACTTTAAAAAACGAACACGATATTATAAGGATAATAGAAAGTGGAGTTAAACAAAGTGATGTTTGCATACAGTTGAACTTAACTAAATCTACGGTTTCTACCGTGCAAAAAAGAGGCAAGAATTCTTATCAATCTTTGATAAAAGAAGCTTTAGGTGTAAAAAAGTAAGAAAATCTACACATGACCAAGTCGATAAAGGACTCCTTAAATGGTTTAGATAAAAACAACATGTTTGTGGCCTTGATAATTATATAAACACCATTTCTTTTTCAAGTAAAATTGTACAAACGAAAATTCTTGATTTTATTGTATAAACTACGTATTTTAATGTTTTCGTTTGTACTCGTATATGTACCAACATTAGGGTGACCGCAAAAAATCGATGACGGAATTTTGTTCGTCTAGACACCACAAAACGATTCTCCTTCCCAGATATTGAGATAGCCGAAATTTGAGCTCGATTAAACGACGTTAACCCGTGCCGCTCGTCGCTGAAAGTTTGAAAAAATCCAAATTTTTGGCCAAAAAGCTGACATATGGAGCCATAACTCCAGAACGGTAATTAATAGAAACACGCTTAATATCTCAAAAGAAAGCTAATGTTGTTCTTCAAAATTTATATTCTATACATAATTGTTGTTATTTTAAGTCAAACCGAGTTACAACAGCCTTTAGCCCCAAAAACGTGACCTGGTACCAGTAGGAGCCAGTTTGGGAGTATTCTAAGAATTTTACGGGTTTTTACATAATGTGTCTCGGAATTAACATTTTTTTGTTAAAAAGTATTTTGGAACTCAGTTTTCAAACATAAAGAGCCTTTTGTTCAAATTTAATCTTTTATTATATGGGGATTACCTGACTAGTTTACCAAAGAAAGACCCGTTTGACAGGTAAAAAGGAGGGTGAATCAATTTCTATTTTAGGGATGGTGATTTTACTTCAGCGTACAACCGACCTTTTATTTATTCAGTTTAGTTTTTAAAGGGCTTTTGAGCTGGTTAGATCGAAGAATTATCTAGTGAAGATATTTTAACGTTTTTTTTTAATTTTCCAAGTGTGTGTGTTATTGTTTTTATAACTATTATAGTATTATT
The DNA here is from genome assembly GCA_019049505.1 of Pachyrhynchus sulphureomaculatus. NCBI lineage: Eukaryota > Metazoa > Arthropoda > Insecta > Coleoptera > Curculionidae > Pachyrhynchus > Pachyrhynchus sulphureomaculatus. Next base: position 2,806,713 of record CM032451.1, read on the forward strand.
TTAAAAGACATTTGAAAACATTTTATTGAAATTAAAGTTTGCAATATATTTTGTTTCATTTTCCAAGTTAATTGTTATTTACCTATTGGCCTCTGAAATGGCATCAGGTGTACAAAGCCGGACCAAGGATAAAATATTTCTTGTGGGCTATCCCATTCACCAGATCACCGGTTGTAAACTACCCTCAAATCGTCAAGTTTTGTGTGCTTTATTTTATAATTTACGTACTGTGAAATTAACTGTAAGAGAATCAGCAAAACTTACAATACGAGAAGTGTTCATTTTTTGGGAGAAAGCTCGAATCCCGACTAAACATCAGCAAGACGCAATTACTAAGCTGGAAAAACTTCACGCCGAGTGGAGAACTCTTCAAAAAGACCGGAAGAAAACATCGATGAATGGCTCTGATGAAATCGGAAGAAGATAAGGCGTTTCTCGTGAAACAGAGGCAGAAGGGCCGCCCAGGTTCCATGACTGGAGTGGATCTCAAGTTGTCTCGAGCTGAAGAAATCAAGGTGCAAAAGGAACTTGCAAAAATGAACCGACAAATCCAAGAAGCAACTTTTGATATTGGTGAGTTTTTTTTTTTTATTATTAGTATTCTAAAAAATAGATAAACAAATAAGTAAATAGTTTCATTATAATTGAAAGAAAATTGTACACGAGAGCATGATTTGGCATCTTTATGATTGAGTTTATATTTTTTAAATAATACCTTTTAATAATTAGAAGTAGGTAATTTAGTACCTATGTATTATTACTATTCTGCTAAAACGACAAGTTTTTATAGTCTTTTTTTTATCTTTCTTTTGTTGCTTCTTAGAGACGGATGATGAAGACAAGTTCGAAGAAGGAGAAGAAGTCACTGAAGAGGACAGCATCTACCAGGAACTTGAGAGCTTGGAGGAAATGGACATCCCTGAAGAAGCTGCAGAAGATCCAGGACCATCTGAGAGCAAGAGGATAAAAGTTTCATTTGCAAGGGGCGTTAAAGAGATTTTAAACATGAAATTGTCCATTTTATTAGATCGATGTAAGGTATCCGACAGAAATGCCACGAGAATTTTAATAGCTACTCTAGAAGCACTAAACCTTGACCCTCTTGAGTACAAAGTCTCGAAAACTTTATTACATGATAGAAGGCAAATGTTCAGAGAACAATATAATAAAAAAAATTTTGATAAAGTAAACATTCCTGAAAAAGAGCCCGTAGTTGTCCATTGGAACGGTAAACTTTTACCGGGTGTTTTAAAAAATGAACAATGTGAGCGAATAGCTATAACTATTTCATATGGCGAAAAGGAACAGCTGCTGGGAGTTCCTGTAACAGCAAACAGCTCTGGAGAGGAGCAGGCCCTAGCCGTATATGAATGCCTACATGAATGGGGTCTTCTTAACACCGTCAAGGCGATGTGCTTCGACACTACAGCATCCAACACGGGAAGACTCAAAGGAGCATGCGTCATATTGGAGCAAATGTTAGGAAGAGAATTGTTATACCTAGCTTGCCGTCACCATATCTTGGAAATTCTGTTAAGAGGCGTATTCGACACAAAAATGGGATCAACCACTGGACCTCATCCAGACATTTTCAAGAGGTTCCTCACTGCGTGGCCCAAGACAGACAAAGGAAAATACGACACAGGTATCAGTGACAATCTAATACAAAAGCAGCTAACTCCAGAAGTAATTGCAAATGTTACTGCTGAATTCGAGACCAAATTAACTGAGAGCCACCCCAGAGATGACTACAAGGAGCTATGGCAGTTGGTTATCGTATTTGTTGGATCACTAGACGGCAATGTTGTGGGATTTAGAACTCCAGGAGCCATTCATCACGCTAGGTGGATGGCAAAGGCTATTTACTGCTTAAAAATGTTCATTTTTCGTCGTCAATTTAAGATGTCTAAAGAAGAAGAAAGTTCTGTGCGTGCCATTTCTGTTTTCCTAGTTAAAATTTCTGTAAAGCTTGGTTCAATGCTCCAAAAGCTCATCTTGCACCAAAGCAAGATTTAGGTATTTTGCATAGTCTGTTAGACTATAAAGAATGTGACAACGACATTGTAGAAATAGCCCTGACCAAATTTTCGAACCATTTGTGGTATTTAAATGCAAAGTTGGTGGGATTATCGTTTTTTGATCCCACCATTACAGACGATGAAAAGTTGTTAATGGCTAATAAATTGCTCACTAGCACAGATGAACCATTACAGCACGCTAGGGTTGTAAATCCAAAAGTTAGGAAAGAAAACTTAAAAGAGGTAGTTGATGGAGGATTGGTAAATTTACTTATCAAAGAAACGTTTACATTCTTTGACCAATTTAATATAAAAACAGATTTCCTAAGACAACATCCAAACACCTGGCCTCAAAATAATGACTTCCAAGAAGGATTGAAAATTGTCAAAACATTAAAAGTAGTTAATGATATGGCTGAGCGTGGTGTTAAATTAATAACCGACTTTAACGACCTTCTGACAAAAGATGAAGACCAAAAGCAATATGTCCTGCAAGTTGTAAGTAAATGCCGAGCATTATATCCTGACGTTTCAAAAACTACTTTAACAAAAGCTCTAGAATAGATTAGATAACTATGTAAAATTATCAACTCATGTAGGTACTACGTCTGTATCTTTTCTGTGTCTGTTTTGTATGTATTATATACCTAATTTTTATATTTTAAAATAAAAAATGTCATTAGACTTATCAGTATTACTTGTTTTTTTTATTATATTTCTACTTTAAACTCAAAAATATACCAAAAAAAAGCAAAATTTATCACTTAATAACAAAATATACGAAGTATGCTCCTAGTGGTACCAGGTCACGTTTTTGGGGCTAAAGGCTGTTGTAACTCGGTTTGACTTAAAATAACAACAATTATGTATAGAATATAAATTTTGAAGAACAACATTAGCTTTCTTTTGAGATATTAAGTGTTTCTATTATTTACCGTTCTGGAGTTATGGCTTCATATGTCAGCTTTTTGGCCAAAAATTTGGATTTTTTTCAAACTTTGAGCGACGAGCGGCACGGGTTAACGTCGTTTAATCGAGCTCAAATTTCGGCTATCTCAATATCTGGAAAGGGGAATCGTTTTGTGGGGTCCAGACGAACAAGATTCCGACATTTTTTCCCCCCTCTATGAGATCCGGTCACTCTAACCAACATACATAATAATAACTTTAGTGTGACTTGTTTTATTTTCTGTTGAACGTTTTCTTTTAATTTAATAATAATTATTACTCATTTTTCTAAGTATTAGGCCTAATCTAAATAAAAAAGTAGCGAAAAATGATATTAGGTTTTTTTTACTGTTTGTAACGAACTTCGGATATAGCGAACCATTTTTAGCGATTTTTTGGAGTTCGTTATAAACGGACTTCACTATAGTTGACATTCTTATGGTGATTCGTATTCAGGACCATGTGAGTTTTGGTCTTTCCTCCTTTCCATCATAGTCAATTTGCTTGGGTATTCGTAGTCCGCCATTCTCTACACATGGTAACACAAAAGTACTAGCATAGCTGTATTTGCTGAATGTTTTCTATGATAATGGCTTAGATACTCATTATTTTTCTAATTCCTTCGTTTGTAATATGCCGCACTTTAGATTTCTGTACCGATCTGCGTCAGAAGACCATATCAATTGTACTTAGTTTTTTTTTACATGCATTTATTTAGCTACCAGATTTTACATCATAGATGAATTCGTACAGACGCATTTACTTCTCTCGCGAAATAGTTTTTCACTGAGTAGTGAATATATATTTCCAGCTCTATTGTATTCTTCCTTTCTGCGTAATAGATACACCGATTGTAAAATCCGTTCGTGATAACTTTTCCAATTTTTAAATCGTACAAATACTTTCAATACACGCTTGAAAATGAAATTCCAAATAATTCTTCTTTCAATATCGATAAACTTACATAAAATCAGAAAAATGAATTTTAATAGTGCATACATAACCTCATTCTAAAACCGAGTAAATCGTCCGTTACGGATATGCATTGACCGTTTCCACGGTCAGTTGGCTTATAATAGAGTCAATGATGCCTTAGTTCGATATCGATCGATCTCGACGAAATATTATTAGGGAATTCGGGTAAAAGCTGGCCGAAATCGCTAAAGGGGTCCACAAGCTAATGAGCCGGTAAATCGCTCAGGATAGGATACAAAAGATCGCCCGATATTCTCTACTGGAATTTCAAATTTATCACTGGCGTAGATAGAAATTTTTGGAAAATAATATTATTATTAATATGATTTGCACTTCCACTATAGGAAAAATTAAACTTACTAGGATGTACTTATTATGTATTATTACCACTATATTGCACAATCTTGCGACTGCAGTTACGACCTATGCGGTCATTATCAGGCTTATGTACTAAACTGAGTTACATAGACAAGTCATACTGAAATTAAACTTAGGTGGTAGGTATAAAACATTATTATTTTTAATTCTAGGGTTAATACAATTAACCTGAACTAACCTGAACTAACCTGAAAATATAAGTAACACCGATTTATGTGTGGCTTTGTACATATGTTCATTAGGGTTTAGAGGCCTAATATTCTATATGGAGTCTTTGGTATAACTCTCATTGTTGCTGTTCATGTCCTATAGTCCTCCTATCTGTGTTGCCAGATCTCTGTATTTGGCAATATTCACGTTATATTTCGCCCGTAGATTATAATTATTTCAGATGGCAATGTCTAAAACATACATAACTAGTCTATTATGAGCGATTTTTTAAGATGTTAAGATCATGTAGTCCTCGTAGTGCTTATACCATATATTTGGTTTTCAAAGATCGGCTGCCACGAATGTTTGTAATATCGCATTTTTTTTTCCGTTTGCAATATATTGAGTTTATCAACTAATTTAGCAACTTTGTCGTCCGAACTTTGAATGGTGTGATCCTTAACTACTCTAGTCTTTAATACTTAACAGTGGAGGTCTGTACGCAGCGGCCTGCCCGTACTTAATCCTTAGAAATAATTAGGTAAAATAAAAGTAATGACTATAGCGAACACAAGAGAATCAGAGAAATTTGTAAAGGTTCCGAAAGAGGTCGCACCTTAACGAGCGGGATTTTCGGAATCTTTTCTTCTACTTTTCCAGAAAATACTTATCGTCCGACGCAAAACACATAACAACTTCTGGGAATCGCTAATATAGGGTGTTTTTTATAGAGGTATAGAACTTTGAAATGGAATAAAACAAAGATGAATTTTTTAAATTGACATGAAATTTACTTTATTCGAAAGATAATCTTCTGGCATTATAATTTAAATATGACTTCTGGCATATGACCGCCACGGCTGGCTCGGACGTAGTCTAATCTGGAGGTCCAATTTTCGATGACTTTTTCCAACATTTGTGGCCGTATATCGGCAATCACGCGGCGAATGTTGTCCTCCAAGTGGTCAATCGTTCGGGCTTATCGGCGTAGACTAGCGACTTCACATATCCCCACAGAAAATAGTCTAGCGGCGTTAAATCGCACGATCTTGGAGGCCAATTCACGGGTCCGAAACGTGAAACTATGCGGTTACCAAACGTTTCTTTCAATAAATCAATTGTGGCACGAGCTGTGTGACATGTTGCGCCGTCTTGTTGAAACCACAGCTCCTGCACATCATGGTTGTTCAATTGATGAACGAAAAAGTCAGTAATCATGGCTCTATAGCGGTCACCATTGACTGTAACGTTCTGATCAGCATCGTTTGTAAAGAAGTACGTATGATTCCACCAGCCCATAAAGCACACCAAACAGTCAGTTTTTCTGGATGTAACGGTGTCTCAACATACACTTGAGGATTATCATCACTCCAAATACGGCAGTTTTGTTTATTGTCGTATCAATTCAAACAAAAGTGAGCTTCATGACTAAACAAATTTCGCTTATGAAAATCGGGATCAACGGCAATCTTGTTTTGGCCCATTCACCGAATCTACGCCTTGCTAGGTGATCGTGTGGCTTCAATTGTTGCACGAGTTGGATTTTGTAAGCACGCAAACCAAGATTTTTCCGCAAAATCTTCCATAAAGTGGATGGACACATATCCAATTCCTGTGCACGATGGCGGATAGACTGATTCGGGTCTTCCTCTACGCTACGCTCTACAGCAGCAATGACTTCTTCTGTACGCACTGTACGACGTCTCTGTGGATGCGTATTATCATTTAGAGTAAACGTGGTGCGAAAACGTTCCATAGTTAATCGAATTAATTGCTCTGATGGACGATTATGTTGACCGTAAAATGGACGTAGTGCGCGATACGTATTTCGAACAGAACCATGATTTTCAAAATAAATTTGCATAATTTGGAAGCGTTGTTCAGGCGTCAGTCTATTCATGTTGAAATGCCAAACCAAACTAAACATAAATCACTTGACAGCTGACAAAATGGCCACCAGTTAAAAAAGTGTTGCCAACTTAAAGTTTTATACCTCTATAAAAAAACACCCTTTAAAAAGGGACTGTGATAATGTATATGCTGTGACATAAAAAAGTGATATTAATAAGCGAAATTGCTGAAAATTCATGTTTGCAGTGTTTGAATCAAAATGATTCCGAGTAAAATGTATCACATATTCAATGAAAACAGCAGGACTAGCCTCTTCAACGCCCTGCTTAAGGGGATTTTAAATATAGGTTAACAAACAAAAGAAACATTAAAATTAAATCTTTAAAAAAGAGGTTTGAATATTTGCAATTTATCAAAATATAAAGAGCCGAAAATCGATCCACCATTCACCGGGATGAAACGTGGTTCAACATCTGCGCTACTATACCAGAAAGAGTGGAGTGATTCAAGTGACAAATGTAACGTTATGTACAATAACGCTCCTTCAAACAAAGGAAAAAGGATCACAATAGTTTACGCTGGTTAGGAAAACAGAAGGATCCCAAGTTGCCTACTCTTGTCAGATAAAATTGTCAAACGCAATAAATTTAGTGGATTTCAGGTATTTACAACCTCATTGAAAATATTTCAATTTGACCACCTTGAGCTGTAGATATTATCGCAGGCAATTAATCAAACGGTATATGTCTGAACGAACTTTACCCATAAACTTTTTTAATATTAATTAAAATTTGTATATATATATATATATATATATATATATATATATATATATATATATATATATATATTACTCAGTATATATCACCACTACACCAAACACTTTATTTTTGCACTCTCTATCTTAGGAAATCCCAAAGATAAGATTCCCAATTGTGAGAAAAGTGGAATTTATGAAATTAGTTGTAATGATTGTGACAAAAAGTATGTTGGGCAAACTAAAAGGTCAATTAAAACACGATTTAAAGAACATTTAGCACACTTAAGATACAATAGAACAGAAAAGTCTAGCATTGCCGAACATGCCCTTGAAGCTGATCATACTGTAACATTAGATAATCTAAGATTAATAAAAAATGTATCTGATAGGAGATTGTTGAACGCATACGAAAGTATGGAAATCATAAAATGTAAAAGTAGTTTAAATAAAGACAGAGGGCCTATTCCTTATAGTCCCCTCTACTGGTTACTAGACCGGAACTGATGGCCTTGCCTATGTCATTAGTTCCGCTTGAGTAATTCTAGGGTTAGGCTAAGTATAAATAGGGTAGATATGTAGTTTACCTTTAGTCAATCATCGCTCCTGATGAAGCTAACATGGTTAGCGAAACGCGCGTCGAGTGCAAAAATAAAGTGTTTGGTGTAGTGGTGATATATACTGAGTAGTATCATTGTGCCAAAGATTCCACATTCCCAACTTAATATATATATATATATATATATATATATATATATATATATTATATATATATATATATATATATATAGCCGTGCCCACGGCCCCGCTCGCGTGGACTTGATTCACTGCTTATTCGTTATTTTTATATTATTATATAGCTCGAAGAGCCTTAGAGGCCCATGGCTTGGTTGCATACTTATCTCCACTTCTGTTTGTCTCCTGTTAGCTTTTCCCAGTTCGGGATTCCCATCAACTCCAGAATTTGCCTTACTGCCTGAATCCATGTAGATCGCGGTTTACCCTTGCCTCATCTTTCAACCACTCCTCTTATTAGGGCTTGCTTTGCCTGTCTTTTTTCCTTCATCCTTGCCACGTGTCACTGGCTTCTTATGATTTGGCTTATAAGGGGTTTCGTATATAGGCATTTTAATTCGTAGTTTGTTCTTCTTCTCCACAGTCTCTCTTCTTTCCTTCCTTCATAGATTCGTCTCAAAGCTTTCCTTTCTCACACCTCCAACGTCTCCTTTTTTCTTGCCCTCAGTTTCCACGTTTCGCATCCATATGTCACCGTGGGTCTGACAACTGTTGCATATATGTTTTCTTTTGCTTTTCTTGATACATTCTTTGATTTCAGTATTGGATTCATTGCCCCCAAACTTATCTGTCCTTTCGCTATTTTTTCTTGTATCTCCGTCCTTCCTTGTCCACTCTCTGTTATTGTTACTCACAGATAATTAAATTTGTCTACTTTTTCAAAGATATATCTTTTCCCTAAGTTGTTTATTATATCTAAACTTTTGTTGTTTTTATTATCCTTCTTCTTTGTAATTTCCATGTATTTTTTTTCCTAATTTATCTTTAGTCCTCTCATCCTTCCCCTTTCTTCTATCGTACTTATGGCTTTTTTGAGGTTCTCTTTTGCTCTAGCAATCACTGCTACATCATCCGCTTAGGCCAAGCATTGGTAGGTTTGTTGGTATATAGTTCCATTTGTTTTTATTTCTGACTCCCGGATTATCTTCTCTAGTACCAAATTAAATAGACATGTCGACACGGGATCCCCCTGTCTTAATCCTCGCTTCACCTTAAACTTGTCTGATACTTTGCCCTCAACCAACACTTTATTTTCTATGTCATTCAATTTACTTGGAATTTTTAGTTCTTCCATTATCTTGTGGAGTCTTTCTCTATTTATAGAGTCATATGCTTTTCTGAAATCCACAAAGACCAAGTGTAGTGCCAAATTTTTTTCTAAGGTATTATCTTGGATTTGCTTAATCGAAAATATCTGGTCTGTAACCGAACTATTTTTCCTCAATCCACACTGGTACCCTCCCAGAATAGACTCGGCTTTCTCTTCTAGTCTGTTTGTGATAGTCACCACTACTATCTTGTACACGACATCCAGTAAGGCTATTGGTATATAATTAGCACATATAGTTTTTTTCTCCTTTTTTGTATAATGAACAAATAAGCGACTCTCTTCAGCTTACTGGCATCTTTTCTGTTTCCCATATTTCTTGCACCAACCGGCATATTTCATTTTCCAGATCTCCTCCTCCAGCTTTTATCATTTCTACTGTTATACAATTTCCAGCCGGGGCCTTATTTTTTTTTGGGTTCTCTTATTTTTTTCTTTGCAGGGTTTGTTTGTCCCCTCCTGCCTTTCAGCTAATTTTGCTTCCTATTTCTTATTCAACTCCTCATTTTTATCTCCATTTAATGTTTCTTTAAAGTATTCCGCCCATCTGTTCAGTCTTTCTGCCAAGCTTACTGCTAAACTTCCATCTTTTTTCCTACATATTAGCATTTTGTCTCTGTTTATTCCCTTTATATTTTATAAAAAAAAAAAACATGTAAATAGGATAAGTGGTTCTTGAGTGCTAAGCGCACTAATGGCCAGACAGACAGACAGAGAGACGTTATGTTTTATATACGTTATATTATAGAATTTTTTTGATATATATTAAATTAAGAATTAAAAAAAAAAAACACGTAAATTGGATGAGTAGTTCTCGACTGATAAGCACACTAACGGACAGACAGAGAGACGTTGCAGTTTATATCTATTATAGGTTATAGATATTCTCTGCTACATAATATTGTTCCATATTTAATGGTTTAGGCTGTCTATTGCAAGAGAACGCGCTAGCGGCAAACTTTCTTCCGACTTCATTCACTATTATCGTCGCTGCTCATTCCTTATGCTACCTATTGTAATAAAATATAACCTATAACCTGGCCAGAGAACATATGTATGTTTTTAAAAAATTTTTTATATATTATAGATGTAATAAAATATATATCTAAAACCTGGTCAGAGAACATATGTATGAATTTAAAAAATCACATAAATCGGATAAGCGGATCTCGAGGGATAAGCGCACTAACGGACAAACAGACAGACAAAGAGACGTTGCATTTTATATATATATATATATATATATATATATATATATATATATATATATATATATATATATATATATATTATAGGTATAGATTATTATTATATAACCTGGCCAAAGAATATATGTATGAATTTAAAAAAAGATACGTAAATCGGATAAGTGGTTCTCGCGTGATAAACGCACTAATGGACAGACAGAGAGACATTGCATTTTATATATATTATGGATTATAGATATTCTTTGCTACATAATATTGTTCCATATTTAATGGTTTAGGCTGTATATTGCAAGGGAACGCGCTAGCAGCACACTTTTTTCCGACTTCATTCACTATTATCGTCACTACTCATTCCTTATGCTATTTATTGTAATAAAATATAGCCTATAACCTGGCCAGAGAACATATGTATGTTTTTAAAAAAAAGTACGAAAATCGGATAAGTGGTTCTCCAGTGATAAGCGCACTAACGGACAGACAGACAGACGTTGTATTTTATATTATATATATATATATATATATATATATATATATATATATATATATATATATATAGTCATGGAGTAACCACTCACTACCCACCGACAAAGAAATCAGTCAGACTTCCCCAAAGATGATAGGGGGGTACTATTTTCTTTTGTAATTCGTTATACCCGCTGTATAGGCTATTTTTTTAGTTGAGGAATTATTTTAACCTTGTTATAATCTATAATACATATAAAATGCAGCGTCTCTCCGTCTGTCTGTCTGTCCGTTAGTGCGCTTATCACTCGAGAACTACTTATTCGCTTGACGTGCTTCTTTTTTAAAAACATATATATGTTCTCTGGCCAGGTTATAGGATATATTTTATTACGTGAGGTAACATAAGAAATAAGCAGTGACCATAATAGTGAATCAAATCGGAAAGATGTTTGCTGCTAGCGCCTTTTCTTGCAATCTACTGCCTAAACAATTGAATTTGGAACAATATCATGTAGCAAAGAATACAATATATATAAAATGCAACGTCTCTCTGTCTGTCTGTCCGTTAGTTCGCTTATCATTCGAGAACCACTTATCCGATTTACGTTTTTTTTTTTAAATCTTAACTTAATATTTATCAAAAAAAATCTCTAATATATATATATATATATATAAATGTTTCTTTGTCTGTCTGTCCGTTAGTGCGCTTAGCACTCAAGGACCACTTATCCCATTTACGTGTTCTTTTGTTATAAAATTCATATGTTCTATGTTACGTTAGGTAACATAAGGAATAAGCAGTGAAGATAAAAGTGAATCAAGACCACGCGAGCGGAGCCACGGGCACGGCTAGTACTTATTAAAACAAAGTCGCTTGACGTGGGGTCTAAACTAAAAATTGTTGTTAGACACTTTTTATATTATTATATAACAGTATATATCTTTTCTCAACAGAAATAAATTGCTTCCGACACCACTGGTAAAAATTAACTAATCTTTTAATATCCACAGCTTGGAGCATATTGGCGGTATTTTAACTCGCCGAAGGAATTTTCTCCCTATGGCGTTGTCCGATATTTTTCCTGCTATATTGTTTTATTAAAGGGAACATTCTGTTTATACTTGGGACAATATTAACTAATTTTAAGTTGCTGGATTGTCTATTATGTCTAACAATATTCGTTCAAATGTGTGTTTAAAAGTAACTGGATATTCCAAAAATCGTTCGCACCTACTTACTAATTCATTTTTCATAAATCATACTTTATCTCTATTTATGTTTTTAAGAAAGAAAAGTAAAAAAGTAAAAAATTTAAAAAAAATACTTTACGGCAATTTTAAGCTGATTAAATTTGTCTGTCATGTGTTAGGGTTTTAAAATTTTCCCTTCATTTAGTATCAAATACATTTGGGACAACCTGTACACGTTCATTTAAAAATTTAGCTTCTTCGGATTAATTATTTAGTCTCTATGATTAGCTTTCTCATCCTTTTATACATTTCTTACTTCACGCCCCCGAGTAAACCAACCCCAGTCTGTAATAAAAGAAAAGCAATAGTTGATTTATTGGGAAGATTTATATCCTCAGGCGATTGAGGGGTTTTGAGGGTGCAACAAGTTATTTTTTGCTTTGTCAGCAACGTAGGTGTGTGAGGGAATTAATTGACTCTAGAAACAATAAATCAAAAAGAAGACAGCATATTTTGTTGCATTATCCAATTAAAGATTGACATCAGTTCTAAGAAAATAAATAATGTTTTTAAATAGCTACATGTTCACAGAAAAACAGTATATTTGCGTTCAGCTTATTTATTTAAAAAAATAGAAGAAACCCTAACAGTTATTCAAAATTCTAAATAGACGCAGGGGCAAAAATTCAAATAATAAGTAGTTTTTAATTCACAAGTGTAATTTAAAGGTACGAAAGGCAGTTCAAAATTTGCTTCGTCAGTATAAAAGGTCATCGCGACTGTTTTCTGGGATGCGAAAGGCATTATATACATAGATCGCCTTAAAAATGGGTAAAAAATAACCACCTGGGAACCGATTAGTGAAAACATCATAAAGATGAATCTCAAAATACTAGGTAATAACACAACCTTACTGGGGGTATACGCTGTCAACGACGACGATCTGGCTAATAACAAGGATTCATTTTTTGAACAACTAAATGAGGAAATACACAAAATTGGAACATCAAGAGAGATATTACTTTTGGGTGATCTAAATGGAAGAATAAGAAGGAAAGAACACGATAAAGTGGTAGGAAAATATGGCGAAGAAGTTACTAATAACAACGGAAGAAGAATTATAGAGATATGTGAACAAAACAACCTTACAATATTAAACGGACACTACCAGCATAGGGATATTCATAAATATACGTGGAGACAAACAACAAGAGATTTAAAAAGTATTATCGACTATATGATAATACGTCAGAGATCTAGATTAAACTTCCTAGATGTAAGAGTCCAAAGAGGGGCTTCATGTGGCAGCGACCATTACCTCGTGAAAGGAAAGATAACCTCACGAACAACACGGGAAAGCAAACTGGAAGATGCAAGTACACAGCACACAACAAGTGAAACAACAATAAGATATAATACAGACAGCTTACAAAACGAAAGTATCAGAAATCTATACAAGAGTAGACTGGACCAAAAGATACAACGGACGGGATTTGTTAATATAGAAGAAGAATATAAGTATATAAAGGAATGCCTACACGCAGCCGCACTGGAAGCATTAGGGTACCAAGAGAAAAGGGAAAAACAGCAAAAACCATATTGGTGGGATGAAGAAATTAAATACGAAATTGAAGAAAAACGGAAAAGCTATCACAAATACTTAAGTTGAAAGAGCACAAACGACAAAGTAAAATACAAAGAATCCCAAGCTAGAGTACGCAAAATGATTAGTGACAAAAAGAACAACCAATGGGAAAAGACATGCTCAAGACTCAACAGTTACATAGGAGGAAGAAAAAGCACAGAAAGCTGGAGACTTCTTAAAAATATGAGAACAGAACGGAAAAGAGAAATCTTCTCACCAATAACACCAGAAAAATGGAACCAATATTTTACAAATATGCTAACAGAAGATAGACCAGAGTTCAAAAGTACCCAACATGGAAACCCAAATATAGTTATACGAGGATCCCCAATAAGGATAACAACATCAGAAGTTAAAGAAGTATGTAAAACGCTAAAAAATGGTAGAGCTCCAGGACCAGGAAACATCCCAGAAGAGATAGTAAAATACGGTACTGAAAAGCTATTTAGCGCTTTGAGGAACTTATTCCAAAGATGCATTAACACATCAGAAGTACCTGAGGAATGGAAAATATCATACATATCAACAATTCATAAGAAAGGAGACAAAAATAATTGCGATAACTATAGGGGAATAACGGTTACAGGATCTATTAGCAGAATATACGGAAAAATACTTAAAAATAGAATAGAACCGGAATACGCGGAAGTAGAAGCTGAAGAACAGACAGGCTTTAGAGCAGGAAGATCCACAATAGACCATCTCTTCTCACTGACACAAATCCTAGAAAAGAAAACCGCATTTGATCAGGAAGTCCACGTCTTGTTTGTTCATTTAAGAAAGGCCTAAGACAGCGTGCCCCTAATGAGATTGTGGGAAACACTACAACAGAGTAATGTAAGCACCGAAATAATTAAAACCGTAAAATCCTTATACCAAGAGGCAAGAAGTAGTGTGAAAACCAAATATGGTATAACAACAGGGTTCCCGGTCACAAAGGGTCTCAAACAGGGCTGCTGTATATCCCCAACGCTATTTAAAATCTATTTGCAGAGTGCACTGAAGAACTGGAAAAGGAAATGCAGCAGTATGGGATTACCACTGGATGACGATACTACATTGTACACGCTATCATTCGCAGATGACCAGGTAGTAGTGGCTCAGGACATCGATGATATGGAATACATGACACGAAAACTTATAGAGGAATATAAAAAATGGGGCCTAGAAGTCAATATTAAAAAGACCGAGTACATGTGCGTCGGAGGACAACAGCAGGACTTGAAACTGGTCACAGGATACACCATCAAACACTGTGCCAGTTATAAGTATTTAGGAACGAGAATATCTAGGGACGGAACACTGGAAGAAGCAATATTCGAGAGGAATATCCAAGGAAGAAAAGCGATTGCAATGCTTAATAATATACTATGGGACAAAAAACATAATCACTGAAAATAAGAAGAGAATTTACAACTCAATAGTGAAAAGTATAATAACTTACAGCTCCCAGGTGTGGCCATTAAAGGAAAGAACAGAAAAAAAATACTAAAAGCTATAGAAATGGATTTCTGGAGACGAGCAGCCAGAAAATCCAGAAAAGACAGCATACCAAATGACACGATAAGGCGAGCTTTAGAAATAAAGCACGATATAGTGGACGAAATCAGAACCCAACAGTTGGTATGGTACGGACATGTACAGAGAATGTCACAAGATCGACTACCTAAAAAGATTTTAAATTGGAACCCTCATGGAAAAAGAAAGCGAGGAAGACCACGCCAAAGCTGGAGAGCAGGAATCAACAAGGAAGTACTAGAGAGAGATCTGGAGGAGGAGGGATGGAGAAACCGGGAGGAGTGGAAATTAGGCATCGGAAGACGGAAGACGTTATAAAACCGATTGATATATATATATATATAATATATATATATATATATATATATATATATATATATATATATATATATATATATACATATATATATATATATATATATATATATATATATATATATATATATATATATATATATATACATATATATATAATATATATATATATATATATATATATATATATATAAGTTGGATTGAATTCTTTCTTGAACCTTGGAATATTGAATATATATTTTTTCAATTTCTTGGGCTTTATGGTTCTTTTGTTTTAAGGATAGAGAAATTACATCATGTTCTAGTTAGAATTTATTGAAAACGTTTCGCCCGATTTTCAGGCTTCTTCAGTTCATCTAAAAATTGAAATTTTCTGTTTTGGATATTCAATAGGACGCACAAATTTTTTTTTTAATTATGAATATATAAAATTCTTAAACTTATAATACAATGTAGAAGGTGAAAATAATAATAAAAATACACTCAAAATATATATGAAAACTTACATGTGTGGGTTGAAACGAAGGACACACTTAACATTCTTTAAAAGGTGTTACTAAGACGGTCACATTTTTTAAAATAACTTTAGATTTGTATTGGGAACGAAAGTCATCCTTTGGTTTGTCTAAGTGTTTTTTTATTTATTATCTGCTATTGAGTTACTATGAGAAGAGTCCGAAATAAATATGACTCAGACCCCTAACGTCGCTTTTGTCGTTTATATTGTTTTTCTCTTTATTAATACAGATCATTTCATGCATTGATCTTTTAAAATAATTTGACTCTTTTTTTAGGATTTTTGTATTTTTAAAATCAAACGAGTGTTTGGTTTGTTTAACGTGTTTTGATAGAGCTGTTGGGTTATTCTTATCATACTTATGGCCATTCAGTCTAGTTTTCTAGATGTTGTTTAGTCATGCCGATATAACAGCCGTTGCAGTTTTGACATGGAATAGAATATATCAGGTTTGATTGTTTCAGTAGGGGTGTTTTGGATTTTAGGGGGGTAAAAAGGTGTTTTAATGAGTTATGCGTTTTGTGGCAAACAGTTAAATTATGTTTTTTGAGGACTGCTTTAATTTTTTCTGAAAGTCCTTGAATATATGGCATGGATATGTATGTTGTAGCTGTTCTTTGTTTTGGTTGTTTATCTAGAGTATTATATAATTTGTGAGTTCTGGTTTTTAAAATTTTGTTAATTAGCTTAACCGGATAATTGTTGTTGGTTAAGATAGTTTTTATTTTTTCTATTATTTCTGCTCTAACATATATTTAGGACTTGTTAGTTTTAAGCCAATTAAATTTATAACGGTATTTTTCTTAAAATTTAAAAGGATGGTGTGAATGGTAGTTTAGATATTTTCCAGAACTTGTTGGTTTTGTGTACCATTTGCTATTTATTTTGTTTTTTTCTCTTATTAGAGTTAGATCTAGGAAATTTATGGCGTTGTTTTGTTCTGTTTCGATGGTGAATTGTAATTTTTTGTTGAATTGGTTGAAGGCTTTAACTGTGTTTTCTATTTGGTCTTCTTTTAGTGCTAGAATACAATCATCTACGTATCTTTTGAAGAAAATAGGTTTGTTGCTTAAGCTGTCAATAACATTTTCCTCCAAATATTCCAATGCCAGTTGGGCAAGGGTAGCAGAAATAGGAGCCCCCATTGCACAACCTTCCATTTGAAGGTAGAATGAGTTCTGGTACTGAAAGAAATTGTTTTTAAAGATTATATTTATGGCATTATGAATTCTTCTTGTGGTAGGCAGGTGTGTTTTTTAATTTGGTCCCATTTATTTGTTATTGCGGTGATTATAAGGTTTACGGGTAAGTTTGTATATAAGGACATGACATCGAGGGATATGAGTTTACTTTCATTGGGCATGTGTATACTATCTATGAAATTTTTAAACTCGAAAGAGTTTTTTTATATAAAAAACATTTTTTCCAGTGACTTTAGAAAGAATATTTGAGAGGAATTTGGAGATATTGTAGAATTGTATACTAGAAACTATCGGTCTTAGTGGGATGTTGGGCTTGTGCAATTTGGGAAGGCCGTATATTTTTGGGAGGTTCTGCATTGTGAATGATAAGAGTGTTATATGTTTCCTTACTGATGTAGTCTTTGTTGTACCAGGTTTTAACTAAATTGTTATTTAAAGTTTGATAGGTATTTGTGGGGTTGTTTTGTATTTTCTTATAAGTACTTTCATCATTCAATTTTTAGATGAACTGAAGAAGCCTGAAAATCGGGCGAAATGTTTTCAATAAATTCTAACTAGAACATGATGTAATTTCTCTATCCTTAAAACAAAAGAACCATAAAGCCCAAGAAATTGAATATATATATATATATATATATATATATATAAATATATATATATATATATATATATATATATCATCACAGGGTCCTGCTAGCTATGCATCTGTACCCGATCGTTTAGATGTAGAAATAAAAAAGAAACGTCTCCATGTTGCACAGATAAAGCTGCTTTTCCAACATGACAACGAGCCAGCACACTAGTATGCACTAGCAACTTTAAAAGTGATAAAACCGAGATATGAAACTTTTCCTCATCGGCATATCTACTAGAATTGGGACCATCCGATTATCATCTTCTTCTAAACATGAAGAAATGACTGGGAGACAATATATTTTAGTCCAACGAAGAAGCCTGACAGTACTGTTGCCGGTCCCAATCCCGGACAAAGGAGGAGGGTTTGTGGGCAAGGCTAGCAACCTAGCCACAGTAAAAACAACATATGGCTCACAGAACTAATGTAAAGCCTCGGAACAGGACGGATAACGGGTTGACAAAAATCGCGAGGAAACGGAGAATGAATAACAATAAAAAAAAGCTAATAGCAACATGGAGCATAAAAACACTAAATAATAAAGATCAGGAAATTGAAAAACAAATTAAAAGATAAAAAGATAGAAATATGCGCATTACAGGAAACAAAAAAGAAGGGCTCGGCGAATACCCTTTAACAAATAGTGGGGTTGAAAGGAATAACAAAGCAAAAGAGGGTGGAGCACTGATGATTCACAGAAAACTAACTCAAAACATCCAAGAATGTAAATATTTATCAGAAAGAATAATAGTGACAAAACTTAAATCAGAGAATCAAAAAATTAAAATCAATAGAATGTCCAGTCCAGAAAACTGCAAACCGGAAAATGAGAGAACAAAATTCTATTAAAAACTACAAAAAAACAAATAATGCAGTCCCAAAAACAGAAGTAATTATCATCATCATATCGAAGGAGTATAGGACGTCCACGAAGAAGATGGAACGACAACCTGTAGCGACAATACATTAAAGAAAAACAGGTAGGAATGCCTAATATAAAAAAGAAGAATAAGAAATCAGAGCAAAAACGGATACGTACTTTGCTGTCCTCAGCAAAAAATACTACTAGAACGAAATTATATAAAAAACAACACTATGTTTTAATTTCCAATATATTTAAAGTCACTTGACAATTGTTTCACCATACAATGGCTTCTTCAGAAGTAAATAAGAAAGAAAAATATTTGGTAGTAATCCTGGTTATATAGTGCTTAAAACTATCCTTAATTACCTAAGATTATGCTAATCACTTTATTATATTATTTACAGACAGAATTATTTTAAGAATGCAAATCTGTGGTACTATTTCCGAGAACTAATAAAGATTAAGTAAGGGTGAATGATTTAAGTCTACCTGTTCGTTTAATAATTGATTGGAGTTTTTCCGTTTGTTAATTTCAAGACATTCAAGGAAATTTAATTTTTTAGATTTATTTTCTACATGTAGGATTTTTAACGTATCATCAAAATTATGGGATTCGTTTATTTATATGGGTTGCGTAATGTGAATTGTTCTTATTTTTTTAAATAACTATGTTTATCTTCTTTAATGCGCGTTTCAAAAGATCTACCAGTTTGTTCAACCTAGGTTTTAGTACAAGATCCACAATTTAATAGATAAAAGAAAAAGGATTTCTTAGATTTGGTTTTGTTATTCAGAATTGTACTCCTTAAAGAATTACTGGTTTTGAATGCTATTTTATTGTTCTTTTTTATTAATTTTAATTAATAATAAATTATTAATAAATAACCGATCAAGTGCAAGTTGAACTTGCGCAATTAGTGTTCTGTACGTTGATTACTTTTGAAATAAAAAATTTTGTTACAGATGTATAAATTGATCAGTGACTTCACAAAACACACCCCAAATGAGTTTTCAACAAAGTTTGTTTCCAATCTTTCCTGAAATCTGATGATCTTGAAACTTTTGTTTTTTTTAAATACCAGAAAAATTATTAAAAGTAATGCACTCGTGATAATTTTCGTTCAATCTACACCCCGTGGAGAATATTCCGAAATTTTTTCAAAATTTTTTGATAAATACTTTTCGAGATAAGGCGGGGGACAGCGATTTTTTTCGCGATTTTTTTAAAAATAATACAAAGAAAAGTGCGCGCAAGTATTATATTATATGTACATTTTTTACTCGTGTTTTCACAAGCTTTCATTTGACACCACACTCGATGACCTAGAAAAAAAATTTTTTTTTCACTTCCGATTTCACCCCTCAAAACTAAACCCTTAAGTCAAAATTTAAACTCTCAAAACTACATGGCTCTGATGAGGCCATCAATTCCTATATTATTGCCAAATTTCAACTTTCTATGTCAAATAGTTTCGGAGAAAATCGGGTGTGACAGACAGACATACACCGAAGTGATTTTATAAGTGTTCCGTACGGAACACTAAAAAGAACAATAAAATAGCATTCAAAACCAGTAATTCTTTAGGGAGTATAATTTTGAATAACAAAACCAAATCTAAGAAATCCTTAAAATCAGGAGTTTATCTATTAAATTGTGGATCTTGTACTAAAACCTACGTTGGACAAACTGGTAGATCTTTTGAAAACTTGCATTAAAGAACATAAACATCATTATTTAAAAAATAAGAACAATTCACATTACGCAACCAATATAATAAACGAATCCCATAATTTGATGATACGTTTAAAAATCCTACATGTAGAAAATAAATTTAAAAAATTAAATTTGCTTGAATGTCTTGAAATTAACAAACGGAAAAACTCCAATCAATTATTAAACGAACAGGTAGACTTAAACCATTCACGCTTACTTAATCTTTATTAGTTATCGGAAATAGTACCACAGATTTGCATTCTTAAAATAATTCTGTCTGTAAATTATATAATAAAATGATTAGAATAATCTTAGGTAATTAAGGATAGTTTTAAGCACTATATAACGGGGATTACTACCAAATATTTTTCTTTCTTATTTACTTCTGAAAAAGCCATTGTATGGTGAAATAATTGTCAAATGACTTTAAATATATTAGAAATTAAAACATAGTGTTGTTTTTTATATAATTTTATTATGAATTTCCAACGAGTATAGGCTAACACAATCAAAGCTAGTACTAGAACGGTTTATCGAAACTGAAGAAACGATGAACCACATGTATAGCCTATAAGAGGGACTATATTGAAAAATAAATAAAAAAGGTTTGATAAAATTTGCTGTACTTTATTTTTTCTTTTCAACCTTGTCGTGGATGAAACTCAGTGGAACATGATATTCGCTAATTTTAGGAAGAGATATTTAATAGGGAACGAAACACGGGAAAGAATTTCGACGAGAAAACTAATCATAACCGTCAAAGTACGTAATAACCTATATTAAACTGTATTTATCTCTAACGTGGATTTTCTGGTTAGAACTATCTTGATTTGTATTTTACAATTTTAAGTGTTCCGTACGGAACACTTATAAGATCACTTCGGTGTCTGCCCGTCCGTCTGTCTGTCACACCCGATTTTCTCCGAAACTATTTGACATAGAAAGTTGAAATTTGGTACTAATATACGAATTGACAGCCTCATCAGAGTTATGTAGTTTTAAAAGTTCAATTTTGACTTAAGGGGGGTGAAATCGGAAGTGAAAAAAAATTCTTTTCACTAGGTCATCGAGTAGGGTGTCAAATGAAAGCTGGTAAAAATACAAGTTCAAAAAAAGTTCAAAAATATATATAATGTAATACTTGCCTACGCTTTTCTTTGCATTATATTTCAAAAATCGCGAAAAATCACTGTTCCCCCCCCTTATATCGAAAGGCACTATGTTGGGAACGTGGAATCTTTGACACAATGACACTATTCGGTATATATCATCACTACATCAAACACTTTATTTTTGCCCTGGACGCGCATTTCGCTAACTATGTTAGCTTTATCAGGAGCGATGATTGACTAACACATCTTTTGAGAAAGAAAAATGTCTTGTACTTAAAAGCGGATAAAGGAAATAAGGTTGTTATATTGGATAAGGTGGTCAAAAGCTTATATAACACATGGGCTGAAAAGTCCCGGGCCTAACAAAAAGAAAACACGGTTTTTTTGGTTCAAAATTAGCTTTATTCATCAACGTAATCTCCATCAAGAGCAACGCAATCATTCCAGCGCCGCTCTAACATTTCAATACCACTTTTGTAGAACAATTTATCTTTTGCCTTAAAATAGGCCTCAGTTTCAGCGATAACCTCTTCATTCGTGCGAAATTTCTTACCGGCGAGCATTTTTTTCAGGTCTGCGAACAGCCAGTAGTCGCTGGGAGCCAAATCTGGCGAATACGGTGGATGTGGGAGCAATTCGAAGTTCAATTCATGTAGTTTTGCCATTGTTTTGATTGACTTGTGACACGGTGCGTTGTCTTGATGAAACAAAATTTTTTTCTTTGCCATATGCGGTCGTTTCTTTGCAATTTCGGCCTTCAAACGCTCCAATAACGCTATGTAATATTCACTGTTGATGGTATTTCCTTTCTCAAGATAGTCGATGAATATTACACCACGCACATCCCAAAATACCGAGGCCATAACCTTTCCAGCCGATTGTTGTGCTTTCGGGCGCTTTGGACGAGGTTCACCAGTTGCTGTCCACTCAGATGACGATCGTTTTGATTCCGGAGTGAAGTGATGGATCCATGTTTCATCCATTGTCACATATCGACGCAAAAAATTCCGGTTTGTTACGTTTAAACATGGCCAAACACTGCTCAGAATCATCAACACGTTCTTGTTTTTGATCAACAGTGAGCAAACGCGGCACCCACTTTGAACAGAGCTTTCTCATAGTCAAATGCTCATGCAATATAAAGCCAACACGTTCTTTTGATACCTTTACGATGTCAGCTAACTCACGCAACTTCACTTTTCGATCATTCAAAACGATTTTTATGGATTTTCTTGATGTTTTCTGGTGTTACCGCCTCATTTGGACGTCCACTGCGTTCTGCATCATCGGTGTCTCTACGACCACGTTTGAAGTCAGCAAACCAACGTTTTATTGTTGTTTCTGATGGAGCGGAGTCCCCATAACACTTTTCAAGCCATTGCTTCGCTTGAAAGGTATTTTTTTCCCATCAAGAAGCAGTGTAAAATTAAAACACGAAATTGTTTTTGATCCTTTGTTTTGAAAATAACAAAAGTAGCGTCACTCTTAGCACAATAACTCACAAACTAATGAATAGAATATCATGAAATTT
Source organism: Pachyrhynchus sulphureomaculatus (assembly GCA_019049505.1). Taxonomy (NCBI): domain Eukaryota; kingdom Metazoa; phylum Arthropoda; class Insecta; order Coleoptera; family Curculionidae; genus Pachyrhynchus; species Pachyrhynchus sulphureomaculatus. The sequence continues at coordinate 2,829,610 of CM032451.1, forward strand.
TAACAGCTATCTTTTGAAGGTTAGTGTTAACTGAAAAAAAGGTGACTGCAATAAAACTAGCGCCATCTATGTGTTAGGCCCGGGACTTTTCAGCCCATGTGTTAGTATCTATATTTAAAAAGGGAGACCGCAGAAAATGCACAAACTATAGAGGCCTAAGTCGAGTATGGGACGTTTGTATGGAAAAATAATTAAAAATATCATGGAGGAAAATATAAAACGGAAAACTGTAGAAGACCAAGCAGGCTTTACGGCCGGAAAATCATGTATAGACCACATATACACTATAAAACAAACAATGGAAAAAAAAACTGGCAAAGAATAGAGAAGTTCATCTAGCCTTCATAGACATAAGAAAGGCCTATGACTCAGTACCAAGACAAAGATTATGGAACGCAATGAAAGAAATAGGCATTGACAAAGAATTAATATACGCAGTAAAAGCTCTTTACAAAAACAACACAGTGAACATAAAAATAGGACATAAAATAGGGAAGAGACTCCAAACATCAAAAGGCCTATTACAAGGATGCTCTACATCCCCAACACTATTCAAAATATACCTCGAACAAACATTAAAAAAATGGAAGCAAAAATGTAGTGGAATGGGAGTCCCAATACGAGAAGATTACTTATATACTCTAAGTTTTGTAGATGACCAAGTAATCATAGCGTAAGATGAGGAAGACCTCAGTTATATGGTAAGAAAATTGAAAGAAGAATACACTAAAGCAGGATTAACAATAAACTTTGTTAAAACAGAATATCTAACAACAAAGGAGGGAAACGTGGAGAGTCTAGAAGTCGATAACGAAACAATAATCAAAGGAACCGATAGATTTAAATATTTGGGAACCATCATTTCAAAAAAAACGCAACATCAGAAGAAGACTTCTCAGTATATATCACCACTACACCAAACACTTTATTTTTGCACTCGACGCGCGTTTCGCTAACCATGTTAGCTTCATCAGGCGCGATGATTGACTAAACCTAAACTACAAATCTACCCTATTTACACTTAGCCTAACCCTTGAATTACTCAGGCGGAACTAATGACATAGGCAAGGCCATCAGTTCCGGTCAAGTAACCAGTAGAGAGGACTATAAGGAATAGGCCCTCTGTCTTTATTTAAACTACTTTTACATTTTATGATTTCCATACTTTCGTATGCGTTCAACAATCTCCTATCAGTTACATTTTCTATTAATCTTAGACTATCTAATGTTACAGTATGATCAGCTTCAAGAGCATGTTCGGCAACGCTAGACTTTTCTGTTCTATTGTATTTTAAGTGTGCTAAGTGTTCTTTAAATCTTGTTTTAATTGACCTTTTAGTTTGCCCAACATACTTTTTGTCACAATCATTACAACTAATTTCATAAATTCCACTTTTCTCACAATTAGGAATCTTATCTTTGGGATTTCCTAAGATATTCCTCAGATTGTCTGATGACTTATAGACTAAGGTGAGGCCTACCTTATTAAATACCTTATTGAGTCCCTTGCTATATTTCGGATTATATGGTATGGAGACATACTTGTTGTTATTTTTTTCGCGTGTAAAAAAAGGTGGAATTCTGAATATTAAACCTAAACTTATGTCTATTTATTAGCTTATTTACTAAGTCATCGTCATAACCATTAACTCTAGTTATATTTCTAATACGATTCCTTTCTTTATTAAAGTTTACTCTATTCAGAGGGAAAGTGACCAAACGATGAACTAAAAAATGTAATGAGGCTAATTTATGTTGTTTGCAATGAAATGAATCATTAGGAATATATCTATCTGTTACTGTGTCCTTCCTATAGATATCAAATTCTAATCTATTATTATTTTTAATAATTAAAATATCTAGAAAAGGCAATTGTCCTTTGTTCTCAATTTCGTAAGTGAATTTAATGGAATCATACCGGCTATTTAATTTAGAAACAAAATCATCAATATTTGCTTTCTTTGTATCAAAAATCGCGAAAATATCATCGACATACCTATACCATACCCTTGGGAAATATTCGAATTCTTGACTGGCTTCGATTTCAAACTTACTCATGAATAAAAAAAAATAAAAGTAGTTAAAGGATTGAAAAAGAAAGATGTCTTCTATTTAAAAGCGGATAAAGGAAATAAGGTTGTTATATTGGATAAGAAAGATTATTATGAACGCGTAGATAATCTTATCGAATCTGGCCCTTATGAAAAGGTAATAAGAAATCCATTACCGAGAATGATATCAGAGGTCAAAAATTCTTTAAAAAAATGTAAGAACCTTGTCTCCGATTCGCTAAAATTTAAATTAAATGTGAGTAATCCGACCATACCAAAATTGTATTGCTTACCCAAAATTCACAAACCTGGAAAAGCAATGCGACCCATTGTTTCATCGGTCGGATCACCCACATATTTAGTATCCAAATGGTTATCAAAAGAACTTGAGAAGTTACCGGTAAATACTGTCGCAGTGAAGAATTCGTTAGAATTCATTAATAAAACAAAAAATCTAGTTCTTAATGAAGGTGAAGTCTTAATTTCTTTGATGTTACTTCTTTGTTCCCAAGTGTGCCAATTCCACAAACTTTACAATATCTCGAAGAATTACTTAAAATGAATGACTTTGAAGATGAAATTATTCGTGAATACTTAACATTATCTAAACTTTGTATGGAACAAAATTATTTCCAATATAACAATCAATTTTATGTTCAGAAAGAAGGAACAGCTATGGGTAATTGCTTATCACCTTTCATAGCAATTTATTCATGAGTAAGTTTGAAATCGAAGCCAGTCAAGAATTCGAATATTTCCCAAGGATATGGTATAGGTATGTCGATGATATTTTCGCGATTTTTGATACAAAGAAAGCAAATATTGATGATTTTGTTTCTAAATTAAATAGCCGGTATGATTCCATTAAATTCACTTACGAAATTGAGAACAAAGGACAATTGCCTTTTCTAGATATTTTAATTATTAAAAATAATAATAGATTAGAATTTGATATCTATAGGAAGGACACAGTAACAGATAGATATATTCCTAATGATTCATTTCATTGCAAACAACATAAATTAGCCTCATTACATTTTTTAGTTCATCGTTTGGTCACTTTCCCTCTGAATAGAGTAAACTTTAATAAAGAAAGGAATCGTATTAGAAATATAACTAGAGTTAATGGTTATGACGATGACTTAGTAAATAAGCTAATAAATAGACATAAGTTTTAGGTTTAATATTCAGAATTCCACCTTTTTTACACGCGAAAAAAATAACACCAAGTATGTTTCCATACCATATAATCCGAAATATAGCAAGGGACTCAATAAGGTATTTAATAAGGTAGGCCTCACCTTAGTCTATAAGTCATCAGACAATCTGAGGAATATCTTAGGAAATCCCAAAGATAAGATTCCTAATTGTGAGAAAAGTGGAATTTATGAAATTAGTTGTAATGATTGTGACAAAAAGTATGTTGGGCAAACTAAAAGGTCAATTAAAACAAGATTTAAAGAACACTTAGCACACTTAAAATACAATAGAACAGAAAAGTCTAGCGTTGCCGAACATGCTCTTGAAGCTGATCATACTGTAACATTAGATAGTCTAAGATTAATAAAAAATGTAACTGATAGGAGATTGTTGAACGCATACGAAAGTATGGAAATCATAAAATGTAAAAGTAGTTTAAATAAAGACAGAGGGCCTATTCCTTATAGTCCTCTCTACTGGTTACTTGACCGGAACTGATGGCCTTGCCTATGTCATTAGTTCCGCCTGAGTAATTCAAGGGTTAGGCTAAGTGTAAATAGGGTAGAATTGTAGTTTAGGTTTAGTCAATCATCGCTCCTGATGAAGCTAACATGGTTAGCGAAACGCGCGTCGAGTGCAAAAATAAAGTGTTTGGTGTAGTGGTGATATATACTGAGAAGTATCATTGTGCCAAAGATTCCACATTCCCAACTTAGATCAGAAGAAGAGATTAAAGCTAGATTAGGACAAACGCGGACATGCATAAGACAATTAAATTCGATCCTGTGGGACAAGCACATTACAAAGAAAAACAAAACACGCATATACAAATCAATAATACAAAGAATAATGACATACGGGTCAGAAACATGGACGATCAACATAAGAAATAAATCTAAAATTAACGCGGTAGAGATGGAGTATTGGAGAAGATGTTGTAGAGTGACACGTATGGAGAGAATAACAAATGAAGAAATAAGAAGCAGAATAAACATCAAAAAGAACGCAATAAACACCATTGAAGAAAAACGATGTGGACGAGGCTATGGAGGACAGGGGTCTAACATATGGAGACTGGGAAGATAGAAAAGGTTGGAATCAAAGGCTGAGAGAAGGAAAACAGCGTCAGCTGTAGAAAATCCTTGATATATATATATATATATATATATATATATATATATATATATATATATATATATATATATATATATATATACATTGGCTTCATAGCCAATTTATTCATGAGTAAGTTTAAAAACCGAAGCCAGTCAAGAATTTGAGTATATCCCAAGGGTATGGTATAGGTATGTAGATGATGTTTTCGCGATTTTCGATATAAAGAAGGCAAATATTTTGTTGTTCCAAATTAAATAGCCGGTATGATTCCATTAAATTCACTTACGAAATTGAGAACAAAAGACAACTGCCTTTTCTAGATAACACAGATAGATATATTCTTAATGATTCATTTCATTGTAAACAACACGAATTAGCCGCATTACATTTTTTAATTCATCGTTTGGTCACTTTTCCTCTGAATAGAGTACCATAAACTTCAATAATGAAAGGAATCGTATTAGGAATATAACTAAAGTAAATGGTTCTGACGAAGACTTAGTAAATAAACTGATAAATAGATATAAGTTCAGGTTAAATATTTAGAAGTCCACTTTTTTTACATGCGAAGAAAATAAGACCAAGTATGTCTTCATACCATATAATCCGAAATATAGCAAGGGACTCAATAAGGTATTTAATAAGGTAGGCGTCACCTTAGTCTATAAGTCATCAGACAATCTGAGGAACATCTTAGGAAATCCCAAAGATAAGATTTCTAATTGTGAGAAAAGTAGAATTTATGAAATTAGTTGTAATGATTGCGACAAAAAGTATGTTGGGCAAACTAAAAGGTCAATTAAAACATGATTTAAAGCACATTTAGCACACTTAAAATACAGTAGAACAGAAAAGTCTAGCATTGCCGAACATGCCCTTGAAGCTGATCATACTGTAACATTAGATAATCTAAGATTAATTAAAAATGTATCTGATAGGAGATTATTGAACGCATACGAAAGTATGGATATTATAAAATGTAAAAGTAGTTTAAATAAAGACAGAGGGCCTATTCCTTATAGTCCCCTCTACTGGTTACTTGACCGGAACTGATGGCTTCGCCTATGCTGTTAGTTCCGCCTGAGTAATTCAGATGTTAAGCTAAGTATAAATAGGGTAGATTTGTAGTTTAGCTTTAGTCAATCATCGCTCCTGATAAAGCTAACATTGTTAGCAAAACGCGCGTCGAGAGCAAAAATAAAGTGTTTGGCGTAATGGTGATACATACTGAGTAGTCGAAAAGTACTGATCAAAAAATTTGAAAAAATTTTGGAAACATTTTATTTTAAAAGCAATCAACGTACGGAACACTAATTGCGCAAGTTCAACTTGCACTTGACTGATTTTGTATTTTCAGCATTATCGTCTTACTATCCTCGTATAATCAACTTGACCTAATAAAAGCAACATGAATAAGTAAAATGAACTAAAATTAATTTGCTGAAAAAAACATTTATTTTTAACTTGTGATTGACATTAAGCTAATTGGCTTTCTATAGCGTTTTCATTCGATATAATTCGTTTAATCTTTTTAAATGAAAAAAGCTTATTCGATTTGATTATATGTTGTTGCTTTGTTACATGTAACAACTCGAGAAGTATATTTATTTGTGAATAAATGAAATCAGATTCTGCAAATTTCTGTTATTATTTATCGAAAATAAATTTTTTATCATTATGGAAAAATAAACGTATAAATTAGATACATCCTTAACACTGCTGCGTAAAAATTTTCAACTTCCTACTCGTTCACATTAATTTGTTTGCGTAAAGATCTGCGAGTAATTGTGTCACAACAATTAGATCGTGTCCATCAGGGATTTTTACAATGATACGAAAAAAATGGCAGTTTTCCATACATCTAACTCAGTACTGGCACATTGGTATTTGACTGGGGGACATGGACTCAGCGCAACCTCCTAAAACCAAAGATCCAGGGCTTATATTTATTAAGCGTATTACTAACGATTTCAGCAATGTTACTGAGGCCAAGCAGTTGTAATGCTTATTAATTAGATCTCGTTTAGAGCATGCATTTATTGTTTGGAACCCTTGCTATAACGTACATGCTGAAAGAGTTCAATATAAGTAGCTAAGTTGGGAATGTGGAATCTTTGGCACAATGATACTACTCAGTATATATCACCACTACATCAAACACTTTGTTTTTGCACTCGACGCGTGTTTCGCTAACCATGTTAGCTTCATCAGGAGCGATGATTGACTAAAGCTAAACTACAAATCTACCCTATTTATACTTAGCCTTGAATTACTCAAGCGGGACTAATGAAATAGGCAAGGCCGTCAGTTCCGGTCAAGTAACCAGTAGAGGGGACTATAAGGAATAGGCTTTATTTAAACTACTTTTACATTTTATGATTTCGATACTTTCGTATGCGTTCAACAATCTCCTATCAGATACATTTTTTATTAATCTTAGATTATCTAATGTTACAGTATGATCAGCTTCAAGGGCATGTTCGGCAATGCTAGACTTTTCTGTTCTACTGTATTTTAAGTGTGCTAAATGTTCTTTAAATCGTGTTTTAATTGACCTTTTAATTTGCCCAACATACTTTTTGTCACAATCATTACAAACTAATTTCATAAATTCCACTTTTCTCACAATTAGGAATCTTATCTTTGGGATTTCCTAAGATATTCCTCAAATTGTCTGATGACTTATAGACTAAGGTGAGGCCTACCTTATTAAATAACTTATTGAGTCCCTTGCCATATTTCGGATTATTTGGTATGGAGACATACTTGGTGTTATTTTCTTCGCGTGTAAAAAAGGTGGAATTCTGAATATTAAACCTAAACTTATGTCTATTTATTAGCTTATTTACTAAGTCATCGTCATAACCATTATGTCTAGTTATATTTCTAATACGATTTCTTTCTTTATTAAAGTTTACTCTATTCAGAGGGAAAGTGACCAAACGATGAACTAAAAAATGTAATGAGGCTAATTTATGTTGTTTGCAATGAAATGAATCATTAGGAATATATCTATCTGTTACTGTGTCCTTCCTATAGATATCAAATTCTAATCTATTATCATTTTTATAACTAAAATATCTAGAAAAGGCAATTGTCCTTTGTTCTCAACTTCGTAAGTGAATTTAATGGAATTATGCCGGCTATTTAATTTAGAAACAAAATCATCAATATTTGCTTTCTTTGTATCAAAAATCGCGAAAATATCATTCACATACCTATACCATACCCTTGGGAAATATTCGAATTCTTGACTTACTCATGAATAAATTGGCTATGAAAGGTGATAAGCAATTAAATTTTGACAAGATCTTTTAGCCTTTGTTTGGTATAGGTTGAACTATAGTGCATTTCTAGCAAGAAGGAGATATTCCTTCTATGTAGCATAAGTTGAAAAGTCTACAGAAAACTGGTGTTAGTTCGCTCGCGCATTGACTGTCATTCTCACCTCCCTTATTTGCCTGATCTGATATTCTGTGACTTCGGGCTGTTCCCCCATATGAAGATGAAGTTCGCCGCTTTGAGGCGGTAGAGGAGACACAATGCGAATTGCAGGTTGTGCTGGAGGCAATGACAGAATCGATCTTTCAAATATGTGCATTCGAGTGCAGGAATACTACTTTGGAATTAACAGGATTTACGAAGCCCAAATGTATTTCGACAATTTTGGTATCGTACCACAAACTGATGGCCATAGATAAACGATAGACTCTGCGAACTCACACGTATTTGGGTCATAGAAGCTCTTAACAACTCGAAAGTATTTAGTTACAAAGAATCCTTGGATACTGAGAAAAGTTGACATACAAAAAGCTAAACGTGAAAGAAAGGTTCATGAGCCCTTATATTTTTAATTGCACATTACTTCATGAAACTTCTTCCATGAATTACATGCACATCATCACGAACTTTTTTCTTCCGACTTATAGCTAGGCCCTATTGCCTGTTTTCTTTGTTCTCTGCTCTATAGATCGTCGCTCCATCTCTTTCTTGGACGTCCCATTGATCTTCTTCCATTCGGTGACTTGTCTCTTGCTACCCGTACTATCCTGTTGTTTGCCATTCTTCCTATGTGTTGATCCCATTTCACGTTTCTTCCTCTTATCCATTGGTTGATATTTTCTATATTACATGTGCGTCTTCTATCTTCACTCCTTTCTCTATCCCTCGGTGTCTTGTTTGTACATCTCCTAAGTATTCTCATTTCGGTTCATTCCAGCATCCTCTGTGTTATACTTTTATCGGGTCTTGTTTCAGATGTGTAAGTCAGGGCTGGTCGTATTAGGATCGTGTATATTCTTATTTTGGTCTCCACGGAGAGGAATTTATTTCTAAATATGGTATCATTGAGGCATCCCGCTATCCTATTAGCCTTGTTAACTTTATGTTTTACTTTTTCTTCGATTTTTCCGATACTAGATATTTTGATGCCCAGGTAATCGACCTCCATTACCTGTTCTATTGGTTTATTTTCCACCACCGGCTTGATTCTAATCGGCTGTTTTGCTATTACTTTTATCTTGGTTTTTCAGTTGAGATTGACATATTATATTGTTTTGCTGCTATGCAGAATTCGTATAGCACCCTTGGCAGATCGTTCTCGGTCTCAGCCATTATTATCGCGTCATCTGCATAACATATAATTCTAAATTTCTCTCTCTCTTTTGACATTCTTTATAATTTCATCCATGACAATATTAAATAGAAGAGGACTTAAAGAGTCTCTCTGCCTGATTCTAGATTCATAGTTGATTGGTTTTGTCATTCCTTCTGCTAATCTTGCGACTACTTTACTGTTTTATATATATATATATATATATATATATATATATATATATATATATATATATATATATATATATATATATATATTCTTGTTATATAATAGATGAATAACACTTTTATTTGCACATTGTCGAAAGCTTTTTTTAAGTCTATCAGGCACAAGTATCCTAGAATGTTAATTCTATGGATTTTTCTTTTACCTGTCTCACAATGAATACGACAACGGTGCATGAGCGCCCATTTCTGAATCCTTGCTGTTCTTCCAGGTGTATTCTCGCGTTGATTTTTGTTTTAATAATCGTTATTTTTAATTTCAGTGTACAGTTTAGTAGATTTATACCTCTATAGTTATTTGGATCTTCTTTTTCTCCCTTCTTGTGCATTAATACAACTGTCACTGTTCTCCATTCATCTTTGGTAGGCTTCATCTGTCCTGATCGACCTGTTGTTTAGGATAGTTGTCTTTCTTTTCATGGCATTTCTCTTTGATTTCTACATTCAACAATGATCTTTTTGTTCTCCATTTTTTATTTTCATCAACAGTTTTAGTCCCTAATGCTTCATATGCAGCTTCTAATACATTTGTTTTTATTTTTAACCAACCATTTATGTTAACATGGTCATTTATTTGATTTATTTTGATTTTTTCATTCAGTCTTCTGTGGTACAGGTCTCTTGTTGATTCTTCTTGTAGATTTTCTATTCTTATCTTTGTTTCCAGCTTCTTATTTTGGTGTTACTTTGTATTCTTATGTTCCACCTTAGTTTACACATAACTAAATTATGATCACTTCCTACGTTTGGTGATGTCAAGCTTCTTACTTCTAATATATGGCGTGGATGTATTTCTCTGTTTGTTAGGACATAATCTATCATTGATCTGTTACCTCTAGTGTTGTCGAATGTATATTTATATTGCCCCTTATGGTCAAAGTATGTATTATTTACTCTCAACTCGGTTGTAGTGCAAAAACTGATCATAAGCTCCCCGTTGTCATTTTTTCATTAAATCTCTGTTTAACTCTTGGTATTATCTCATTTCCAACTCTTGCATTATAGTCACCCATTATTTGTTTCGTTGACTGATATCTCATCTATCATTTTCTAGAGTTCTTCATAGAACTGTTCCCTGTCCTTTTCTGGTTTACAATTTTCAGGTGCATATATTCCCACTTTTTTAATCTCCTAATATATAAGGAATAAAAACATTCTTTTCCGAGCTTTTTAACAAATTTTATCAAAGAAAATATTCTTTTACGGAGTATTAAATTCCCTCTTCTATGTTATCCCCCCAATGAGGCCCTTTATACACAACTCGACTTTTTTTTTAATTCAGTTTTGGAGCTATTTATTACGTGTAAACGCTTAGGGTCTGCCACGGCCTCCCTTGATAAATAATCACCACAGTCAGATTTTAATAAAGCGGCCGAAATTTAATTTTTGACCCGCTTATTGACCTCAAATTTTATGCTTGTGTGAGTTTGTACAGGGGTTTCTCGTTATACTAGAGAGCATTAGCGTTTGAAAGGAGAAATAATGGTGCACAGGGAATTTTTTTAAGTGTCTCACGTAATTTACTATCTTCCTATTCTACATACTGAGAAAATTCTTGCAGTACTAAACCCAGTTCTTTATAAGGAAGCCAAATATGATAACAAAAAATTTGTTACTTGTCAAATGTGACAGTTTACAAAACCAACTAGGAAAAGGCTCCGAAAGTTGGGGGCATTACGATCACTTTTATAGTGGAGTGCCCAAAGAAGATAGAGCAAAACAAGGCGTATCCATACTAATACACAGAAAACTGAGGAAATTCATAACCACCTGGGAACCGATTAGTGAAAGAATCATAAAGATGAATCTCAAAATACTAGGTAATAACACAACCTTACTGGGGGTATACGCTGTCAACGACGACGATCTGGCTAATAACAAGGATTCATTTTTTGAACAACTAAATGAGGAAATACGCAAAATTGGAACATCAAGAGAGATATTACTTTTGAGTGATCTAAATGGAAGAATAGGAAGGAAAGAACACGATAAAGCGGTAGGAAAATATGGCGAAGAAGTTACTAACGACAACGGAAGAAGAATTATAGAGATATGTGAACAAAACAACCTTACAATATTAAACGGACACTACCAGCATAGGGATATTCATAAATATACGTGGAGACAAACAACAAGAGATTTAAAAAGTATTATCGACTATATGATAATACGTGAAAGGAAAGATAACCTCACGAACAACACGGGAAAGCACACTGGAAGATACAAGTATACAGCACACAACAAGTGAAACAACAATAAGATATAATACAGATAGCTTACAAAATGAAAGTATCAGAAATCTATACAAGAGTAGACTGGACCAAAAAATACAACGGACGGGATTTGTTAATATAGAAGAAAAATATAAGTATATAAAGGAATGCCTACACGCAGCCGTACTGGAAGCATTAAGGTACCAAGAGAAAAGGGAAAAACAGCAAAAACCATATTGGTGGGATGAAGAAATTAAATACGAAATTGAAGAAAAACAGAAAAGCTATCACAAATACTTAAGTTCAAAGAGCACAAACGACAAAGTAAAATACAAGGAATCCCAAGCTAGAGTACGCAAAATGATTAGTGACAAAAAGAACAACCAATGGGAAAAGACATGCTCAAGACTCAACACTTACATAGGAGGAAGAAAAAGCACAGAAAGCTGGAGACTTCTTAAAAATATGAAAACAGAACGGAAAAGAGAAATCTTCTCACCAATAACACCAGAAAAATGGAACCAATATTTTACAAATATACTAACAGAAGATAGACCAGAGTTCAAAAGTACCCAACATGGAAACCCAAATATAGTTATACGAGGATCCCCAATAAGGATAACAACATCAGAAGTTAAAGAAGTATGTAAAACGCTAAAAAATGGTAGAGCTCCAGGACCAGGAAACATCCCAGGAGAGATAGTAAAATACGGAACTGAAAAGCTATTTAGCGCTTTGAGGAACTTATTCCAAAGATGCATTAACACATCAGAAGTACCTGAGGAATGGAAAATATCATACATATCAACAATTCATAAGAAAGGAGACAAAAATAATTGCGACAACTATAGGGGAATAACGGTTACAGGATCTATTAGCAGAATATACGGAAAAATACTTAAAAATAGAATAGAAACGGAATACGCGGACGTAGAAGCTGAAGAACAGGCAGGCTTTAGAGCAGGAAGATCCACAATAGACCATCTCTTCTCACTGACACAAATCCTAGAAAAGAAAACCGCATTTGATCAGGAAGTCCATGTCTTGTTTGTTGATTTAAAAAAGGCCTACGACAACGTGCCCCTAATGAGATTGTGGGAAACACTACAACAGAGTAATGTAAGCACCGAAATAATTAAAGCCGTAAAATCCTTATACCAAGACGCAAGAAGTAGTGTGAAAACCAAATATGGTACTCGTATAACAACAGGGTTCCCGGTCACAAAGGGTCTCAAACAGGGCTGCTGTATATCCCCAACGCTATTTAAAATCTATTTGGAGAGTGCACTGAAGAACTGGAAAAGGAAATGCAGCAGTATGGGATTACCACTGGATGACAATACTACATTGTACACGCTATCATTCGCAGATGACCAGGTAGTAGTCGCTCAGGACATCGATGAGATGGAATACATGACACGAAAACTTATGGAGGAATATGAAAAATGAGGCCTAGAAGTCAATATTAAAAAGACCGAGTACATGGGCGTCGGAGGACAACAACAGGACTTGAACCTGGCCACAGGACACACCATCAAACACTGTGCCAGTTATAAGTATTTGAGAACGAGAATATCTAGGGACGGAACACTGGAAGAAGCAATATTCGAGAGGAATATCCAAGGAAGAAAAGCGATTGCAATGCTTAATAGTATACTATGGGACAAAAACATAACCATTGAAAATAAGAAGAGAATTTACAACTCAATAGTGAAAGTATAATAACTTACAGCTCCCAGGTGTGGCCATTAAAGAAAAGAACAGAAAAAATACTAAAAGCTACAGAAATGGATTTCTGGAGACGAGCAGCCAGAAAATCCAGAAAAGACCGCATACCAAATGACACGATAAGGCGAGCTTTAGAAATAAAGCACGATATAGTGGACGAAATCAGAACCCAACAGTTCGTATGGTACGGACATGTACAGAGAATGTCACAAGACCGACTACCTAAAAAGATTTTAAATTGGAACCCTCATGGAAAAAGAAAGCGAGGAAGACCACGCCAAAGCTGGAGAGCAGGAATCAACAAGGAAGTACTAGAGAGAGATCTGGAGGAGGAGGGAGGGAGAAACCGGGAGGAGTGGAAATTAGCATCGGAAGACGGAAGACGTTATAAAACCGATTGATATATATATATACCCATTACATATGATCACTCCATTAAATAGCATAACAAACTCAGGGACAGTGCCACTGAAATGATTCAGAATCATTCGCAGACGACGATCTAACCCGTAGGTAAATTTTCCATTGGTTTTGACGATTTAAGGTCGACCGAACTTTGGTGAAACACGACGAAAGTTCCGGAAGACCTTACCAGGTGTACAAGTATGAAATGCGGATTTTTTTTCTAAAAAAACATGTTAAATTCGGCAGAATGATAAAAACTGCTTTATTCAAAGTATGCTCCATCGTTTGTTATACATTTATCCCATCTTTCGGGCAATTTGTAAAGACCACGCCAGTAAAAATCTTCTCTTTTTGCTGCAAACCATTCATCGAGCCATTTTTCACATCTTCGTACGAACCAAAGCGCTGCTCAGCAAGTGTGTGACCCATCGATGCAAACAAGTGGTAATCGGAAGGAGCCAAGTCTGGTGAGTAAACCGACCGCATGGGGTAGAATTTCCCAGCTGAGTGCTTCCAACGGGTCGCGAACTGGTTTTGCCGTATGTGATGGACCAATGTCATGAAGAAAAATGACTGTGTATTGCCTTTTTCGGTATTCCGGCCTTTTTTTTCATGCAGCGAACGGTTCAAATCGGTCAATTGTTGTTGGTAACGGTTAGTGTTAATCGTTTCTCCAGGTTTTAACAGCTCATAATAGACCACGCCCCTCTGGTCCCACCAAACACAGACCATCGTCTTTCTGCCAAAGCGATTCGGTCTTGCGGTCGATGTGGATGGTGCGCCTGGGTCTACGCATGATTTTTTGCGCTTGGGATTCTCAAAATAAATCCACTTTTCATTCCCTGTAACTATACGATGCAAAAACGACTTCCTTTTGTACCGAGCGAGCAAAATGTCACACGTGTTTTTGCGCTTTTCCATTTGCCTGTCGTTCAACTCATGTGGTACCCATCTACCGGTCTTCTGAATCTTTTCCATCTCTCGTAGCCGACTGGAAACAGCTTGTTGACTAACGCCCAATTGCTCGGCGAGTTGTTTTTGTGTTTGCGAATCATCTTCGTCTAAAATGCTTACAATTCCACATCTGCGTATTTTTTTGGCGGTTTTCCACGTTCTTTGTCTGCAAGATCGAAGTCACCACTTTTGAAACGCCGAAACCACCCTTCACACGTATCTTGTGATGGAGCATGTTCACCATAAGCTTCTCGAAGTAATCGGAATGATTCGACAGCAGTTTTCTTCAAATGAAAATAAAAAATTAATTCTATCCGCGAATGATCTTTGTTCGGTATAAATTTCGACATATTGAACACAACAACACAACACTATGCACACTGTTTTCTAATTTATCACTCGTGCGCGTCCGACACTTGTTGATGACACAACAAAATGGCGCAGTGTCAAATCTTTATAGCACAAACTGCATTGGTGCACCATCGGTTGTCTGAAATCCGCATTTCATACTTGTACACCTGGTAGATTACAACCACGGCTAAAATTACTACAAAGTTCAATAAATTATTCGCGAAGACCGTCGTCGGACAATTTTGAACATTTCTGATTAATATTGATTAGAAAACGGCAGAAGCTTCGACGTGGGAACATTTTCCTCCTTCATCACAGTTTATGGCCAAGAATTCCATGAATGTTATCCCTCACCTGCCTTATTTACCCGATTTGGTATCCTGTGACTTTGAGATCTTCCCCTATATCAGGGTGCTCAAACGGTCGATCGCGATCGACAAGTCGATCGCGAGTGCTTTTTGAGTCGATCTCGAGAAAAAAATTCCGATTTCATCGATTCACAGATTTTGTTTTAGGTAATTAAATGTCATGAATAAACTACTAAAATTTATTCGATCCACAATTAGGCCAGAATAACCCCTTCATCACTTTCTTTTATCGTAATAACCCCCTGCTAGCGGCAAAAGGCGGCTTTATCAAAGGAACGCGCGGTACTTGTCAAAGAAAAGCCGCGTTTGATTCCCGCCGATTTTTCTAGAAACTTCGGGCGACGTGTTTGACGGGAACATTCGAGACTTCGTTCGCGCCGATATAAATGTTGCGCCTGCAGGAATAGGAGTCAGTCTGAGTTGTAACTTGAAGGCGATACATCGATACAAAGTTTATTAATAAATAGTCCAAAATGAGTGCGGCGAAGAAAAGTAAAACTTATCATTCTAATAACGATTGGGAGGAAGAATTTTTCTTTTGTATGGTAAAGGATAAGTGCATTTGTCTCATTTGCCGTGCGTCAGTTGCAATACCTAAACGTGGGAACTTAGAGAGGCATCATAAAACGGTTCATAAAAACTATAAAAAGGATTTTCCGTGACAGAGTGAATTAAGAAAACGAAAGTACGTGATTTGATAACTTGTTTGAAAAAAGAACTAACCATGTTCACAAGACCAGCCAAACAATCAAAAGCTGCAACGATCGCGTCATTTAAAATATCTCATATATTGGCGAAACACAAGAAACCATTTGATGATGGATTGGTTGTAAAGGAAGCATTTATTGAAGCGGGTGAGACTTTATTTGGAGATTTTAAAAATAAAACAAAGATTATGTCTGCTATTAGAGAACTTCAGTTATCTCGTCCGACTGTCACAAGGCGTGTTGAAGTCATGAGTCAGGACATGGCAGATAAACTAAAACATGATATCATGGAATGTACATACTTTTCTTTACAGTTCGACGAATCCACCGATATGACAGACACTGCCCAGCTGTGTATTTTTTATTCGGATGGTATTCAATGACATGTCGGCTAAGAAAGAGTTTTGACAATGATTCCTCTGAAAGGAAAGACCCGTGGCGAAGATATATATGACGTTTTCTTCAGTTTTGTAACAAACTACAAGCTACCAATATATAAACTAGTGTGCATTACAACCGATGGAGCACCAGCAATGACTGGAAACAAAAACGGTTTTGTGGCATTGTGTCGAGCTAATGATGATTTCCCCTCATTTTTCTCCTTCCATTGCATTATACATCAACAAGTTTTGTGTTCAAAAGTTCTAAACATGGAGGAGATTATGGGCATTGCAATAAAAATTGTGAATTCTATCCGTGCACGTAGCTTGCAACGACGGCTCTTTAGATTGCAGTTGGAAGATAGTGAGTCAGCTGAACACACTGATTTAGTTCTTCACACGGACGTCAGGTGGTTGAGTCGCGGAAAATTCCTAGAAAGGTTTCAAGAATTATTGCCCGAAATAACAGCTTTTCTGGACGAAAGAGGTGATGACACTCAGATTCTGAAAAACGGAAATTGGCTGACTGATTTGGCATTTTTGACAGACATCACAATGCATTTAAACACCATTAATTTGGAGCTTCAAGGTAAAGGAAAAACTATTATTGAGATGATTAGCGCAATAAACGCATTCAAAAGTAAATTGCAACTTATGATAGATCAACTGAAAAGAAAGGATCTGAAAAATTTTCCGTCTTTGAAAGCAAGGATTCCTCAGTTGAATTATGATATTTATGAGGCAGAATTATCAAATATTTTGGGCCAATTCGAAATACGTTTTTATGATTTCAGTAAATAGGCAAATATCGCATCATTTATGAGTTATCCTTTTTCGTGTAAAAACATTGAGGAATTAGCTACTGAAATAGCAAGTCAGTTTAACATGGACTCATGTTCTGTTGAAAATGAGTTAGTGCAGATTATATCAGATATACCTCTCAAAGCCACAGCATCTGATACAAAATTCTGGTGTTTTATATCTGAAGATAAATATCAGAATCTAAGGCAAATCGCCCTTCAAATGACGGCAATGTTTGGGTCAACTTACTTGTGCGAGTCTGCATTTTCTGAAATGAAGATAATTAAGTCAAAATATCGCAATCGACTAACTGACGAACATATGTCATCATGCTTGCGATTAGCACTCGTAATTACGTACCATCTTATGAAAAGTATGCTGAGGACATGCAGTGCCACGCTTCAACATCCAAAGTCACTCTTTAGTTAAGTTTAGACACTAGAACTCGTTTGTTTTGTAAGAACCAATAAACTCGCAATTTTGAATAATTATGAGTTTTTTTTTCATTGACATTTTAGAACAGACCTACACTTACCTTGACTAAAAAAAATGCATATTGTGCGGAAAAACTAATATCTATGCCACGATACACCCTACCTAGACGACAATCCTGCATCACACTTACTTGCAGCCTCTCAGAGTCGATTGATCGTAGTCTAACAATATTGAGGTAGATCGCCAGCAGTTCAAGTTTGAGCACCCCTGCCCTATATGAAGATAAAATTAAAAGGTAGCCTCTTTGATACGATAGAAGAGATACAACGCAAACTGCAGGCGGTACAATGATAAAATTATTCAACCAGTGGAGAACACGAAAGAGCCGACGAACTCGAGTGCAGGGAAACTACTTGGAAGGTGACAGGAGATCGCAAGGCCTAAAAGTGACTACTTCAGATTTGATAGTGGTTAGTTCGAAAACTTTAGGATTGCACTTATAGAGTAGTCATAGGGAATATAATATGTAATATTTATTGAAAATAGAAAATTCAATAAACATCATGTTATTTAAAAAAATTTATAGTTTGTTTGAAATGCGAATGCAACAACTTTGCAGTTGCGTTAAACAAAAAAACATGTAAAGCTTTTCAACTTTAGTTAAAACCAAATAATTACCGACGCAAAATACCAGAAAAACAAAAAAACAAATTCTCAAAGTTAGGCAGTGTAATCCGTAGTAAATTCAGGAGGAATGTTTTATATTCGTCCCTAATTCCTGGGAATTAAGGCTGCCTTACGGAGCGGGATTATATCATTATGTTCAGGGAATCCTACGGTATTCATATTTTAAATTTACGAAAATTCACTTCGACATTTAAATCCCTTGGATTTACGGAAATGTTTCCTTATTATTGGGGACAAACACCATAAATGTTTATAAAACCTCTTGCGTACCATTTGTAACAACTATCTATAATTTTAAATATTAGGTAGGAGTCTAAATTGTTTCAGTGCTTCACACATACTTGAAGTGTTCTTTTGGTAATGAAAGTCACCATTCGAAAGTGATATTAAGCCATACTTGGTTTTCTGTTTTAGCACTCACAAAGATATTTATATTCAGTAATGTTTGGTAAATTGAATCTTCCCGCAACATGATCTCAGTCAATTTTCCATTCCCACTCAGCCAGCAAGAGCATGAATTGCGTTGTGAATTAGTTAATTTAGCTTTGGAGCAATTGAAAATTGATCGTCAGTTTGACAACAATCAAAATTGTAAAATCTGAGGCAATAGCAATCGAGAAAGGTATCATTAAAGTTGATTTCATCCAAAAAAAAGGTACTGTATAATGCGGATTACCTGCTGGTTGTCACCGGGCCTCATTTTTTTCAAAGTGAAATAAGGAAGTTTTTTTTATGCGTCTAGCACACGTGCTACAGGGAAGTCCCTAAAGCGCTCCAGGAGAGGCACATGTGCGGAAAAAGCGATTCACGTTGTTCTTGAATCGCTGTAAATTGTACTCGGTGGGAAACACAAATTATTCCAAAGGGATGATGTTCTCCATATAAAAGACTGCTAGAAAAGCCGTTGTACGCGGAGTAACAAGCTGAACCTCATACGGATGTGAAATATTAGCACGACGTGTATTTTTAACATGCACCGCTCTGGGAGGAATTAAGCGGGCTACATCCTTCGAACACTTTTCATGAAAATACTTGTAGAACAGACTCAAGTCGCCAACCGTTCTTCGATGTTCCAGAAAATCAAGGCCGCCGGTCAGTTCCGGGTCTCCAATCAGACGAACAGTTCTTCTCAGAACAGAATCCAACAAATGCAGTGTGTGTTTGGGAGCGGGCGCCAAACATGGGAGCAGTATTCCATAGTTGGTCGAATTTGAGCTTTGTAAAGAATTAACAGTTCTTGTGGAGTATAAAGCTTTCTGGTTTGAAATAATATTCCCAATTTTTGAGAAGCTCTCCTTGCCATGCCTGCAACATGTTCATACCAGGATATATTTGCTCCCAAATTAACGCCCAACAAACTGAGTAACGATGCTAGGGGAATGGAGTGCCCCGATATGACTACGTCGGGTTCAGCAATGTTAGCTTTTTTAGAAAAAAACGTTTTTTAGAAGAAAGTTAGTATTAAGTCAATGCAATACGTAACAAAGCCATGATTGTTTCCAAATTTGCGAAGTCTTAAGCACAACGAAATATGTTTGCTTCGAATTAAAACTAATATTGGACGATTTTTACTTGAAAAAGGCTTTTTGCCTTTTTTTGAGTATCCCATGTCCAGCGGGAAAGAAATTTTCTTTTTCTGGAAGATTCCACAAAAACCTAGTGTTGGTTCGGACCGCGCCTTTTTGAGTAATACTGCAAATATTACATTACGATATCTAACTCCATTAAGATAGATTTTATCATACGCTGCCTGAAGATGACACTGGACATCTTTGATTGCACGTTGGTATTGAAATTGAAATCAAGAGTAGAGTGTAAAGCAGTGAGTTCAACTAATAAGCCGGCTTTCTGAACAGGTGTTCTTGAGAAAGCGAGAAATAGTATAGTGGAATTAGCGACCAACCAAGAAGACCTGGAACTGTCTTATGTGCCTTCTCGGTTTTGTCGATTATTTGTTTGCACCTAATCCTTAACGAAGTCAGATTGGTAGACGCATCTGAAACAAACGTTTGACCAAGGAAAAGTTGGAACACATCATCATTTACAGAAAAGATGACAACAGAGGTCCACCTATGCTAAGATGTGGAACTCGAACATGATTGATTCTAAAGAAAACGAAGAATGTAAGTACGAGGCTGGTTTGAAAAGTCCGTGCAAAGTCCGAGAGATGGCACCACCGGCGCGTATCGAGGTCATGTTTAGTTAGTAGCATCTCTTGAATGAACGCACACCAAGTTTCAGCCATATTGGTCTATTTCTTTGTGTTTGGCATTCGAGTGAATCAAGGAAGTCGAGTGATTTTCAAGAAATGGACGAAATAGAATTTCGTGTGGTGATTAAACATTACTTTATGAAAGGCAAAACGCCTCAGGAGATTAAAGAGAAGCTTGATAAACATTATGGTGACTCTGCACCTTCGATTAGAACAGTTTATAAGTGGTTTCAAAATTTTCGGACTGGCCATATGGGCACAAGTGAGGCTGAACGTTTTGGACGGCCTGTGGAGGTTACGACTCCAGAAATCATTGATCAAATCCATGATATGGTGATGGATGACAGAAGAGTTAAGGTGCGTGAGATTGCTAGTGCTGTGGGCATCTCGACTGAACGGGTACATAATATTTTGCATAAACATTTGGACATGAGAAAGCTATCCGCAAGATGGGTGCCGCGATTGCTCACGCTTGACCAAAAACGGAATCGTGTGAAGTGTTGCAAGCATGGTTTGCAGCTGTTCCAGAAGAATCCGGAGGACTTTAAGCGTCGTTTCGTCACTGTGGATGAACCATGGATACATTACTATACTCCTGAGACCAAACAACAATCTAAACAATGGGTTACTAAGGGGGAATCTGCACCAAAAAAGGCGAAGACCGTTCCTTCGGCCGGAAAGGTTATGGCGACTGTCTTTTGGGATTCGCAAGGGATAATCCTCATCGACTATCTGGAAAAGGGTAAAACTATTACAGGTGAATATTATTCATCGTTATTGGACCGTTTGAAAACCGAGCTGCAAGAAAAAAACGCCCGCGATTGGCCCACAAGAAAGTCCTTTTCCATCACGACAACGCATCAGCACACACCTCAGCAGTTGTGGTCGCAAAATTAATGGAAATAGGATTACAACTCGTTTCACATCCCCTATTATCCAGACTTGGCTCCCTCGGACTACTATTTGTTCCCCAATTTGAAGAAATCGCTGGCGGGACAAAAATTTTATTCAAACGAGGAGGTGATTGCAGACACTAATGGATATTTGCAGACTTGGACAAATCCTATTATTCGGAAGGGATCAACAAACTAGAACATCGTTGGACGAAGTGTATAAGCCTAAAAGGAGACTATGTCGAAAAATAAAAAAGGTTTACCCCAAACACATAAGTAGTTTTTATTTTTGCACGGACTTTTCAAACCAGCCTAGTAGATTACTGTTTATATAAAAAAAGGCTAAAATATATGGGTTGGGAAATTATAAAAAACTAAACATTTAGGGTCGTATTTACGCAAGGAAAGCTACTTTGTATATACTTCTTGAGTTAAAAATAACATTTCTACACAACATTCGTGATTTTGGCCTTGAGGTTATTTAATTAAATACTGTTATTAATTAAATTAGTATTTAACCTTTATAACTCGAAAATAACAGTCAAAAGGCTTGTTATTCAAATAATGCCCGTCAGAAGCGAAAAATACACTTTAAACGCAGTCCAGTAATTTATTAATTAAATAACAAAATGTATTTTCTTTTAGTTACTGCTAATGTAAATAAATCAATACGACAAAATAAGAGAAAAAATAGACTTTTTGCACTTTTGACCGACTGTTTTTGACAATGATTCTTCGTAGATCGGACGAAAGTTCTCAACTTGACTAGGATTGGAATCTAGAATCCTTGGTTTTCCAGGCCAAGGTTTCTGAATTCACTTTACCCTGTTTTCAATTTTTGTGTTAATACATAGCTCGGTCTTAGTTTGAGGCATTTACAAACAAGGAGAAAAAAACTACATTACATTTAATAATTAATATTTCTCACTGTTAATTAGTTTTTTAGGAAAAACGGTTTATTTATTTCGTAAAAAAAACGCGTATGCAAATGATTTAAACATCACAAAATGTTATTTAACATGTAGCTTAAGAGCATACGAATCAGTAATCAAAGAGGAGGAGAAAGATTAAGCGAAAAGAGAGCCTTTTAAAACTTCCAAGCATAAATAATTGTAGGGGAAATGTGAGTAATGACGCTCATCGAATAATATAGCATTTAAACAACCAAATGATTCACACAATATCATGTCACGACTCTTAAACTCTCGTTTAAATAAGATGATAGCATGTTTAGTACATTTCTTGTTCTTTTTTTATATACCTGATGATTTCCATATATATATATATATATATATATATATATATATATATATATATATATATATATATATATATATATATATATATATATATATATATTGAATGCTTTAAACCATTACTTCAATAATTCTTGTCCAGATGTTGATGGTAGTGGGACAGTTGACTCATTCCCTATAGAAGGGTGTCAGCGGACGATATTCTTAGAACCAACTAGCACTGAAGATGTCTGTAGATGCATAAAAAATTTGAAAAACAAAAAATCCGTAGGAGAG
This sequence comes from Pachyrhynchus sulphureomaculatus, assembly GCA_019049505.1. Classification (NCBI taxonomy): domain Eukaryota; kingdom Metazoa; phylum Arthropoda; class Insecta; order Coleoptera; family Curculionidae; genus Pachyrhynchus; species Pachyrhynchus sulphureomaculatus. The sequence continues at coordinate 2,852,482 of CM032451.1, forward strand.
GACCAGGTGCCTGTTTCGCTGCTGAAGGAGACGGCAGATATTATATCTATACCTTTGGAACATATTATTAATGTTATGTTCTCGACAGGAGTCTTCCCAGACCAATTAAAGCTTGCACATATAAAAACAATATATAAAAAAGGTGACCGAGCTGAAGAAAAAAATTATAGGCCGGTATCACTGCTGTCAAATGTAAACAAAATTTTTGAAAAAATATTATACTCCAGATTGATATCCTTCCTTGAGCGAAACAGTGTCCTGGCTGATCGGCAGAATGGCTTCAGTCGACATAAATCTACTATTAGAGCTATTTATTAAGCCATGTCAGAGATTCTTAATTCTTTAAATGATGCTAGGGTGACTGTGGCCATGCTTCTCGATTTGTCAAAAGCATTTGACTCGGTAAATCACTCAATACTTTGCTTAAAACTAGAGAAGTATGGAATTAGAGGTGTAGCTCTTCAGCTCATAAAATCATATTTAAAAAACAGAACACAATGTGTTATTGAAACAGACCCTTGTGGAAAGCTTGCTTGCTCTGGGAAGGTCATAATAAAAAGGGGTGTACCTCAAGGTTCAATTTTAGGACCCCTGTTATATATATTGTATACCAATGAATTGCCTAAAGTGTCGCATGACTATATAGTGCTGTATGCCGATGATACTACTCTGATCTTTAAAGAGGATAATAAACATCTCTTACTTCAAAAAATGGTTAATACTCTAAACCTATTAAGGCAATATTTTACTTCGAATGATCTACTTTTAAATATCTCAAAAACACAGATGATTCTATTTTCTAACAGAAGTAATGAACGTGTAACAGTAACATATGACAACATTGATGTAGTTTCGAGAGATGAGATTTTATTTCTTGGAGTGATTGTGGACAGGAAACTTGACTGTCAGTGCTTTGGCCAATAATATAGCTAAGTATTGTTACGCGCTAAGAGTCATTTTAGATTATGTTGGTGATGACGCAGCAGTGTCTTCTTATTACGCCTACATTCATTCGCGTATGAGATATGGAATCATCTTTTGGGGAAATTCCTGTGAAATAAACAGAATTTTGGTTTTGCAGAAAAAGTGTCTAAGAGTAGTGTACAGAATAAAGGCAAGAGATAGTTGTAAAAACGTATTCATTTCAAAACGGATTTTTACTGTAATAAGTTTATATATATATGAAGCAGTGTTATTTGTTCATAGTAATAAAGACCTATTTCAAGAATGCATAAGAGTGCATGAACATAATACTAGGTTAAAAAATGATTTAAAACCAAATAAAAGTAAATATTCCTATATACAAAAGAATCTACATTTTTGTATTCTAAGATTGTACAATAGTTTTCCTAATCATGTTAGAATTTTAAGAACGAACTTGATGAAACTAGTAATTAAGAATTATTTAATCCGTAAGGCATTTTATAGTTTGGAGGAGTTCTTTGCTGATGAATCTCGGCTATTTTTATGTGTGTAACTAGAATATTTGATAAAATGCAATATTTCTTAGTTTAAGAACTTTTGACATTGTTCTGCGCTCCTATATGGAGCTTTGTAATTTACAAGGAATAAATAAAAACATTATCTGTCTATCTATCTATCTATATATATATATATATATATATATATATATATATATATATATATATATATATATATATATATATATATATGGATAATTTATTTTCTGATTTACATCTGAAAAACAATAGATACATGATAAATAAATTTGTTAAGGATACGTTTAAATCAAATTACAATTTTTATGGCATAAAATTTAAATTTGATATTGAACTGTCAGTTCGAAGACATTACGCCATCTTAAATTTTTTTTAATGGAAAGCCCTGTATATTATTTTATTTTTTGAGTCCTATTAGAAATTCTAGATATTATTTGTCTAACATACCATATCTCTAAATCGAACTGTTTTGAAATTGTTGATATTTGAAATTAAGGAGATCAAATTAAAAAAAAACCGGTCAAGTGCAAGTTGAAGTTGCACAATTAGTGTTCCGTACGTTGATTGTTTTCAAAATAAAAATTTTTGTTAGGGTGGTATAAAATGATCAGTGACTTCACAAAACACACCCCAAATGAGTTTTCAATAAAGTTTGTTTCCAATCTTTACTGAAAACTGGTGACCTTGAAATTCTGTTTTTTTTTATATACCAAATAAATTATTAAAGGTAATGCACTCGTGATAATTTTCGTTCAATCTATACCCCGTGGAGAATATTCCAGAATTTTTTCAAAATTTTTTGATTAGTACTTTTCGAGATAAGGTAGGGGACAGCGATTTTTTAAAAGTAATACGAAGAAAAGTGTGCGCAAGTATTACATTATATACGAGTATATATATATATATATATATATATATATATATATATATATATATATATATATATATATTATATATTTATATATATATATATATATATTATATATATATATATATATATATATATATATATATATATATATATATATATATATATATATACATATTTTTACTCGTGTTTTCACAAGCTTTCATTTGACACCACACTCGATGACCTAGTAAAAAAAAATTTTTTTCACTTCCGATTTCACCCCTCAAAACGAACCCCTTAAGTCAAAATTTATGTTACGGTGGTATAAAATGATCAGTGACTTCACAAAACACACCCTAAATGAGTTTTCAACAAAGTTTGTTTCCAATCTTTACTGAAATCTGATGACCTTGAAATTTTTGTTTTTTTTATATACCATATAAATTATTAAAGGTAATGCACTCGTGATAATTTTCGTTCAATCTACACCCCGTGGAGAATATTCCAGAATTTTTTTCGAAATTTTTTGATAAGTACTTTTCGAGATAAGGCCCGGGACAGCGATATTTCGCGAATTTTTAAAAATAACACAACGAAAAGTGCGCGCAAGTATAATATTATATATATATATTTTTTACTCGTGTTTTCACAAGCTTTCATTTGACACCACACTCGATGACCTAGTAAAAAATTTTTTTTTTCGCTTCCGACTTCACCCCCCAAAACTAACCCCTTAAGTCAAAATTTAATTCTCAAAACTACATGGCTCTGATGAGGCCATCAATTCCTATATTATTACCAAATTTCACCTTTCTATGTCAAATAGTTTCGGAGAAAATCGGGTGTGACAGACAGACAGACAGACAGACAGACAGACAGACACCGAAGTGATCTTATAGGTGTTCCGTACGGAACACTAAAAATAAATATATAAGCTGGCTTTTGTCAAACCGTTAGTGTCAGGTAACGACTTAACGCGTCAAAAAATGATTTATTGACGAAAACCTTCATTGCTGCATTTTGTGAAACTACAATTTGAGCGTAATATCATAGTGATACATTTAACAGAAACTGAAAGAATCACTTTATTAATGATGGTTGGTTACGGAGACCGTAGGAGAAAACAACAGGAGGTGTGTGATCTTCTTAACGCAGAATATCCAAATCGAGAACCTATTACCGATGTTTTACTGGAAATTACAGAAAATCTCCATACAGCCACTCGTCAGCTTTGCCTAGAGCACAACATAAGTAAAGGTACCTTAAGTCGTATACTGAATGAAGAAAAATTGCATCCATACAAACCCATTCTATTGCAAGAATTATCTGAAGATAACTACGATAGTCGCATTGAATTTTGCAAGGTCATAATATAACGAATCAATAATGATCCTAACCTAATTCAGTGAGTGTTGTGGTCTAAGCAAAGCTGACCACACCACTTTACGCCACTCGATTTATTTATGGGGTTATTTGATTTGGTTTTCACCGAAGTCGACCTGAAATTGTAGAAGATTTACAATAAAGAATATGAAGTAACACAGATCACCACGGATTCTCTGCAAAACTCTGTTTAGGCTGTTCATGACAGATTGGGTCATTGCCTCGCTGTTAACGGTAATTGTTATTTTAAAAATAAATTAATAGTTTTTTGTCTTTTTTTAATTTTAAATTTCAAATAACAATAATTTCAAAACAGTTCAATTTAGACATATGGTATGTTAGACAAATAATATTTAGAATTTTTAGTAGGATTTAAAAATAAAATAATATACAGGGCTGCCCATTTAAAAAAAATTAAGATGGAGTAATGTCTTCGAACTCACAGTTCAAAGCATTTTATTGTTAAGCTCGGCATGTGCGGCGTATAACACCCTATAACTTTTATTTAAACATTTTTTCGATACACTGATTAATAAATGCAGTGGAATCATTATTCCAGACGTATGGGGCACCCTGTATATACATATATATATATATATATATATATATATATATATATATATATATATATATATATATATATATATATATATATATATATATATATATACAGTAGAACCCCGGTTATCCGAGGTAACGTGAGAAGGCACCCTCCTTGGATAAGTGAAAACTCGGATAATCCGGATTTCTTTTTCATTCATTCAAAAAAATAAACTTTACTTTACTTTAAACTGATGTATTAACGTTTTTAACATATAAAGAGGTACATACATTATAAAACAGTGAAATAGGTACCTACGCGATTCTGCTTCATATTGCATCTTCTTTTTCTCGCTGCAATGTTTCTCTATCTATTAAGAAGAAGCAAATCCGCTAGGATTGCCTCTGGTTGTTGTTCGATATACCTTAAAGCTTTTTCCAAAGAAGCAAAACCTCCTTGATGAGAGATCTTAATGGGAGACTGTTCATCCACCGCAGCTTCTTAGTCGTCATCGTCATCTGATTTTTCGGTTTCCTGAAAGGCATTCGTTATTTCTTCAATACTCATTTCTTCTTCTAAATCATCTGCCGTAATCCACTGAACAACATCTTCTCTTGTCACATTTTCGCAACCTTTTAATTTTTGCATTAATTCAAATAAACTTTTTTCTTTTTCTTCTATCTCGCTGTCAAAATTTGAACAGGACATTTCTCCATGGTTTCTCAATTTCAAAGCTAATTCATTTAATGGAGTATCATCTTCACTGTCATTATAGTCCTCAAAATCAATAACTTTTGACCAAGATTTTTGAATAGTGGTAGCACGCAGAGAATCCCAGGCTTGACTTACCCAGTAAATAACATTTTTCAGTGTAACCTTTCTCATCCCATTGATAATAACCTCCTTTTCTGTGTATTCTAACAGATGTTCAAGATATAAACGCCTATACTTTTTTTAATGTTTTCGAGGATGCCTTGTTCCATTGGTTGCATTATGCTGGTTACATTTGGAGGAAAAAATTTTACAACAATTTCGCCCACATGAAGTCCTTCTCCAGGGTGAGAGGGGGCATTATCCATTAACAAAATTGCTTTAATAGGAAGACGGTTTCTGTTCAAAAAATTTAGTCACAGATGGCACGAACTCTCTTCTTCAAACCAGTTAGTAAATAAGGTCGTATCCATCCATGCGCTCTTCTGACTTTTGTAATAGACTGATAGGACTTTGGGTGAGATGTCTTTTAAAGCTCTTGGACGTGCAGACTTGCCAATCACCATCAGTGGGATTTTGTGCTTGCTAGATGCACTGGAACATACCATTATAGTTAATCTTTCCTTACTTCGTTTGTGGCCAGGAGCTGATTTTTCCTGTCGAGATGCCAATGTTTTTTATGGAAGCATTTTATAATTCAGACCAGTTTCGTCACAGTTGTAAATTTGATCACATGTGTATTTACAATCTTCGATTTGCTTTTTAAAGTTCTGCTTAAACTTCTCAATTGATGACACATCAGCAGAAAGTTTTTTCACCACATACAGTCAGTTGTCGTACACCGTACCGTTTTTTCCAGCGGTCAAACCATCCAGAACTGGCGGTAAACTGATCTATCTCTGGGAATTGCCTACTAATCATTATTGCTTTCTGTTGTAAAATTGGACCTGACAGAGGCACACCTTTTGATCTCTGTTGGTTAAATCACATGAATAAAGCTTCGTTAACCTTTTCATAGCCGCCGGTTTTCATTGATTTTCTTCCTGAGGACGAGGAGGCTTGATTTACACACCACTCTTCTATTTTTGTGCGGTTTCTTTTCCAATCTCCAACTGTTACCTCACCTACTCCATAATCTCGTGCAACAACTTTAATTGTCTCTCCTGCTTCAATTCTTCTGATGGCATTTAATTTTTCTTTAATGGGAACAACGATTCTTTTACGCTTGTTTTGCTCCATTATAGTACGATAAACAAATATTTAAACAAAGCAGTTCGTATTAATTACACTTAACTACCAGAACTCCAACCAAATAAATTATGTGAGTATACTCGTACTTCTCCGTAGTAAACGCTATAACGCACTGCGTTCACGCAAATTTACATGCTGAAAGAGTCCAAAAAGATAAATAGGGGAACCCCTCACATGGGCCAGGGGGATTCCTCGAAGGCCCCGACGATTTTAAATGGAAATATGTACATACATATTTTAGAAGCTCGGTTAATACGCAGCATAGACGCGCGTACCTGGGATAATTGGGTTCTTAGATTGGCTCGGTTAATCAGAAGCTCGGATAATCGCGACTCAGTTGATCGGGGTTCTACTGTATATATGTATATATATATATATATATATATATATATATATATATATATATATATATATATATATATATATATATTTATTCTGATCCGAAGTTTCTATGTTTTTAAAGCGTTTGGTATTTTTATTTATGCCTCTTTTTCTACTTGTTTAATAGCATAGCAGAACGGAAAAGAGAAATCTTCTCACCAATAACACCAGGAAATTGGAACCAATATTTTACAAGTATGCTAACAGAAGATAGACCAGAGTTCAAAAGTACCCAACATGGAAACCCAAATATAGTTATATGAGGATCCCCAATAAGGATAACAACATCAGAAGTTAAAGAAGTATGTAAAACGCTAAAAAATGGTAGAGCTTCAGGACCAGGAAACATCCCAGGAGAGATAGTAAAATACGGAACTGAAAAGCTATTTAGCGCTTTGAGGAACTTATTCCAAAGATGCATTAACACATCAGAAGTACCCGAGGAATGGAAAATATCATACATATCAACAATTCATAAGAAAGGAAACAAAAATAATTGCGATAAAAATAGGGGAATAACGGTTACAGGATCTATTAGTAGAATATACGGAAAAATACTTAAAAATAGAATAGAAATGGAATACGCGGACGTAGAAGCTGAAGAACAGGCAGGCTTTAGAGCAGGAAGATCCTCAATAGACCATCTCTTCTCACTGACACAAATCCTAGAAAAGAAAAACCGCATTTGATCAGGAAGTCCATGTCTTGTTTGTTGATCTAAAAAAGGCCTACGATAGCGTGCCCCTAATGAGATTGTGGGAAATACTACAACAGAGTAATGTAAGCACCGAAATAATTAAAGCCGTAAAATCCTTATACCAAGACGCAAGAAGTAGTGTGAAAACCAAATATGGTATAACAACAGGGTTCCCGGTCACAAAGGGTCTCAAACAGGGCTGCTGTATATCCCCAACGCTATTTAAAATCTATTTGGAGAGTGCACTGAAGAACTGGAAAAGGAAATGCAGCAGTATGGGATTACCACTGGATGACGATACTACATTGTACACGCTATCATTCGCAGATGACCAGGTAGTAGTCGCTCAGGACATCGATGATATGGAATACATGACACGAAAACTTATGGATGAATATGAAAAATGGGGCCTAGAAGTCAATATTAAAAAGACCGAGTACATGTGCGTCGGAGGACAAGAGCAGGACTTGAAACTGGCCACAGGACACACCATCAAACACTGTGCCAGTTATAAGTATTTGGGGAACGAGAATATCTAGGGACGGAACACTGGAAGAAGCAATATTCGAGAGGAATATCCAAGGAAGAAAAGCGATTGCAATGCTTAATAGTATACTATGGGACAAAAACATAACCATTGAAAATAAGAAGAGAATTTACAACTCAATAGTGAAAAGTATAATAACTTACAGCTCCCAGGTGTGGCCATTAAAGGAAAGAACAGAAAAAATACTAAAAGCTACAGAAATGGATTTCTGGAGACGAGCAGCCAGAAAATCCAGAAAAGACCGCATACCAAATGACACGATAAGGCGAGCTTTAGAAATAAAGCACGATATAGTGGACGAAATCAGAACCCAACAGTTGGTATGGTACGGACATGTACAGAGAATGTCACAAGACCGAATGCCTAAAGATTTTAAATTGGAACCCTCATGGAAAAAGAAAGCGAGGAAGACCACGCCAAAGCTGGAGAGCAGGAATCAACAAGGAAGTACTAGAGAGAGATCTGGAGGAGGAGGGATGGAGAAACCGGGAGGAGTGGAAATTAGGCATCAGAAGACGGAAGACGTTATAAAACCGATTGATATATATATATATATATATAT
>CM032451.1:2860964-2939206 GCA_019049505.1 Pachyrhynchus sulphureomaculatus
TTCCATTATCTTGTGGAGTCTTTCTCTATTTATAGAGTCATATGCTTCTCTGAAATCCACAAAGACCAAGTGTAGTGCCAAATTTTTTTCTAAGGTATTATCTTGGGATTTGCTTAATCGAAAATATCTGGTCTGTAACCGAACTATTTTTCCTCAATCCACACTGGTACCCTCCCAGAATAGACTCGGCTTTTCTCTTCTAGTCTGTTTGTGATAGTCACCACTACTATTCTGTACACGACATCCAGTAAGGCTATTGTATATAATTAGCACATATTAGTTTTTTTTTCTCCTTTTTTGTATAATGAACAAAATAAGCGACTCTCTTCAGCTTACTGGCAATCTTTTCTGTTTCCCATATTTTCTTGCACCAACGGCATATTTCATTTTCCAGATCTCCTCCTCCTGCTTTTATCATTTCTACTGTTATACAATTTCCAGCCGGGGCCTTTTTTTTTTTTGGTTCTCGTTATTTTTTCTTTGCAGGGCTTGTTTGTCCCCTCCTGCCTTTCAGCTATTTTGCTTCCTATTTCTTATTCAACTCCTCATTTTTATCTCCATTTAATGTTTCTTTAAAGTATTCCGCCCATCTGTTCAGTCTTTCTGCCAAGCTTACTGCTAAACTTCCATCTTTTTTCCTACATATTAGCATTTTGTATCTGTTTATTCCCTTTATATTTTATAAAAAAAAAAAACATGTAAATCGGATAAGTGGTTCTTGAGTGCTAAGCGCACTAATGGCAGACAGACAGACAGAGAGACGTTATGTTTTATAAATATTATAGAATTTTTTTGATTATATATTAAATTAGAATTTAAAAAAAAAAAAAACACGTAAATTGGATGAGTAGTTCTCGGACTGATAAGCACACTAACGGACAGACAGAGAGACGTTGCAGTTTATATCTATTATAGGTTATAGATATTCTCTGCTAATAATATTGTTCCATATTTATGGTTTAGGCTGTCTATTGCAAGAGAACGCGCTAGCGGCAAACTTTCTTCCGACTTCATTCACTATTATCGTCGCTGCTCATTCCTTATGCTACCTATTGTAATAAAATATAACCTATAACCTGGCCAGAGAACATATGTATGTTTTTAAAAAAAAAAAATTTTATATATTATAGATGTAATAAAATATATATCTAAAAAACCCTGGTCAGAGAACATATGTATGAATTTAAAAAATCACATAAAATCGGATAAGCGGATCTCGAGGGATAAGCGCACTAACGGACAAACAGACAGACAAAGAGACGTTGTATTTTATATATATATATATATATATATATATATATATATATATTATATATATATATATATATATATATTATAGTATAGATTATTATTATATAACCTGGCCAAAGAATATATGTATGAATTTAAAAAAAGATACGTAAATCGGATAAGTGGTTCTCGCGTGATAAACGCACTAATGGACAGACAGAGAGACATTGCATTTTATATATATTATGGATTATATTCTCTGCTACATAATATTGTTCCATATTTAATGGTTTAGGGCTGTATATTGCAAGGGAACGCGCTAGCAGCAAACTTTTTTTTTTTTTTTCCGACTTCATTCACTATTATCGTCACTACTCATTCCTTATGCTATTTATTGTAATAAAATATAGCCTATAACCTGGCCAGAGAACATATGTATGTTTTTAAAAAAAAGTACGAAAATCGGATAAGTGGTTCTCCAGTGATAAGCGCACTAACGGGGACAGACAGACAGACGTTGTATTTTATATTATATATATATATATATATATATATATATATATATTATATATATATAATATATATATATTATATATTAGTCATGGAGTAACCACTCACTACCCACCGACAAAGAAATCAGTCAGACTTCCCCAAAGATGATAGGGGGGGGGTACTATTTTCTTTTGTAATTCGTTATACCCGCTGTATAGGCTATTTTTTTAGTTGAGGAATTATTTTAACCTTGTTATAATCTATAATACATTAAATGCAGCGTCTCTCCGTCTGTCTGTCTGTCCGTTAGTGCGCTTATCACTCGAGAACTACTTATTCGCTTGACGTGCTTCTTTTTTAAAAACATATATATGTTCTCTGGCCAGGTTATAGGATATATTTTATTACGTGAGGTATCATAAGAAATAAGCAGTGACCATTAATAGTGAATCAAATCGGAAAGATGTTTGCTGCTAGCGCCTTTTCTTGCAATCTACTGCCTAAACAATTGAATTTTGGAACAATATCATGTAGCAAAGAATACAATATATATAAAATGCAACGTCTCTCTGTCTGTCTGTCCGTTAGTTCGCTTATCATTCGAGAACCACTTATCCGATTTACGTTTTTTTTTTTAAATCTTAACTTAATATTTATCAAAAAAAATCTCTAATATATATATATATATATATATATATATATATATAAATGTTTCTTGTCTGTCTGTCCGTTAGTGCGGTTAGCACTCAAGGACCACTTATCCCATTTACGTGTTCTTTTGTTATAAAAATTCATATGTTCTATGTTACGTTAGGTAACATAAGGAATAAGCAGTGAAGATAAAAGTGAATCAAGACCACGCGAGCGGAGCCACGGGCACGGCTAGTACTTATTAAAACAAAGTCGCTTGACGTGGGGTCTAAACTAAAAATTGTTGTTAGACACTTTATATATTATTATATAACAGTATATATCTTTTCTCAACAGAAATAAATTGCTTCCGACACCACTGGTAAAAATTAACTAATCTTTTAATATCCACAGCTTGGAGCATATTGGCGGTATTTTAACTCGCCGAAGGAATTTTCTCCCTATGGCGTTGTCCGATATTTTTCCTGCTATATTGTTTTATTAAAGGGAACATTCTGTTTATACTGGGACAATATTAACTAATTTTAAGTTGCTGGATTGTCTATTATGTCTAACAATATTCGTTCAAATGTGTGTTTAAAAGTAACTGGATATTCTAAAAATCGTTCGCACCTACTTACTAATTCATTTTTCATAAATCATACTTTATCTCTATTTATGTTTTTAAGAAAGAAAAGTAAAAAAGTAAAAAATTTAAAAAAAATACTTTACGGCAATTTTAAGCTGATTAAATTTGTCTGTCATGTGTTAGGGTTTTAAATTTCCCTTCATTTAGTATCAAATACATTTGGGACAACCTGTACACGTTCATTTAAAAATTTAGCTTCTTCGGATTAATTATTTAGTCTCTATGATTAGCTTTCTCATCCTTTTATACATTTCTTACTTCACGCCCCCGAGTAAACCAACCCCAGTCTGTAATAAAAGAAAAGCAATAGTTGATTTATTGGGAAGATTTATATCCTCAGGCGATTGAGGGGTTTTGAGGGTGCAACAAGTTATTTTTTGCTTTGTCAGCAACGTAGGTGTGTGAGGGAATTAATTGACTCTAGAAACAATAAATCAAAAAAAGACAGCATATTTTGTTGCATTATCCAATTAAAGATTGACATCAGTTCTAAGAAAATAAATAATGTTTTTAAATAGCTACATGTTCACAGAAAAACAGTATATTTTGCGTTCAGCTTATTTATTTAAAAAAATAGAAGAAACCCTAACAGTTATTCAAAATTCTAAATAGACGCAGGGGCAAAAATTCAAATAATAAGTAGTTTTTAATTCACAAGTGTAATTTAAAGGTACGAAAGGCAGTTCAAAATTTGCTCGTCAGTATAAAAGGTCATCGCGACTGTTTTCTGGGATGCGAAAGGCATTATATACATAGATCGCCTTTAAAAATGGGTAAAGAATAACCACCTGGGAACCGATTAGTGAAGGAATCATAAAGATGAATCTCAAAATACTAGGTAATAACACAACCTTACTGGGGGTATACGCTGTCAACGACGACGATCTGGCTAATAACAAGGATTCATTTTTTGAACAACTAAATGAGGAAATACGCAAAATTGGAACATCAAGAGAGATATTACTTTTGAGTGATCTAAATGGAAGAATAGGAAGGAAAAGAACACGATAAAGTGGTAGGAAAATATGGCGAAGAAGTTACTAACGACAATGGAAGAAGAATTATAGAGATATGTGAACAAAACAACCTTACAATATTAAACGGATACTACCAGCATAGGGATATTCATAAATATACGTGGAGACAAACAACAAAAGATTTGAAAAAGTATTATCGACTATATGATAATACGTCAGAGATCTAGAGCGACCACTACCTCGTGAAAGGAAAGATAACCTCAAGAACAACACGGGAAAGCAAACTGGAAGATACAAGTACACAGCACACAACAAGTGAAACAACAATAAGATATAATACAGACAGCTTACAAAATGAAAGTATCAGAAATCTATACAAAAGTAGACTGGACCAAAAGATACAACGGACGGGATTTGTTAATATAGAAGAAAAATATAAGTATATAAAGGAATGCCTACACGCAGCCGCACTGGAAGCATTAGGGTACCAAGAGAAAAAGGGAAAAAAAAAGCAGCAAAAACCATATTGATGGGATGAAGAAATTAAATACGAAATGAAGAAAAACGGAAAAGCTATCACAAATACTTAAGTTCAAAGAGCACAAACGACAAAGTAAAATACAAAGAATCCCAAGCTAGAGTACGCAAAATGATTAGTGACAAAAAGAACAACCAATGGGAAAAGACATGCTCAAGACTCAACACTTACATAGGAGGAAGAAAAAGCACAGAAAGCTGGAGACTTCTTAAAAATATGAGAACAGAACGGAAAAGAGAAATCTTCTCACCAATAACACCAGAAAAATGGAACCAATATTTACAAATATGCTAACAGAAGATAGACCAGAGTTCAAAAGTACCCAACATGGAAACCCAAATATAGTTATACGAGGATCCCCAATAAGGATAACAACATCAGAAGTTAAAGAAGTATGTAAAACGCTAAAAAATGGTAGAGCTCCAGGACCAGGAAACATCCCAGAAGAGATAGTAAAATACGGAACTGAAAAGCTATTTAGCGCTTTGAGGAATTTATTCCAAAGATGCATTAACACATCAGAAGTACCTGAGGAATGGAAAATATCATACATATCAACAATTCATAAGAAAGGAGATAAAAATAATTGCGATAACTATAGGGGAATAACGGTTACAGGATCCATTAGCAGAATATACGGAAAAATACTTAAAAATAGAATAGAAACGGAATACGCGGACGTAGAAGCTGAAGAACAGGCAGGCTTTAGAGCAGGACGATCCACAATAGACCATCTCTTCTCACTGACACAAATCCTAGAAAAGAAAACCGCATTTGACCAGGAAGTCCAAGTCTTGTTTGTTGATTTAAAAAGGTCTACGACAGCGTGCCCCTAATGAGATTGTGGGAAACACTACAACAGAGTAATGTAAGCACCGAAATAATTAAAGCCGTAAAATCCTTATACCAAGACGCAAGAAGTAGTGTGAAAACCAAATATGGTATAACAACAGGGTTTCCGGTCACAAAGGGTCTCAAACAGGGCTGCTGTATATCCCCAACGCTATTTAAAATCTATTTGGAGAGTGCACTGAAGAAACTGGAAAAGGAAATGCAGCAGTATGGGATTACCACTGGATGACGATACTACATTGTACACGCTATCATTCGCAGATGACCAGGTAGTAGTGGCTCAGGACATCGATGATATGGAATACATGACACGAAAACTTATGGAGGAATATGAAAAATGGGGCCTAGAAGTCAATATTAAAAAGACCGAGTACATGTGCGTCGGAGGACAACAGCAGGACTTGAAACTGGTCACAGGATACACCATCAAACACTGTGCCAGTTATAAGTATTTAGGAACGAGAATATCTAGGGACGGAACACTGGAAGAAGCAATATTCGAGAGGAAATATCCAAGGAAGAAAAGCGATTGCAATGCTTAATAATATACTATGGGACAAAAACATAATCACTGAAAATAAGAAGAGAATTTACAACTCAATAGTGAAAAGTATAATAACTTACAGCTCCCAGGTGTGGCCATTAAAGGAAAGAACAGAAAAAATACTAAAAGCTACAGAAATGGATTTCTGGAGACGAGCACCCAGAAAATCCAGAAAAGACCGCATACCAAATGACACGATAAGGCGAGCTTTAGAAATAAACCACGATATAGTGGACGAAATCAGAACCCAACAGTTGGTATGGTACGGACATGTACAGAGAATGTCACAAGATCGACTACCTAAAAAGATTTTAAATTGGAACCCTCATGGAAAAAGAAAGCGAGGAAGACCACGCCAAAGCTGGAGAGCAGGAATCAACAAGGAAGTACTAGAGAGAGATCTGGAGGAGGAGGGATGGAGAAACCGGGAGGAGTGGAAATTAGGCATCGGAAGACGGAAGACGTTATAAAAACCGATTGATATATATATATATATATATATATATATGTATATATATATATATATATATATATATATTATATATATATAAATATATACATATATATATATATATATATATATATATATATATATATATATTATATATATATATACATATATATATATATATATATATATATATATATATATATATATATATATATATATATATATATATATAGCATCACAGGGTCCTGCTAGCTATGCATCTGTACCCGATCGTTTAGATGTAGAAATAAAAAAGAAACGTCTCCATGTTGCACAAATAAAGCTGCTTTTCCAACATGACAACGAGCCAGCACACTAGTATGCACTAGCAACTTTAAAAGTGTTAAAACCGAGATATGAAACTTTTCCTCATCGGCATATCTACTAGAATTGGGACCATCCGATTATCATCTTCTTCTAAACATGAAGAAATGACTGGGAGACAATATATTTTAGTCCAACGAAGAAGCCTGACAGTGCTGTTGCCGGTCCCAATCCCGGACAAAGGAGGAGGGTTTGTGGGCAAGGCTAGCAACCTAGCCACAGTAAAAACAACATATGGCTCACAGAACTAATGTAAAGCCTCGGAACAGGACGGACAACGGGTTGACAAAAATCGCGAGGAAACGGAGAATGAATAACAATAAAAAAAAGCTAATAGCAACATGGAGCATAAAAACACTAAATAATAAAGATCAGGAAATTGAAAACAAATTAAAAGATAAAAAGATAGAAATATGCGCATTACAGGAAACAAAAAGAAGGGCACCTGCCCAGGTATAGCTCGGCGAATACCCTTTAACAAATAGTGGGGTTGAAAGGAATAACAGAGCAAAAGAGGGTGGAGCACTGATGATTCACAGAAAACTAACTCAAAACATCCAAGAATGTAAATATTTATCAGAAAGAATAATAGTGACAAAACTTAAATCAGAGAATCAAAAAATTAAAATCAATAGAATGTACAGTCCAGAAAACTGCAAACCGGAAAATGAGAGAACAAAATTCTATTAAAAACTACAAAAAAACAAATAATGCAGTCCCAAAAACAGAAGTAATTATCATCATCATATCGAAGGAGTATAGGACGTCCACGAAGAAGATGGAACGACAACCTGTAGCGACAATACATTAAAGAAAAAACAGGTAGGAATGCCTAATATAAAAAAGAAGAACAAGAAATCAGAGCAAAAAAACGGATACGTACTTTGCTGTCCTCAGCAAAAAATACTACTAGAACGAAATTATATAAAAAACAACACTATGTTTTAATTTCCAATATATTTAAAGTCACTTGACAATTGTTTCACCATACAATGGCTTCTTCAGAAGTAAATAAGAAAGAAAAATATTTGGTAGTAATCCTGGTTATATAGTGCTTAAAACTATCCTTAATTACCTAAGATTATGCTAATCACTTTATTATATTATTTACAGACAGAATTATTTTAAGAATGCAAATCTGTGGTACTATTTCCGAGAACTAATAAAGATTAAGTAAGGGTGAATGATTTAAGTCTACCTGTTCGTTTAATAATTGATTGGAGTTTTTCCGTTTGTTAATTTCAAGACATTCAAGGAAATTTAATTTTTTAGATTTATTTTCTACATGTAGGATTTTTAACGTATCATTAAAATTTATGGGATTCGTTTATTATATGGGTTGCGTAATGTGAATTGTTCTTATTTTTTAAATAACTATGTTTATCTTCTTTAATGCGCGTTTCAAAAGATCTACCAGTTTGTTCAACCTAGGTTTTAGTACAAGATCCACAATTTAATAGATAAAAGAAAAAGGATTTCTTAGATTTGGTTTTGTTATTCAGAATTGTACTCCTTAAAGAATTACTGGTTTTGAATGCTATTTTATTGTTCTTTTTATTAATTTTAATTAATAATAAATTATTAATAAATAACCTATCAAGTGCAAGTTGAACTTGCGCAATTAGTGTTCTGTACGTTGATTACTTTTGAAATAAAAAATTTTGTTACAGATGTATAAATTGATCAGTGACTTCACAAAACACACCCCAAATGAGTTTTCAACAAAGTTTGTTTCCAATCTTTCCTGAAATCTGATGATCTTGAAACTTTTGTTTTTTTTAAATACCAGAAAAAAATTATTAAAAAGTAATGCACTCGTGATAATTTTCGTTCAATCTACACCCCGTGGAGAATATTCCGAAATTTTTTCAAAATTTTTTGATAAATACTTTTCGAGATAAGGCGGGGGACAGCGATTTTTTCTCGATTTTTTAAAAATAATACAAAGAAAAGTGCGCGCAAGTATTATATTATATGTACATTTTTTACTCGTGTTTTCACAAGCTTTCATTTGACACCACACTCGATGACCTAGAAAAAAAATTTTTTTTTCACTTCCGATTTCACCCCCTCAAAACTAAACCCTTAAGTCAAAATTTAACTCTCAAAACTACATGGCTCTGATGAGGCCATCAATTCCTATATTATTGCCAAATTTCAACTTTCTATGTCAAATAGTTTCGGAGAAAATCGGGTGTGACAGACAGACGGAACACTAAAAAGAACAATAAAATAGCATTCAAAACCAGTAATTCTTTAGGGAGTATAATTTTGAATAACAAAACCAAATCTAAGAAATCCTAAAAATCAGGAGTTTATCTATTAAATTGTGGATCTTGTACTAAAACCTACGTTGGACAAACTGGTAGATCTTTTGAAACTTGCATTAAAGAACATAAACATCATTATTTAAAAAATAAGAACAATTCACATTACGCAACCAATATAATAAACGAATCCCATAATTTTGATGATACGTTAAAAATCCTACATGTAGAAAATAAATTTAAAAAATTAAATTTGCTTGAATGTCTTGAAATTAACAAACGGAAAAACTCCAATCAATTTATTAAACGAACAGGTAGACTTAAACCATTCACGCTTACTTAATCTTTATTAGTTATCGGAAATAGTACCACAGATTTGCATTCTTAAAATAATTCTGTCTGTAAATTATATAATAAAATGATTAGAATAATCTTAGGTAATTAAGGATAGTTTTAAGCACTATATAACGGGGATTACTACCAAATATTTTTCTTTCTTATTTACTTCTGAAAAAGCCATTGTATGATGAAATAATTGTCAAATGACTTTAAATATATTAGAAATTAAAACATAGTGTTGTTTTTTATATAATTTTTTATTATGAATTTCCAACAAGTATAGGCTAACACAATCAAAGCTAGTACTAGAACGGTTTATCGAAACTGAAGAAACGATGAACCACATGTATAGCCTATAAGAGGGACTACGAGTATATTGAAAAATAAATAAAAAAGGTTTAATAAAATTTACTGTACTTTATTTTTTCTTTTCAACCTTGTCGTGGATGAAACTCAGTGGAACATGATATTCGCTAATTTTAGGAAGAGATATTTAATAGGGAACGAAACACGGGAAAGAATTTCGACGAGAAAACTAATCATAACCGTCAAAGTACGTCATAACCTATATTAAACTGTATTTATCTCTAACGTGGATTTTCTAGTTAGAACTATCTTGATTTGTATTTTACAATTTTAAGTGTTCCGTACGGAACACTTATAAGATCACTTCGGTGTCTGCCCGTCCGTCTGTCTGTCACACCCGATTTTCTCCGAAACTATTTGACATAGAAAGTTGAAATTTGGTACTAATATACGAATTGACAGCCTCATCAGAGTTATGTAGTTTTAAAGGGGGTGAAATCGGAATTAAAAAAAATTCTTTTCACTAGGTCATCGAGTAGGGTGTCAAATGAAAGCTGGTAAAAATACAAGTTCAAAAAAAGTTCAAAAATATATATAATGTAATACTTGCCTACGCTTTTCTTTGCATTATATTTCCAAAATCGCGAAAAAAAGAACAAATCACTGTTCTCCCTTTATATCGAAAAGCACTATGTTGGGAACGTGGAATCTTTGGCACAATGACACTATTCGGTATATATCATCACTACATCAAACACTTTATTTTTGCCCTGGTCGCGCATTTCGCTAACTATGTTAGCTTTATCAGGAGCGATGATTGACTAACACATCTTTTGAGAACGAAAAATGTCTTGTACTTAAAAGCGGATAAAGGAAATAAGGTTGTTATATTGGATAAGGTGGCCAAAAGCTTATATAGTATCTATATTTAAAAAGAGAGACCGCAGAAAATCCACAAACTATAGAGGCCTAAGCATAATATTGAGTATGGGACGTTTGTATCGAAAAATTATTAAAAATATCATGGAGGAAAATATAAAAGGAAAAATTGGAGAAGACCAAGCAGGCTTTACGGCCGGAAAATTATGTACAGACCACATATACACTATAAAACAAACAATGGAAAAAAACTGGCAAAGAATAGATGAACTTCATCTAGCCTTCATAGACATAAGAAAGGCCTATGACTCAGTACCAAGACAAAGATTATGGAACGCAATGAAAGAAATAGGCATTGACAAAGAACTAATATACGCAGTAAAAGCTCTCTACGAAAAGAACACAGTGAACATAAAAATAGGACATAAAATAGGGAAGAGACTCCAAACATCAAAAGGCCTATTACAAGGATGCCCTACATCCCCAACACTATTTAAAATATACCTCGAACAAACATTAAAAAAATGGAAGCAAAAATGTAGTGGAATGGGAGTCCCAATACGAGAAGATTACTTATATACTCTAAGTTTCGCAGATGACCAAGTAATCATAGCGCAAGATGAGGAAGACCTCAGTTATATGCTAAGAAAACTGAAAGAAGAATACACTAAAGCAGGATTAGCAATAAACTTTGTTAAAACAGAATATCTAACAACAAAGGAGGGAAACGTGGAGAGTCTAGAAGTCGATAACGAAACAATAATCAAAGGAACCGATAGATTTAAATATTTGGGAACCATCATTTCAAAAAACGCAACATCAGAAGAAGAGATTGAAGCTAGATTAGGACATGCATAAGACAATTAAATTCGATCCTGTGGGGCAAGCACATTACAAAGAAAAACAAAACACGCATATACAAATCAATAATACAAAGAATAATGACATACGGGTCAGAAACATGGACGATCAACAAAAGAAATAAATCTAAAATTAACGCGGTAGAGATGGAGTATTGGAGAAGATGTTGTAGAGTGACACGTATGGAGAGAATAACAAATGAAGAAATAGGAAGCAGAATGAACATCAAAAAGAACGCAATAAACACCATTGAAGAAAAACGATTAAAATGGTATGGACACACCAGACGATCGTGGAGAGACGATGTGGACGAGGCTATGGAGGACAGGGGTCTAACAGATGGAGACTGGGAAGATAGAAACGGATGGAATCAAACGCTAAGAGAAGGAAGACAGCGTCAGCTGTAGAAAATCCTTATATATATATATATATATATATATATATATATATATATATATATATATATATATATTGGATAAGAAAGATTACCTTGAACGTGTAGATATCTTATCGATCTGACCCTTATGAAAAGGTAATAAGAAATCCATTACCGAGAATGATAACAGAGGTTAAAAATTCTTTAAAGAAATATAAGAACCTCATCTTCGATTCGCTGAAATTTAAATTAAATGTGAGTAATCCGATCATATCGAAGTTGTATTGCTTACCCAAAATCATAAACCTAGAAAAGCAAGGCGATCCATTGTTTCATTTGTCGGATCACCTACATATTTGATATCCAAATGGTTATCAAAAGAACTTGAAAATTTACCATTAAATACTTTTGCAGTGAAGAATTCTTTAGAATTCATTAATAAAACAAAAAAATCTAGTTCATAATGAAGGTGAAATATTAATTTCTTTTGATGTCAGTTCTTTGTTCCCAAGTGTGCCAATAAAACAAACTTTACAATATCTCGAAGAATTGCTTAGGATGAATAACTTTGAGAGCAAAATTATTCATGAATACTTAACATTATCTAAACTTAGCATGGAACAAAATTATTTTCAATATAACAGTCAATTTTATGTTCAGAAAGAAATAACAGCTATGGATAATTGCTTATCACCTTTCATAGCCAATTTATTCATGAGTAAGTTTAAAACCGAAGCCAGTCAAGAATTTGAGTATATCCCAAGGGTATGGTATAGGTATGTGGATGATGTTTTCGCGATTTTTGATACAAAGAAGGCAAATATTTTGTTTGTTCCAAATTAAATAGCCGGTATGATTCCATTAAATTCACTTACGAAATTGAGAACAAAAGACAACTGCCTTTTCTAGATAACACAGATAGATATATTCTTAATGATTCATTTCATTGTAAACAACACGAATTAGCCGCATTACATTTTTTAATTCATCGTTTGGTCACTTTTCCTCTGAATAGAGTACCATAAACTTCAATAATGAAAGGAATCGTATTACGAATATAACTAAAGTAAATGGTTCTGACGAAGACCTAGTAAATAAGTTAATAAATAGATATAAGTTCAGGTTAAATATTTAGAAGTCCACCGAACAAAATAAGACCAAGCATGTCTCCATACCATATAATCCGAAATATAGCAAGGGACTCAATAAGGTATTTAATAAGGTAGGCGTCACCTTAGTCTATAAGTCATCAGACAATCTGAGGAATATCTTAGGAAATCCCAAAGATAAGATTCCTAATTGTGAGAAAAGTGGAATTTATGAAATTAGTTGTAATGATTGCGACAAAAAGTATGTTGGGCAAACTAAAAGGCCAATTAAAACACGATTTAAAGAACATTTAACACACTTAAAATACAGTAGAACAGAAAAGTCTAGCATTGCCGAACATGCCCTTGAAGCTGATCATACTGTAACATTAGATAATCTAAGATTAATTAAAAATGTATCTGACAGGAGATTATTGAACGCATACGAAAGTATGGAAATTATAAGATGTAAAAGTAGTTTAAATAAAGACAGAGGGCCTATTACTTATAGTCCCCTCTACTGGTTACTTGACCGGAACTGATGGCTTCGCCTATGCTGTTAGTTCCGCCTGAGTAATTCAGATATTAAGCTAAGTATAAATAGGGTAAATTTGTAGTTTAGCTTTAGTCAATCATCGCTCCTGATGAAGCTAACATTGTTAGCAAAACGCGCGTCTAGCGCAAAAATAAAGTGTTTAGTGTAATGGTCACACTTATCTCGAAAAGTTCTGATCAAAAAATTTTTGAAAAAATTTTGGAAAAATTTTATTTTAAAAGCAATCAAAGGACAGAACACTAATGGCGCAAGTTCAACTTGCACTTGACCGGTTTTGTATTACCAGCATTACCATCTTACTAACTTCGTATAATCAACTTGACCTAATAAAAGCAACATGAATAAGTAAAATGAACTAAAATTAATTTGCTGAAAAAAACATTTATTTTTAACTTGTGATTGACATTAAGCTAATTGGCTTTCTATAGCGTTTTCATTCGATATAATTCGTTTAATCTTTTTCAATGAAAAAAGCTTATTCGATTTGATTATATGTTGTTGCTTTGTTACATGTAACAACTCGAGAAGTACATTTATTTGTGAATAAATGAAATCAGATTCTACAAATTTCTGTTATTATTTATCGAAAATAAATTTTTTATCATTATAGAAAAATAAACGTATAAATTAGGTACATCCTTCACACTGCTGCGTAAAAATTTTCAACTTCCTACTCGTTCAGCTTGTTCTGTTTGCGTGTCCATCAAAGATTTTTAAAATGATACGAAAATATGGTAGTTTTCCATACATCTAACTCAGTACTGGGACATTGGTATTTGACTGGGGACACGGACCCTGCGCAACCTCCTAAAACCAAAGATCCAGGGCTTATATTTATTAAGCGTGTTACTAACGACTTCAACAATGTTACTGAGGCCAAGCAGTTGTAGTGCTTATTAATTAGATCTCGTTTAGGGCATACGTTTACTGTTTGGAACCCTTGCTATAACGTACATGCTGAAAGAGGTCAATATAAGTAAATAGCCTTTAAACTTAACAGACCAGACCTGACTTACTCTCAACTTAAATCACTCCTTCGCATCAAAATTCTTAATGATCTTAAAATGCTCTATACTATTCTTTATGGTGTGTTTAATTGCCCGTTTCTATTAAGTAAAATAGGTAGGTACATTCTTTGTCGAGAGACTTGTGTTAATCACACTTTTCCTATACGATCACATAAAATCAACTGTGGGAATATTTCTCGGTATTACTAGGCAATTGAATTGCTCAGGGTATTGTTAATCTTGCCGTCTGGAACCGATCTTATCGCCGGGACATTACCTGCAATAGTCTAAACATCGATTAGGTTATAGTGCCAAGGGAATACCCGACGGTATTTTATTCCTTTGCTTCTTGGTGGGGATATTAAGTGATAAGTAGTTAGTTTCTAAGAAATGTTAAATCATTTTTAATTAAATTTAAACATCGTCGATAACTTGTTAATTTTATGCTGATTTTGAAATACGAGGCTGGTTTGAAAAGTTCGTGCAAAAATAAAAACTACTTATGTGTTTGGGGTAAACCTTTTTTATTTTTCGACATTGTCTCCTTTTAGGCTTACACACTTCGTCCAACGATGTTCTAGTTTGTTGATCCCTTCCGAATAATAGGATTTGTCCAAGTCTGCAAAATATCCATTAGTGTCTACAATCACCTCCTCGTTTGAATAAAATCTTTGTCCCGCCAGCCATTTCTTCAAATTGGGGAACAAATAGTAGTCCGAGGGAGCCAAGTCTGGAGAATAGGGGGGATGTGAAACGAGTTGGAATCCTATTTCCATTAATTTTGCGACCACAACTGCCGAGGTGTGTGCTGGTGCGTTGTCGTGATGGAAAAGGACTTTCTTGTGGGCCAATCGCGGACGTTTTTCTTGCAGCTCGGTTTTCAAACGGTCCAATAACGATGAATAATATTCACCTGTAATAGTTTTACCCTTTTCCAGATAGTCGATGAGGATTATCCCTTGCGAATCCCAAAAGACAGTCGCCATAACCTTTCCGGCCGAAGGAAAGGTCTTCGCCTTTTTTGGTGCAGATTCCCCCTTGGTAACTCATTGTTTAGATTGTTGTTTGGTCTCAGGAGTATAGTAATGTATCCATGTTTCATCCACAGTGACGAAACGACGCTTAAAATCCTCCGGATTCTTCTGGAACAGCTGCAAACCATCCTTGCAACACTTCACACGATTCCGTTTTTGGTCAAGCGTGAGCAATCGCGGCACCCATCTTGCGGATAGCTTTCTCATGTCCAAATGTTTATGCAAAATATTATGTACCCGTTCAGTCGAGATGCCCACAGCACTAGCAATCTCACGCACCTTAACTCTTCTGTCATCCATCACCATATCATGGATTTGATCAATGATTTCTGGAGTCGTAACCTCCACAGGCCGTCCAGAACGTTCAGCGTCACTTGTGCCCATATGGCCAGTCCGAAAATTTTGAAACCACTTATAAACTGTTCTAATCGAAGGTGCAGAGTCACCATAATGTTTATCAAGCTTCTCTTTAGTCTCCTGAGGCGTTTTGCCTTTCATAAAGTAATGTTTAATCACCACACGAAATTCTTTTTCGTCCATTTCTTGAAAATCACTCGACTTCCTTGATTCACACGAATGCCAAACACAAAGAAATAGACCAATATGGCTGAAACTTGGTGTGCGTTCATTCAAGAGATGCTACTAACTAAACATGACCTCGATACGCGCCGGTGGTGCCATCTCTCGGACTTTGCACGGACTTTTCAAACCAGCCTCGTAAAAAACTAAAAATTAATACTTTTATTATTATTTAATATTGCATATTTTGACCCTTTTCATGCATATTTTAAGCATTTTTCATGCATATTTGCATGCATACTTCAAGATTTTTATGTTGCATATAATCCGGTCTCTAGTTAGGACATAATCCATCATTGATCTATTACCTCTAGTGTTCTCGAATGTATATTTATATTGTTCCTTATGGTCAAAGTATGTATTATTTATTTTCAACTCGTTTGTAGTGCAAAAATTTATCATAAGCTCCCCGTTGTCATTTTTTATGATTTCATTAAATCTCTGTTTAACTCCTGGTATTACCTCATTTCCAACCCTTGCATTATAGTCACCCATTATTTGTTTCGTTGATTGATATCTCATCTATCATTTTCTGGAGTTCTTCATAGAATTGTTCCCTGTCCTTTTCTGGTTTACAATTTTCAGGTGCATATATTCCCACTTTTTTAATCTCCTAATATATAAGGAATAAAAACATTCTTTTCCGAGCTTTATAACAAATTTTATCAAAGAAAATATTCTTTTACGGAGTATTAAATTCCCTCTTCTATGTTATCCCCCCAATGAGGCCCTTTATACACAACTCGACTTTTTTTTTTTAATTCAGTTTTGGAGCTATTTATTACGTGTAAACGCTTAGGGTCTGCCACGGCCTCCCTTGATAAATAATCACCACAGTCAGATTTTAATAAAGCGGCCGAAATTTAATTTTTGACCCGCTTATTGACCTCAAATTTTATGCTTGTGTGAGTTTGTACAGGGGTTTCTCGTTATACCAGGGAGCATTAGTGTTTGGAAGGAGAAATAATGGTACACAGGGAATTTTTTTAGGTGTCTCACGTAATTTACTATTTTTCTATTCTAAATACTAAGAAAATTCTTCCAGTACTAAACTCAGTTCTTTATGAGGAAGGCAAATATGATAACAAAAAATTTGTCACTTGTCAAATGTGACAGTTTACAAAACCAACTTTTGAATGGTACCCATTACATATGATCACTCCATTAAATAGCACAACAAACTCAGGAACAGTGCCACTGAAATGATTCAGAAGCATTCGCAGACGAGGATCTAACCCGTAGGTAAATTTTCCATTGGTTTTGACGATTTAAGGTTGACCGAACTTTGGTGAAACACGAAGACTTTACCAGGTGTACAAGTATGAAATGCGGATTTTTTTTCTAAAAAAACATGTTAAATTCGGCAGAATGATAAGAACTGCTTTATTCAAAGTATGCTCCATCGCTGGTTATACATTTTTCCCATCTTTCGGGCAATTTGTGAAAACCACGCCAGTAAAAATCTTCTCCTTTTGCTGCGAACCATTGATCGAGCCATTTTTTCACATCTTCGTACGAACCAAAGCGCTGCTCAGCAAGTGCGTGACCCATCGATGCAAACAAGTGGTAATCGGAAGAAGCCAAGTCTGGTGAGTAAACCGCATGGAGTAGAACTTCCCAGATGAGTGCTTCCAACGTGTCGCAAACTGGTTTTGCCGTACGTGATGGAGCATTGTCATGAAGAAAAATGACTTTGTGTTGCCTTTTTCGGTATTCCGGCCTTTTTTCAAGCAGCGAATCGGTCAATTGTTGTTGGTAACGGTTAGTATTAATCGTTTCCCCCAGGTTTTAACAGCTCATAATAGACCACACCCGTCTGGTCCGACCAAACACAGAGCATCGTCTTTCTGCCAAAGCGATTCGGTCTTGTGGTCGATGTGGATGGTGCTCCTGGGTCTACCCATGATTTTTTGCGCTTGTGATTCTCAAAATGGAGCATGTTCACCATAAGCTTCTCGAAGTAATCGGTACGATTCGACAGCAGTTTTCTTCAAATGAAAATAAAAAATTAATTCTGTCCGCGAATGCTCTTTGTTCGGTAATAATTTCGACATATTGAACACAACACTATGCACACATTTTTCTAATTTATCACTCGTGCGCGTCTGACACTTGTTGATGACACAACAAAATGGCGTAGTGTCAAATCTTTATAGCAGAAACTGCATTGGTGCACCATCTGTTGTCTGAAATCCGCATTTCATACTTGTACACCTGGTAGATTACAACCACGGCTAAAATTACTACAAAGTTCAACAAATTATTCGCGAAAACCGTCGTCGGACAATTTTTAACATTTCTGATTGATATTGATTAGAAAACGGCAGAAGCTTCGACGTGACAACATTTTCCTTCTTCATCACAGTTTATGGCCAAGAATTCCATGAATGTTATCCCTCACCTGCCTTATTTACCTGATTTGGTATCCTGTGACTTTGAGATCTTCCCCTATATGAAGATAGAATTAAAAGGTAGCCTCTTTGAGACGACAGAAGAGATACAACGCAAATTGCAGGCGGTACAATGATAAAATTATTCAACCAGTGGAGAACACGAAAGAGCCGACGAATTCGAGTGCAGGGAAACTATTTGGAAGGTGACAGGAGATCGCAAGACCTAAAAGTAACTACTTCAGATTTAAATATATTATAAAGGAATGTTTTTAGTCAATTTCCACTGGTTTATTTAAATTGCGATGACGCGTTTCGCTGTCGATGCAGCTTCCTCAGATCTACATTTTACACTGTCAATTTAGGTTTAATGTTCACAATTTTATATAATTTCTCAATTATAATATTACAACTAATTAAATTACACTGATAGTATTGGAAAACCCACACAGATTTGAAATTAGGAGAATAAATTCAATAATGGTGAATTGCTTAAATCTACCTGGTCGTTGAGTAAAGTACCTGTAGTCCTTAATCGATTTATTTGCATTGTCTCTAAAAGGTTTAGTTTTAAACCTTTTTGTTGGGTGTGTAAAATTTTGAAATTCTTGTTAAATGTGTGATTTTCTCTTAAAAGATGATTAGCATATGTTGAATTAGATTTTCTATGGATGAAACTTTTTTCGTGTTCTGTAATTCTTTGTATAAATGTACGTCCAGTTTGTCCTATGTGTAACCCCTGATTTATTGTTTTTATTGATTTGTGGTTTATAGTTTTTAAGATATTTCCCTATAGTATTGTTAGTCTTGTAAGCTACGTTGATATTTTTTTGATTTAAAAATTTCCCCAGTTTTTCCGTTGGTTTGTCGAAATAGGTTAAGCATTTAAATGTGGTATTTCTGCCTTGTTTCTAAGTTTTTTCCTAACGATATTATTGATTAAAGTTGTTAACGGCTACTTGTTTTATTTAGTTTAATTCTTTAGTAAAATTTTCCTCTGATAAGGGGATATTAGTTAGTCTATGTATAAAACTTTGATAAGCTGCGAGTTTATGATGGTTAGGGTAGTGAGAACTATTGCGAATTGTGGTATCTGTATGACAAGGTTTCTGATATATTGCAGATTCATGTTTTTTTCCTGGTTTTACTGATTGTTAAGTCTAGGAAATTGAATTTCTTAACAATCAGTAAAACCAGGAAAAAACATGAATTTGCAATATATCAGAAACCTTGTCATACAGATACCACAATTCACAATAGTTCTCACCACCCTAACCATCATAAACTCGCAGCTTATCATAGTTTTATACATACGCTAACAAATATCCCCTTATCAGAGGAAAATTTTACTAAAGAATTAAACTACATAAAACAAGTAGCCGTTAACAACGGTTATTCGGTTACTTTAATCGATAATATCGTTAGGAAAAAAACTTAGAAACAAGGCAATCTCAGAAATATATCCACGTTTTAAGGACAGAAATACCACATTTAAATGCTTAACCTATTTCGGCAAACCAACGGAAAAACTGGGAAAATTTTTAAATCAAAAAAATATCAACATAGCTTACAAGACTAACAATACTATAGGGAAATATCTTAAAAACTACAAACCACAAATCAATAAAGACAATAATCAGGGGTTTATCAATTAAAAAATGTGGATCATGTCCTAAAGCATACATAGGACAAACTGGACGTACATTTATACAAAGAATTACAGAACACGAAAAAAGTTTCATCCATAGAAAATCTAATTCAACATATGCTAATCATCTTTTAACAGAAAATCACACATTTAACAAGAATTTCAAAATTTTTACACACCCAACAAAAAGGTTTAAAACTAAAGCTTTTAGAGACAATGCAAATAAATCGATTAAGGACTACAGGAACTTTATTCAACGACCAGGTAGATTTAAGCAATTCACCATTATTGAATTCATTCTCCTAATTCTAAATCTGTGTGGGTTTTCCAATACTATCAGTGTAATTTAATTAGGTGTAATATTATAATTAAAGAATTATATAAAATTGTGAACATTAAACCTTACTTGACAGTGTAAAATGTAGATCTGAAGAAGCTGCATCGTCAGCGAAACGCGTCATCGCAATTTAAAGAAACCAGTGGGAATTGACTAAAAACATTCTTTTATTATATATTTATAATGAATTTCCATCAAGTAGAAGCTCCAACCATCCAAAATACTTCAGATTTGATGGTGGTTAGTTCGAGAACTTTAGGACTGCAGTACTTATAGAGTAGTCCATAGGGAATATAATATATATTTATTTGAAAATAGAAAATTCAATAAACATCATGTTATTTAAAAAAATTTATAGTTTGTTTGAAATGCAAATGCAACAACTTTACAGTTGTATTAAACAAAAACCATGTAAAGCTTTTCAACTTTAGTTAAAACCAAATAATTACCGACGCAAAATACCAGAAAAACAAAAACAAATTCTCAAAGTTAGGCAGTGTAATCCGTAGTAAATTCAGGAGGAATGTTTTATATTCGTCCCTAATTCCTGGGAATTAAGGCTGCCTTACGGAGCGGGATTATATCATTATGTTCAGGGAATCCTACGGTATTCATATTTTAAATTTACGAAAATTCACTTCGACATTTAAATCCCTTGGATTTACGGAAATGTTTCCTTATTATTGGGGACAAACACCATAAATGTTTATAAACCTCTTGCGTACCATTTGTAACAACTATCTATAATTTTAAATATTAGGTAGGAGTCTAAATTGTTTCAGTGCTTCACACATACTTGAAGTGTTCTTTTGGTAATGAAAGTCACCATTCGAAAGTGATATTAAGCCATACTTGGTTTTCTGTTTTAGCACTCACAAAGATATTTATATTCAGTAATGTTTGGTAAATTGAATCTTCCCGCAACATGATCTCAGTCAATTTTCCATTCCCACTCAGCCAGCAAGAGCATGAATTGCGTTGTGAATTAGTTAATTTAGCTTTGGAGCAATTGAAAATTGATCGTCAGTTTGACAACAATCAAAATTGTAAAATCTGAGGCAATAGCAATCGAGAAAGGTATCATTAAAGTTGATTTCATCCAAAAAAAAGGTACTGTATAATGCGGATTACCTGCTGGTTGTCACCGGGCCTCATTTTTTTCAAAGTGAAATAAGGAAGTTTTTTTTATGCGTCTAGCACACGTGCTACAGGGAAGTCCCTAAAGCGCTCCAGGAGAGGCACATGTGCGGAAAAAGCGATTCACGATGTTCTTGAATCGCTGTAAATTGTACTCGGTGGGAAACACAAATTATTTCAAAGGGATGATGTTCTCCATATAAAAGACTGCTAGAAAAGCCGTTGTACGCGAAGTAACAAGCTGAACCTCATACGGATGTGAAATATTAGCACGACGTGTATTTTTAACATGCACCGCTCTGGGAGGAATTAAGCGGGCTACATCCTTCGAACACTTTTCATGAAAATACTTGTAGAACAGACTCAAGTCGCCAACCGTTCTTCGATGTTCCAGAAAATCAAGGCCGCCGGTCAGTTCCGGGTCTCCAATCAGACGAACAGTTCTTCTCAGAACAGAATCCAACAAATGCAGTGTGTGTTTGGGAGCGGGCGCCAAACATGGGAGCAGTATTCCATAGTTGGTCGAATTTGAGCTTTGTAAAGAATTAACAGTTCTTGTGGAGTATAAAGCTTTCTGGTTTGAAATAATATTCCCAATTTTTGAGAAGCTCTCCTTGCCATGCCTGCAACATGTTCATACCAGGATATATTTGCTCCCAAATTAACGCCCAACAAACTGAGTAACGATGCTAGGGGAATGGAGTGCCCCGATATGACTACGTCGGGTTCAGCAATGTTAGCTTTTTTAGAAAAAACGTTTTTTAGAAGAAAGTTAGTATTAAGTCAATGCAATACGTAACAAAGCCATGATTGTTTCCAAATTTGCGAAGTCTTAAGCACAACGAAATATGTTTGCTTCGAATTAAAACTAATATTGGACGATTTTTACTTGAAAAAGGCTTTTTGCCTTTTTTTGAGTATCCCATGTCCAGCGGGAAAGAAATTTTCTTTTTCTGGATGATTCCACAAAAACCTAGTGTTGGTTCGGACCGCGCCTTTTTGAGTAATACTGCAAGTATTACATTACGATATCTAACTCCATTAAGATAGATTTTATCATACGCTGCCTGAAGATGACACTGGACATCTTTGACTGCACGTTGGTATTGAAATTGAAATCAAGAGTAGAGTGTAAAGCAGTGAGTTCAACTAATAAGCCGGCTTTCTGAACAGGTGTTCTTGAGAAAGCGAGAAATAGTATAGTGGAATTAGCGACCAACCAAGAAGACCTGGAACTGTCTTATGTGCCTTCTCGGTTTTGTCGATTATTTGTTTGCACCTAATCCTTAACGAAGTCAGATTGGTAGACGCATCTGAAACAAACGTTTGACCAAGGAAAAGTTGGAACACATCATCATTTACAGAAAAGATGACAACAGAGGTCCACCTATGCTAAGATGTGGAACTCGAACATGATTGATTCTAAAGAAAACGAAGAATGTAAGTACGAGGCTGGTTTGAAAAGTCCGTGCAAAGTCCGAGAGATGGCACCACCGGCGCGTATCGAGGTCATGTTTAGTTAGTAGCATCTCTTGAATGAACGCACACCAAGTTTCAGCCATATTGGTCTATTTCTTTGTGTTTGGCATTCGTGTGAATCAAGGAAGTCGAGTGATTTTCAAGAAATGGACGAAAAAGAATTTCGTGTGGTGATTAAACATTACTTTATGAAAGGCAAAACGCCTCAGGAGACTAAAGAGAAGCTTGATAAACATTATGGTGACTCTGCACCTTCGATTAGAACAGTTTATAAGTGGTTTCAAAATTTTCGGACTAGCCATATGGGCACAAGTGACGCTGAACGTTCTGGACGGCCTGTGGAGGTTACGACTCCAGAAATCATTGATCAAATCCATGATATGGTGATGGATGACAGAAGAGTTAAGGTGCGTGAGATTGCTAGTGCTGTGGGCATCTCGACTGAACGGATACATAATATTTTGCATAAACATTTGGACATGAGAAAGCTACCCGCAAGATGGGTGCCGCGATTGCTCACGCTTGACCAAAAACGGAATCGTGTGAAGTGTTGCAAGGATGGTTTGCAGCTGTTCCAGAAGAATCCGGAGGACTTTAAGCATCGTTTCGTCACTGTGGATGAACCATGGATACATTACTATACTCCTGAGACCAAACGACAATCTAAACAATGGGTTACTAAGGGGGAATCTGCACCAAAAAAGGCGAAGACCGTTCCTTCGGCCGGAAAGGTTATGGCGACTGTCTTTTGGGATTCGCAAGGGATAATCCTCATCGACTATCTGGAAAAGGGTAAAACTATTACAGGTGAATATTATTCATCGTTATTGGACCGTTTGAAAACTGAGCTGCAAGAAAAACGCCCGCGATTGGCCCACAAGAAAGTCCTTTTCCATCACGACAACGCATCAGCACACACCTCAGCAGTTGTGGTCGCAAAATTAATGGAAATAGGATTACAACTCGTTTCACATCCCCCCTATTCTCCAGACTTGGCTCCCTCGGACTACTATTTGTTCCCCAATTTGAAGAAATGGCTGGCGGGACAAAGATTTTATTCAAACGAGGAGATGATTGCAGACACTAATGTATATTTTGCAGACTTGGACAAATCCTATTATTAGGAAGGGATCAACAAACTAGAACATCGTTGGACGAAGTGTATAAGCTTAAAAGGAGACTATGTCGAAAAATAAAAAAGGTTTACCCCAAACACATAAGTAGTTTTTATTTTTGCACGGACTTTTCAAACCAGCCTAGTAGATTACTGTTTATATAAAAAAAAGGCTAAAATATATGGGTTGGGAAATTATAAAAAACTAAACATTTAGGGTCGTATTTACGCAAGGAAAGCTACTTTGTATATACTTCTTGAGTCAAAAATAACATTTCTACACAACATTCGTGATTTTGGCCTTGAGGTTATTTAATTAAATACTGTTATTAATTAAATTAGTATTTAACCTTTATAACTCGAAAATAACAGTCAAAAGGCTTGTTATTCAAATAATGCCCGTCAGAAGCAAAAATACCCTTTAAACGCAGTCCAGTAATTTATTAATTAAATAACAAAATGTAGTTTCTTTTAGTTACTGCTAATGTAAATAAATCAATCCGACAAAATAAGAGAAAAATAGACTTTTTGCACTTTTGACCGACTGTTTTTGACAACGATTCTTCGTAGATCGTACGAAAGTTCTCAACTTGACTAGGAATGGAATCTAGAATCCTTGGTTTTCCAGGCCAAGGTTTCTGAATTCACTTTACCCTGTTTTCAATTTTTGTGTTAATACATAGCTCGGTCTTAGTTTGGGGCATTTACAAACAAAGAGAAAAAAAACTAC
The DNA here is from genome assembly GCA_019049505.1 of Pachyrhynchus sulphureomaculatus. Lineage (NCBI taxonomy): Eukaryota > Metazoa > Arthropoda > Insecta > Coleoptera > Curculionidae > Pachyrhynchus > Pachyrhynchus sulphureomaculatus. The sequence continues at coordinate 2,885,818 of CM032451.1, forward strand.
ATTACATTTAATAATTAATATTTCTCACTGTTAATTAGTTTTTTTTAGGAAAAACGGTTTATTTATTTCGTAAAAAAAACGCGTATGCAAATGATTTAAACATCACAAAATGTTATTTAACATGTAGCTTAAGAGCATACGAATCAGTAATCAAAGAGGAGGAGAAAGATTAAGCGAAAAGAGAGCCTTTTAAAACTTCCAAGCATAAATAATTGCAGGGGAAGTGTGAGTAATGACGCTCATCGAATAATATAGCATTTAAACAACCAAATGATTCACACAATATCATGTCACGACTCTTAAACTCTCGTTTAAATAAGATGATAGCATGTTTAGTACATTTTTTGTTCTTTTTTATATACCTGATGATTTCCATATATATATATATATATATATATATATATATATATATATATATATATATATATATATATATATATATATATATATATATATATATATATTGAATGCTTTAAACCATTACTTCAATAATTCTTGTCCAGATGTTGATGGTAGTGGGACAGTTGACTCATTCCCTATAGAAGGGTGTCAGCGGACGATATTCTTAGAACCAACTAGCACTGAAGATGTCTGTAGATGCATAAAAAATTTGAAAAACAAAAAATCCGTAGGAGAGGACCAGGTGCCTGTTTCGCTGCTGAAGGAGACGGCAGATATTATATCTATACCTTTGGAACATATTATTAATGTTATGTTCTCGACAGGAGTCTTCCCAGACCAATTAAAGCTTGCACATATAAAAACAATATATAAAAAAGGTGACCGAGCTGAAGAAAAAAATTATAGGCCGGTATCACTGCTGTCAAATGTAAACAAAATTTTTGAAAAAAAATATTATACTCCAGATTGATATCCTTCCTTGAGCGAAACAGTGTCCTGGCTGATCGGCAGAATGGCTTCAGTCGACATAAATCTACTATTAGAGCTATTTATCAAGCCATGTCAGAGATTCTTAATTCTTTAAATGATGATAGGGTGACTGTGGCCATGCTTCTCGATTTGTCAAAAGCATTTGACTCGGTAAATCACTCAATACTTTGCTTAAAACTAGAGAAGTATGGAATTAGAGGTGTAGCTCTTCAGCTCATAAAATCATATTTAAAAAACAGAGCACAATGTGTTATTGAAACAGACCCTTGTGGAAAGCTTGCTTGCTCTGGGAAGGTCATAATAAAAAGGGGTGTACCTCAAGGTTCAATTTTAGGACCCCTGTTATATATATTGTATACCAATGAATTGCCTAAAGTGTCGCATGACTATATAGTGCTGTATGCCGATGATACTACTCTGATCTTTAAAGAGGATAATAAACATCTCTTACTTCAAAAAAATGGTTAATACTCTAAACCTATTAAGGCAATATTTTACTTCGAATGATCTACTTTTAAATATCTCAAAAACACAGATGATTCTATTTTCTAACAGAAGTAATGAACGTGTAACAGTAACATATGACAACATTGATGTAGTTTCGAGAGATGAGATTTTATTTCTTGGAGTGATTGTGGACAGGAAACTTAACTGTCAGTGCTTTGGCCAATAATATAGCTAAGTATTGTTACGCGCTAAGAGTCATTTTAGAATATGTGGTTTAACGTAAAACAACTTAAAATAGGCAAAAAAGCCCATATTTAAGCAGTCTACCCACTTAAATATTGGCTTTTTTGCCTATTTTAAGTTGTTTTACGTTAAACCACATAAGGTCTGAGGTTGATTCCTCGCAAATCTCGCTGCCTGCCTTTAGTGTTGGCTGTGCTAACCACTCTGTCGACTTGTGGCTGCTGTGTCAGCCTCCGATTGAGTACTAGGTGTGCGTATTTGATACAATTCGTTGTATCTTACCGTCATTTTAGAATATGTTGGTGATGACGCAGCAGTGTCTTCTTATTACGCCTACATTCATTCGCGTATGAGATATGGAATCATCTTTTGGGGAAATTCCTGTGAAATAAACAGAATTTTGGTTTTGCAGAAAAAGTGTCTAAGAGTAGTGTACAGAATAAAGGCAAGAGATAGTTGTAAAAAACGTATTCATTTCAAAACGGATTTTTACTGTAATAAGTTTATATATATATGAAGCAGTGTTATTTGTTCATAGTAATAAAGACCTATTTCAAGAATGCATAAGAGTGCATGAACATAATACTAGGTTAAAAAATGATTTAAAACCAAATAAAAGTAAATATTCCTATATACAATAGAATCTACATTTTTGTATTCTAAGATTGTACAATAGTTTTCCTAATCATGTTAGAATTTTAAGAACGAACTTGATGAAACTAGTAATTAAGAATTATTTAATCCGTAAGGCATTTTATAGTTTGGAGGAGTTCTTTGCTGATGAATCTCGGCTATTTTTTATGTGTGTAACTAGAATATTTGATAAAATGCAATATTTCTTAGTTTAAGAACTTTTGACATTGTTCCGCGCTCCTATATGGAGCTGTAATTTACAAGGAATAAATAAAAACATTATCTATCTATCTATCTATCTATATATATATATATATATATATATATATATATATATATATATATATATATATATATATGGATAATTTATTTTCTGATTTACATCTGAAAAACAATAGATACATGATAAATAAATTTGTCAAGGATACGTTTAAATCAAATTACAATTTTTATGGCATAAAATTTAAATTTGATATTGAACTGTCAGTTCGAAGACATTACGCCATCTTAAATTTTTTTTAATGGAAAGCCCTGTATATTGTTTTATTTTTGAGTCCTATTAGAAATTCTAGATATTATTTGTCTAACATACCATATCTCTAAATTGAACTGTTTTGAAATTGTTGATATTTGAAATTAAGGAGATCAAATTAAAAAAAAAATATATAAGCTGGCTTTTGTCAAACCTTTAGTGTCAGGTAACGACTTAACGCGTCAAAAAATGATTTATTGACGAAAACCTTTATTGCTGCATTTTGTGAAACTACAATTTGAGCGTAATATCATAGTGATACATTTAACAGAAACTGAAAGAATCACTTTATTAATGATAATAATAATAATAATAATAATAATAATGTCTTTATTGTAATTTACAGAGTAAAATCACAAAAGGCGAAATTGAAGCCAGGCTTCCTCATTTAACCTATACATATATATAATAATAACTAAATTTACATATATCAACTAAAAACTAATACATAAATAAACTGTGACACAAATGTTGTCTGAGACATGGTAAAAACACAATAATACATTTCGACGCAACGGTGACATAAGAGACCGGATCAAAACAGAAAGCAAATCATGCACGGGATGGCAATGTTATCAACATGTTGCGTGCCCTATGTTTAAACGCGGTGGGTTTTAATTGTTTTAAGTCTGCAGGCAACTTATTGTAAGATATTGATATTTGATAGCTAAATGATCGTTCAAATAAAGTTGTTCTATGATAAGGAGGAGTGATGGTAAATTTATGCCTCAAATCTAAAGCATGAGCATCATATCTAAATTTAATTTTCTGATACAAATAATTGGGAATTTTTTTGAAAATTATCTTATTAAATAGAACCAAACTATGTAAATGCCTTCTTTCGCTCATAATTAGCCACCCAATCTCTTTCATTCCAGCACTTAATCCCCTCTCATACTTTCTTATGCCACCAATTAGACGCACACAACAGTTCTGCATACGCTGTATACGTCTGACATCTCGCTCTGCAAGACAGGGTCCATACACAGTGTCGCAGAATGCAAAGTGCGACAGCACCAATGATTCGCACAAGGATTTTTTCAGAGCGGCATTCAAAAGGTGTCGTTGGTTAAAAATAAGTTTTAAATTTGCAAATGCTTTCCTGATACAGTGGCTAATATGTTCTGAGAATCTCAATTTAACGTCCAGCCATAATCCCAAGTTCCTGGCAACACTGGAAACCTGTACTGTGTCATTATTTATACTGACATGTATCAGATCCCGATATTGATCCCTACATTGCTCTCGTCCAAATAAAAGTAACTGACTTTTTTTAGGATTCAATTCAAGACAATGGTTTTGCGAAACCTTCCGAAGATGCTCAAGCTCATTCGAAAGTTTATCATTCGCCTCCAAAATTTGTTCGGGTCGAAATGACATATAAATCTGCGTGTCATCTGCATATAGGTGCGTTGAGACGTTCTTCAAGTTGACAGTAAGTTGAGAAGTGTACAATGTGAAAAGTAGAGGCCCAAGGATTGACCCCTGAGGCACACCACACTTAGCGACTACTTGACTTGATTGTTTACGATTAAGTTTTACACGCTGTGTTCTGTTCTCGAGATAGCTCTTAATAAGCCCACAAGCATCTCCCCCAAAGTCAAGAAAACCGAGAATGGCCAAAAGCAAAGTATGATTTATTCGATCAAAAGCTTTCGAGTAGTCCAAGAGCACCAAGGCAGTGAGCTCACCACGGTCCGCTGCCGATAGAATATCATCTGTAACTTTGAGAAGTGCAGTAGCACAACTGTGATCCTTGCGAAAACCAGATTGGAAATCCGGTAGGAGCCCGTACCGCTCAATATGCTCCCGCATTTGCCGCTCCATCACTCTCTCAATGACCTTCGACAGCGTTGGCAAAATGCTTATGGGCCTAAGATCCTTCAGATCCTTGGGGGAGGTCACCTTCGGAAACGGAATTATAAAGGAACTTTTCCAAATGTCGGGGAAACAGTTAGTTTCTATACATGAGTTAACTAAATGCACAATAAAAGGAATTATGCGTGGACAACAGTTTCAACAACATAGTTATACCAATTCCATCAGTACCCACCGCCCTAGAGCCAATAGAAAAAAGTGCCTGCTCAATCTCACCAGTTGTTGCCACTCTGAAATGAAATGTACTTGTGGCCCGTTTTTTATTTTGTAAATAAAAGTTTAAGGTTTCTGGATCTGGAGCCGAAGAGCCAGCAGCAGTAACAAAAAATGTGTTAATATCTTCTACATTCCCCAAATGTTCAGGAACAGAACTAGATACTTTAGAAGAAATATCCAAATCCCTCAACAATTTCCAATTGTTTTTTGGATTACTAGACCGAAAATTACTTTCTAAATACAACTTCTTTTCATTTTCCGTTGCTAGTGTAACATAATTCCTAAGTCGTCTATAACTTTCCCAATTCTCCAGTGATTTATTTTTCTTATATTTTGTTAAGGCTTTGTTACGAAGACGCATGGCATGCCTTAAGCCCTGATTTAGCCACGGGGCTTTCTTCTTAGTGATACGTGCACTTCTCAAAGGAGCATGAACATTAAATAAGTTAAGTATATATGCATTAAATGTGCATAGTTTTTCGTTTATATTTTGTATATAGAGTATATTATCAAAAGGTATCTCCAAAAGATCGCTGTAGAATTTTCCTTCATCGAAATTTTTAAAGTCTCTATATGCTACCAAAAATGGTTCAGACTTTGTCACCCGCAGTCTCAGCTCGCACCTAACAAGGAAATGATCAGATACGTCAAAGCATGTGTCAACATTACTGTTCAACACAACGTCACTATTAGAACATATTATAAGGTCAATAAGTGATGCGTTAGTAAGTCCACGCCTGGTAGGTTCATCGATAATCTGCTTCAAACCGTATGCATGCAGTAATGCAAGAAACTGCCGAGTGTACACACAGTCAAGATTAAGCAAATTGATATTGAAATCGCCAAGGCAAATCAAATTCTCGCACTGCAACAAAAATTTAGACATATTATGTTCGAATTCATCAAAGAAATCGTTAATTCCCTTAAAGCCAGGAGGTCTATACACAACGCCTAAAACACTTTTTATAGCATTAATTTTAAATTCTATCCAGACTTGCTCAGAGGTATCAGATTTTAAGTTACTCAAAATATTAAATTCAATAGAATTACGTACATATAAAAGAACTCCTCCCCCACGTCCCCGCACACGATCCATTCTTACCAATTCATAGCCATCAATAGACACCACTACGTCATCAATATCACGTGTTAACCAAGTCTCAGACACAGCTAAAATATCAAATCTGTTAGTTGGTTACGGAGGAGAAAACAACAGGAGGTGTGTGATCTTCTTAACGCAGAATATCCAAATCGAGAACCTATTACCGATGTTTTATTGGAAATTACAGAAAATCTCCATACAGCCACCCGTCAGCTTTGCCTAGAGCACAACATAAGTAAAGGTACCTTAAGTCGTATACCGAATGAAGAAAAATTGCATCCATACAAACCCATTCTATTGCAAGAATTATCTGAAGATAACTACGATAGTCGCATTGAATTTTGCAAGGTCATAATATAACGAATCAATAATGATCCTAACCTAATTCAGTGAGTGTTGTGATCTAAGCAAAGCTGACCACACCACTTTACGCCACTCGATTTTTTTTATGGGGTTATTTGATTTGGTTTTCACCGAAGTCGACCTGAAATTGTAGAAGATTTACAATAAAGAATATGAAGTAACACAGATCACCACGGATTCTCTGCAAAACTCTGTTTAGGCTGTTCATGACAGATTGGGTCATTGCCTCGCTGTTAACGGTAGACATTTTGAGCAATTGTTATCTTAAAAATAAATTAATAGTTTTTTGTCTTTTTTTAATTTTAAATTTCAAATAACAATAATTTCAAAACAGTTCAATTTAGACATATGGTATGTTAGACAAATAATATCTAGAATTTTTAGTAGGATTTAAAAATAAAATAATATACAGGGCTGCCCATTTAAAAAAAATAAGATGGAGTAATGTCTTCGAACTCACAGTTCAAAGCATTTTATTGTTAAGCTCGGCATGTGCGGCGTATAACACCCTATAACTTTTATTTAAACATTTTTTCGATACACTGATTAATAAATGCAGTGGAATCATTATTCCAGACGTATGGGGCACCCTGTATATACATATATATATATATATATATATATATATATATATATATATATATATATATATATATATATATATATATATACATACACAGTAGAACCCCGGTTATCCGAGGTAACGTGAGAAGGCACCCTCCTTGGATAAGTGAAAACTCGGATAATCCGGATTTGTTTTTCATTCATTCAAAAAATAAACTTTACTTTACTTTAAACTGATGTATTAACGTTTTTAACATATAAAGAGGTACATACATTATAAAACAGTGAAATAGGTACCTACGCGATTCTGCTTCATATTGCATCTTCTTTTTCTCGCTGCAATGTTTCTCTATCTATTAAGAAGAAGCAAATCCGCTAGGATTGCCTCTGGTTGTTGTTCGATATACCTCAAAGCTTTTTCCAAAGAAGCAAAACCTCCTTGATGAGAGATCTTAATGGGAGACTGTTCATCCACCGCAGCTTCTTAGTCGTCATCGTCATCTGATTTTTCGGTTTCCTGAAAGGCATTCGTTATTTCTTCAATACTCATTTCTTCTTCTAAATCATCTGCCGTAATCCACTGAACAACATCTTCGCTTGTCACATTTTCGCAACCTTTTAATTTTTGCATTAATTCAAATAAACTTTTTTCTTTTTCTTCTATCTCGCTGTCAAAATTTGAACAGGACGTTTCTCCATGGTTTCTCAATTTCAAAGCTAATTCATTTAATGGAGTATCATCTTCACTGTCATTATAGTCCTCAAAATCAATAACTTTTGACCAAGATTTTTGAATAGTGGTAGCACGCACAGAATCCCAGGCTTGACTTACCCAGTAAATAACATTTTTCAGTGTAACCTTTCTCATCCCATTGATAATAACCTCCTTTTCTGTGTATTCTAACAGATGTTCAAGATATAAACGCCTATACTTTTTTTTAATGTTTTCGAGGATGCCTTGTTCCATTGGTTGTCTCTCCTGCTTCAATTCTTCTGATTGCTTTTAATTTTTCTTTAATGGGAACAACGATTCTTTTACGCTTATTTTGCTCCATTATAATACGACAAACAAATATTTAAACAAAGCAGTTCGTATTAATTACACTTAACTACCAGAACTCCAACCAAATAAATTATGTGAGTATACTCGTATTTCTCCGTAGTAAACGCTATAAACGCACTGCGTTCACGTAAATTTACTTGCTGAAAGAGTCCAAAAACATAAATAGGGGAACCCCTCACATGGACCAGGGGGATTCCTCGAAGGCCCCGACGATTCTAAATGGAAATATGTACATACATATTTTAGAAGCTCGGTTAATACGCAGCATAGACGCGCGTACCTGGGATAATTAGGTTCTTAGATTGGCTCGGTTAATCCGAAGCTCGGATAATCGCGACTCAGTTAATCGGGGTTCTACTGTATATATGTATATATATATATATATATATATATATTATATATATATATATATATATATATATATATATATATATATATATTGTAACCTTTTGTACTTGCCCGGTTTTTGAGGCGTTATTTTGTACCGTGTATATTAATTGGTCGCTTTTTGCGGCGTCATTTTGTACCCTGTGAAAATTGTTTTTCCCACGCTTGGGCGCAATTTTCTTGCAACCTCTTTTTAATTTCTGAGAATGAATTGAGTGAATAATGATTTTAAAAGAACTAAAGAAATTAAACAACCACTAGCTCAGTTTTCCTTGGTAGAGAAATATGGGTAAGAGATAATTGTTATACGTCTTTTTGGAATTATTTTCTATTTTTTAAAAAGCTTCAGTCGTACAAATTTTTGGGCACCATTCATTTTAAAATAGAAAGGATCTAACTTCAGTTAAAAAAAATGAAAAAATACTGAAGTGTTTTACGGATATTACTAAAAAGAATTATACTAGTACAACTTTTCTTATCCTGAAAAGAAAAATAGGTATTCAGTGAGACACTAGCTTTAATCAACAAAAAAAGAAGATTTATTCATGATTTAAAATAAAAGTTCCAACCTTTGCAGTTTTAAGGAATACAAAAAAATTCTAGCCTAAAAGTAGTTTTTTTATATAAATTAGAGTCCCTAAATCAGAGATTTTACTTCTAAATCCTGACTACACCCGAAATCGAAGAGTCGTGATTTTCACTTCGCGATTTTTCAGTTCAAATTGCTGTTAAAACACTTATTTTGCGGGGAATATATTTATTGATGTATGTTCTGGTAACTTACGGTCTTCCTATGGGCTTCTAGGCCTTCAATGCAACACAAAACCGATTTCACACTTTTGAGAAGAGCCTACTTTAGCTACTCCATTTAGAAAACACACAAAGCCCACTACGGCTTTATGATAAAAAAAACTCGTGCTTAACTTGGCTCTCGTAGATATTGTCGTAAGCCTCTACTGCGGCTCGGTGGAAAATTGCCACTTGGCGGCTCGGTGGAAATTAGCCTGGCTGCGGCTTGATGGTACTAAGCCTGGCGGCGGCTTGATGTTACTGCCTGGCGGCGGCTCGGTGTTCTAAGCCTGGCGGCGGCTCGATGATACTAAGCCTGGCGGCGGCTCGATGGTACTAAGCCAAGATGCATGTTCTCCGGACCCTTAAATAAGCCGTCGAACTCTGTCCTGAAAATGGCGACGCCGGAACCAAACTCCGGAAACAAACATTTCACCAATTCCGGCGTACCACAAATTCGATGGATTCGGTCGGCAACCCGCACTGCACACTGTACCACAAGTGATCTGTGAAATACACTGCTCGATACAAAAATGAAAAGAAGTACAATATAAAGCCAAAAATCAGTAACATTACATGGTCTTAAAATCTAGGAAAAAAAATGAATGTTACAATATATATATATATATTTATTCTGATCCGAAGTTTCTATGTTTTTAAAGCGTTTGGTATTTTTATTTATGCCTCTTTTTCTACTTGTTTAATAGCATAGCAGAACGGAAAAGAGAAATCTTCTCACCAATAACACCAGAAAAATGGAACCAATATTTTACAAATATGCTAACAGAAGATAGACCAGAGTTCAAAAGTACCCAACATGGAAACCCAAATATAGTTATATGAGGATCCCCAATAAGGATAACAACATCAGAAGTTAAAGAAGTATGTAAAACGCTAAAAAATGGTAGACCTTCAGGACCAGGAAACATCCCAGGAGAGATAGTAAAATACGGAACTGAAAAGCTATTTAGCGCTTTGAGGAACTTATTCCAAAGATGCATTAACACATCAGAAGAACCCGAGGAATGGAAAATATCATACATATCAACAATTCATAAGAAAGGAAACAAAAATAATTGCGATAAAAATAGGGGAATAACGGTTACAGGATCTATTAGTAGAATATACGGAAAAATAGTTAAAAATAGAATAGAAATGGAATACGCGGACGTAGAAGCTGAAGAACAGGCAGGCTTTAGAGCAGGAAGATCCTCAATAGACCATCTCTTCTCACTGACACAAATCCTAGAAAAGAAAACCGCATTTGATCAGGAAGTCCATGTCTTGTTTGTTGATCTAAAAAAGGCCTACGATAGCGTGCACCTAATGAGATTGTGGGAAATACTACAACAGAGTAATGTAAGCACCGAAATAATTAAAGCCGTAAAATCCTTATACCAAGACGCAAGAAGTAGTGTGAAAACCAAATATGGTATAACAACAGGGTTCCCGGTCACAAAGGGTCTCAAACAGGGCTGCTGTATATCCCCAACCCTATTTAAAATCTATTTGGAGAGTGCACTGAAGAACTGGAAAAGGAAATGCAGCAGTATGGGATTACCACTGGATGACGATACTACATTGTACACGCTATCATTCGCAGATGACCAGGTAGTAGTCGCTCAGGACATCGATGATATGGAATACACGACACGAAAATTTATGGATGAATATGAAAAATGGGGCCTAGAAGTCAATATTAAAAAGACCGAGTACATGTGCGTCGGAGGACAACAGCAGGACTTGAAACTGGCCACAGGACACACCATCAAACACTGTGCCAGTTATAAGTATTTGGGAACGAGAATATCTAGGGACGGAACACTGGAAAAAGCAATATTCGAGAGGAATATCCAAGGAAGAAAAGCGATTGCAATGCTTAATAGTATACTATGGGACAAAAACATAGCCATTGAAAATAAGAAGAGAATTTACAACTCAATAGTGAAAAGTATAATAACTTACAGCTCCCAGGTGTGGCCATTAAAGGAAAGAACAGAAAAAATACTAAAAGCTACAGAAATGGATTTCTGGAGACGAGCAACTAGAAAATCCAGAAAAGACCGCATACCAAATGACACGATAAGGCGAGCTTTAGAAACAAAGCACGATATAGTGGACGAAATCAGAACCCAACAGTTGGTATGGTACGGACATGTACAGAGAATGTCACAAGACCGACTGCCTAAAAAGATTTTAAATTGGAACCCTCATGGAAAAAGAAAGCGAGGAAGACCACGTCAAAGCTGGAGAGCAGGAATCAACACAAGGAAGTACTAGAGAGAGATCTGGAGGAGGAGGGATGGAGAAACCTGGAGAAGTGGAAATTAGGCATCGGAAGGCGGAAGACGTTATAAAACCGATTGATATATATATATATATATATATATATATATATATATATATATATATATATATATATATATATATATATAATAGCATAGAAAGAATTTTAAAGTTGATCTTTTTAATATTAAAATCAAAATTTTCGTCATTTTCACGGTTAGATAGATATCCCAGAAAAATTCCCTCGTACCTACAAAACCTCTACGTAATCCAATGTTGTGCATAAGTAAGCGGTAATAAGTAGCCGCCGTTCCACCGAAACATTCTAGCATAAATAATTGTAAACTCTGCAGTTTGCACACTGATGCATAATATAGCTTTTGCAGTTTTAATGCGAAACTCATCAGGAATTTATTTGGAAGTTAAATTTCAGTAAGTCGTAAACAGTTGATATACGTTGTCATACTTTATCTCCGAGCTTTAAATAATCTAAAGCAGTTAAGCATATTTTTAATGTCCTTGCTGGAGCTCACTAAAATACTATTGTTGAGTAACAATCTTGCCTGTACAGCAGCGTTTCGCAACCTTTCAGTATTTGCGACCCAATTTTCAAACATAAATTTCATCGTGCCTCCCCCCCCCCCCCCCCCCTCTCATACAATAACAATGCATGCAATAATAATGTATTTTCAGTATTTTGATGCTAAAGCTACACTATGACTTTAATTACAAACCTTACAAACTACCAAGAATAAGTAAATTTATTCATATATGGCGATACATATCTGCTGCGTTGACAAAATTTGAATCGATGCCTCTCTATTACTCTCTGTCACGTCCACCATATCGGTAGCGGCTTCGCGACAAGTTCCGAGTTACCTGGAACATTCGGAAAGTCTGCCCAAAAGTGTATAAATGATGCACCTCGTTCAATTACAGCCCGTCTCAGTCGAGTTGATCCTTCTACTGCTATCGGATTTATCGTGAATGTGTATGTTGTAATTTACGTGTTAATTGAAATTCAAGGTATTAAGTATTCACGGCAGTAAATTTATACAGAATCATGGATAAATTTTTAAGTGGGCATAAGCGAGCATTATACGATAGTGAAACATCAACAAATGCACAAAGGAGCGTGATTCCGAAAATAAAATTAAGAAAAAATTCTCAAGAATACTTAAATTTACGGTTTACCAGTACTGAAGTAAATCAAGAAGAAAAGCCCCTGTTTGTTATTTGCTCAAAAATCTTGGCAGCAGATAGCATGAAACCAAGTAAACTTAAACGACATTTGGAAACGCTTCATAGTGAGTACCTTAACTCCGAGAACTCTTCGAATTAAAATTAAAATCTTATGTAAAGCAGAAATCATTTTTTAAAAAAAACTTTGTCTGTGAATTTTATTTTTTATTATGTAACCATACCAACTGTTGGGTTGTGATTTCGTCCACTATATCGTGCTTTATTTCTAAAGCTCGCCTTATCGTGTCATTTGGTATGCGGTCTTTTCTGGATTTTCTTGCTGCTTGTCTCCAGAAATCCGTTTCTGTAGCTTTTAGTATTTTTTCTGTTCTTTCCTTTAATGGCCACACCTGGGAGGTGTAAGTTATTATACTTTTCACTATTGAGTTGTAAATTCTCTTCTTATTTTCAATGGTTATGTTTTTGTCCCATAGTATACTATTAAGCATTGCAATGCTTCTTCCAGTGTTCCGTCCCTAGATATTATCGTTCTCAAATACTTATAACTGGCACAGTGTTTGATGGTGTATCCTGTGGCCAGTTTCAAGTCCTGCTGTTGTCCTCCGACGCACATGTACTCGGTCTTTTTAATATTGACTTCTAGGCCTCATTTTTCATATTCCTCCATAAGTTTTCGTGTCATGTATTCCATCTCATCGATGTCCTGAGCGACTACTACCTGGTCATCTGCGAATGATAGCGTGTACAATGTAGTATCCTCATCCAGTGGTAATCCCATACTGCTGCATTTCCTTTTCCAGTTCTTCAGTGCACTCTGCAAATAGATTTTAAATAGCGTTGGGGATATACAGCAGCCTTTCAATAAATTATATTAAATGTTTTTAATGAATGTTTTTAATAATAATTTCTTTTCGATACGCTCACGGCCCCCAATAGTGTAATCACGCCTCCCCTGGTGGGGCGCGCCCCATAGGTTGAGAAACGCTGCTGTACAGTATTATTCTTTTTACAGTATTCAATTACTTGATGTTATTTACAATTTGCCGATATTTTCCTCAACTAACTGTTAGAACAAATGTTGACTTATAAGGGTTGGATGAACGTTGATGTTATCAATCATGTAAAAGGTATTCCAAGAGCTCCTGAATGATCATATGTCAAGTTTCGCATGTTTTCTCACTATTTTTGAAGCCGTTTGCTTAAACTGAAAGTAATACGTGTGAACAAATTATGAATGAATCTTCAGCTTATGTTGAAAGTCACACAATTCTTTTGTCTCAAGTACAGACTTTCTTGCACCAAATATCGTTTTGCTGTTTCAAGAGAACGCTTGCTTAAATTAACAAAAGCATCTCATTCTTTAAAACACCTTGAAGAAGATCATTTTATTATTACCGCTCAATAAAGAAACCCTAAATCTTCCACTTTGGAACACAAATTAATATTTTGTTTCTTGAAGTTAAAGTTCACAACTTTTACTAAAATATTCCCGTAAGTCATATTGGATCAAAGGGTATGCAAAAAGCAGTGGCGTATGAAATCATTTTAAGAATGATATATTAAGGTTTTATTGCCCACACTGACTGAAAAAATCATCAACATTTTAACTCACTAATGGAAGTTAAAAAAGAAATACTAACGTAATCATTACAACATATACTCTTATTACACTGGTCAACAAAAAAAAGAAAATTGCTTGTTTCCTGTGATTTTTTTTTGTTTCTATCTCAAATTGACGCGTATTTTTTAAATATGGCAACAATTTTTCTCTAACAGCTTTTGTTTTTGAGTTATAGCTAACTACCCTCATTTACTATTTTTACTTAGATTTTCGTTTTTTATTGGACACTAAAATATATTTTGTTTGTTGTTTTAGATATGGCTTCGTCAAGAAGATGTTGTGTGCTTAATCCCGATTGTTTTTGCTATATTTGTGGTGAATATATATTTGCAAAATATCGAAAACCTATATCGGACTTTGTGAAAACTGCGTATCATCAATATTTTAAAATAAAATTCTGTAATCAGGACAAGCCATGGGTTCCTCATATTGTATGCCAGAAATGTGTGGTATGTCTACGGTTATGGTCCAGTGGAAAAAGAGATGCAATAATGTTCGTAACACCCATGATTTGGCGAGAACCTCGAAACCATCATGACGATTGCTACTTCTGCGTTGTGAAAATAAACGGAATTAATCCTGGAAATCGAAGTAAGTGGTCATATTCTAACTTATCTTCTGCTCAACGACCTCAATCAAAATCACAAGAGGTACAACCCAGCACATCTAAATCTTCTGATGATCCAAATCTCTGTGAACCCGAACGAAATAATCAAGTGAAGACTCTGATTCAGACTACAAATGTAGCCTTTCAGAACTTCAACCATTTAATCAGAAAGAACTAAGTGACTTAGTAAGAGATCTGAACTTACCAAAAGAAGCTTCTGAAATTTTAGCATCTCGTTTAAAAGAAAAAAATTTGCTTACTCCGGAAACCAACATTACATTTTATCGTACCCGAGAAAAAATCTGTTACCGTATTTTTCTCAAGAGAAGGATTTAGTTTTTTGTAACGATGTTGGTGGTATTTTGCAGCAGATGGGATTAAAACAGTACCAACCTAGTGATTGGCGCCTTTTCATAGACAGCAGCAAAAGAAGTTTAAAGTGTGTTTTCCTTCATAACGGTAACAAGTACGGATCTATACCTATTGCACATTCGACGACTTTAAAAGAAGAATACGTAAATGGTTCTAAGGTTATGGAAAAAATTAAAAGTATCAAGACCACAAATGGGTCATTTGTGTTGATCTGAAAATGGTTAACTTTCTTTTAGGTCAACAAGGGGGGTACACAAAGTTCCCTTGTTTCATGTGTCTCTGGGATAGTCGTGACAAACAACACCATTGGTCACAAAAAGTTTGGCCAGTGCGGGAAGAGCTAAAAGTTGGTACAAAAAATGTTATAAACGTGCCTTTAGTTAGCCGAGACCGCATCATACTTCCACCACTTCATATTAAACTCGGCATAATGAAACAGTTTGTGAAGGCGCTTGACAAAAGTGGCGAATGTTTTAATTTTCTTTCACGCAAGTTTCCAGGATTAAGTTCAAAAAAATTGAAAGCTGGTATTTTTGATGGGCCACAGATTAGGCAACTCGTGAAAGATCCTAATTTTGTCAAATCAATGACTGAAGTTGAATCCAAAGCTTGGAATTCATTTGTTTTGGTTATGAGTAGCTTCCTAGGCAAAAAGAAATCTGACGACCATGTCGAGCTTGTTGAGCTAGGGTGCAACATGAGCATAAAAATCCACTTCCTGCACTCGCATTTAGATCGATTTCCACAAAATCTGGGTGATTTTAGTGAGGAGCACGGTGAAAGATTTCATCAGGATTTTCGGACAATGGAAGAGCGTTATCAGGGGCGGTGGGACTCACATATGATGGCAGACTACTGCTGGAGTTTGCAACGAGATCTACCTAAAGTCGTTCATTCAAGGAAATCTTATAAAAGATCATCTGCTAGTGTTCAATAGAAATTTTGTTAACATAATGTATTATTTCTTTGTATTTTTTTGGCAAAATAATAAAACTGTATATTTCAAAAGGTAAAGCTGTTAGCAATCTCCCAGTATTTTTTTCATAGTCAGGGCCATAGAAATACCCAATAACAGAAAAAAATAAAGGAAACAAGACTTGTGTTGACCAGTGTTATCTTTCTTGATTTTTTAAAGTCTTATAAATTCTAAGAACACTGACAAAGACATATGACATGATACTCTATGTTCAATATCTAGAGCTGTTAGGCTGTAATTATTTAAGAAGTAAACAAAACAATTTATCTTGAATGAAATGAGACCAATTAAATTTAAAAAAAATAAGACTAAAACAACACAATGCTGATTACAAAGCAATATGCTGAAGACTGACCTCTCGACAGCTCAGATTTGAATCCACTTGACCACAGACTACGGGATATTCTCAAAGAAAACTGTAGTCAAACCAAACACCGAGATTTCTAGTCTGTGTAACAACCGAAATTCAAAAGATTTGTTCCGACATGGAAGAATAACTTCAAAGTTTTGTAACGAGAACAATGATGGACATTTTAAATAAATGTATATGGTTTACCAGTTCTTTTAATGTAGTTCTTGAATATATCATTGACAGAATTTATGGTAAAAAACAAGGTAGTTTTCATACAAAATTATAATTAGTTAGAACTGAATCCCAATTCTTAATATCTATTAATATATATAAAATGCAACGTCTCTCTGTCTGTCTGTCCGTTAGTGCCCTTATCACTGGAGAAACCCCTTATTCGATTTACGTGCTTTTTTTTTTTAAAACATACATATGTTCTCTAGCCAGGTTATAGGCTATATTTTATTACGTTAAGTAACATAAGGAATAAGCAGTGACGATAATAGTAAATCAAGTCGGAAAAAAAGTTTGCCGCTAGCGCGTTCTCTTGCAATACGCTGCCTAAACCATTAAATATGGAACAATATCATCAAGCAAAGAATATCTATATCTATAGTATATATAAAAATGCAACGTCTATCAGTCTGTCCGTCTGTCTGTCCGTTAGTGCACTTATCCGATTTACGTGCTTTTTTTAAACATACATATGTTCTTTGGCCAGGTTATAGTTAAATAAGGAACAATATCATGTAGCAAACAATATCTATATCTATAGTATATATAAAATGCAACGTCTCTCTATCTGTCTGTCTGTTCGTTAGTACACTTATTACTCGGGAACCACTTATCCGATTTACGTGTTTTTTTTTTAATTTATACATTTATTATCTGGCCAGGTTATCTATAATCTTCTATAATATATATAAAATGCAACGTCTCCCTGTCTATCTATCTGTCTGTCTGTCGGCCTGTCCGTTAGTGCGCTTATCACTCGAAAACCATTTATCCGATTTACGTGTTTTTTTTTTAAACATACATGTTCTCTGGCCAGACTATAGCATATATTTTATTACGTTAGGTAATATAAGGAATTAGCAGTGACGACAATAGTAAATGAAGTCCACGCGAGCGGAGCCGCGGGCACGGCTAGTACATTTATAAAAAAAATGAACAAGTGTGAATGATAATTCGGTTTCAAACTCGCATTCGTGCTACAGGGGAATCCCTAAAGAGCTACAGGAGCGACACGAGTGCCGAAAAAAAGCGATCTACGTTGGTCTTGAATCTCTGCAAATTGTACTCGGTGTCGTTAAGGTAAATGAAGATACAAGTGGACTGTGATTGGCAAATCTGTATATTGTATTCCTGGTCATTTCGAGCAGATCGTTAATGTAAAGAAGAAAGAGAGTTGAAAACAGCACGGAGCCTTGGGGTACAACTGCGTTGATTAGCAAAAAAACACGTAAACTGTCACTCGTAAAGGATACTCTCTGAGGAAACACGAGAGCCATAAGCAAAACCTTTCAGACATACCATACAATCGTAGCTTACCTAATTATCCATCACAGCAAACATGGTCAAATGCCTTAGCTATGTCAAGTACAACCGCTCTCCGAAGTGTTCAATTACGTTGTTTCAAATATGCATGATGTAAGTTAGAACTCTTGTTGATCCTTGCTTACGGTAGCTATGTTAGTGGATAGTTTAAAGATGTTGATGGATATTATTGACAGTACTGCGACTAGTCGGTTATTTGGCAAGGTCTTTTTCCGTTTTTTGTGTATCAGTTGACCCCTAGCTCATTTCCAACCGTCCAATAAAGTATCATAAACAACTGATCAGTCAATATCAAATACAGACATTGTCCTATACAAGCATATTAATTTTTACAGCTCCTGGGACAATAAAAACACCTTTTTTCCCATCCCGTGCTGTCTTTTTTCAAGTTCTGCCAATGTCTGAGCAGTATTTTGTAAGCCTTTCGGTCTTTGACAAGTTTTGAATAATTCATGAGGTCCAAGTTATTCTCTCAAAGTCAAAGAAAGTGTAAGAAGGAAGGCCGGTTAAATTGAGATATCAGAGAAAAGACGCTTTGAAATAATAAATATTAGGGGTATACCGTTAAGATACGTACTTCAACCAATAAGAACGAAGTAAGAATTTAAAAATCAAATTAAGTTGCACGTCAATTTCTATCATCGTCTTTAAATGTTTATGCTTTAGAAATAGTTCAGTCTAATTTGATTAGCTATTCATAGTTTGAGAGATAAAAAAATAGAAACTCAAATCTGTAAAGTACAGGTTGGTCCAAACTGGACACTTTTAAAGGTAAACCCCCTTTATCTAAAGGAGATAGACGAAAACTGATGTCGGTGTCTGAGGCTGAATTTTTATGATAAACTCAATGGTGAAAACCGCATATCGATATATAGTACCGTTTTACATATACAGGGTGTTTTTCAAAAATCTGCATATATTATATATATATATATATATATATATATATATATATATACATATAAAATATATATATATATATATAATATATATATATATATATATATATATATATATATATATATATATATATACATATAAATATATATAGTATATATATATATATATATATATATATATTTATATATATATATATATATATATATATATAGTGTACCGCACACACTTATAAGATCACTTCGGTGTCTGTCCGTCTGTCACACCCGATTATATATATTTGCCATTGAAAGCTGAAATTTGGCACTAATATAAGACTTGATGGCCCCATCAGAGCCGTGTAGTCTTAAAGGTTATATCTTAATTTAAGGGGTTAGTTTTGGGGGGTGAAATCGGAAGTAAAAAAAAAAAAATTTCCAATTCATCGAGAGGTGTCAGATGAAAGCTTATAAAAACACGAGTTCGAAAATATATATAATACTTGCGCACACTTTTCTTTGTATTATTGTTAAAAATTGCGCAAAATCGCTGTCCCTTTCCTTATCTCGAAAAGTACTGATCAAAAAATTTTGAAAAAGTTCTGGAATATTCTCCACAGGCTGTAGATTGAACGAAAATTATCACGAGTGGTATATAAGAAAAAAAAAAGAATTTCAAGGTCATCAGTTTTCAGTAAAGATTGGAAAAAACCGCATTAAAATCCGGTAAGCAGTTTGGACACTTCAAGAATGGTTTAAAATTTCACTATATCGTTTTCTATTTACGAGTATTTTATAAAATATTATTAAAATTCAAAATTAAGAAAAGTATTCTATAATATCAAGAAAAATATCGCAACGTAATATTTCAAAGTCAAACAAAACATTAAATCTCGCCAAATTAACCCTCCAGATATTCCTAACCTCCGAAAATAACCTGAAAAACAATTGACAAATGACCAATTGACCTCTTTGCGTGCACGGCTACTATGATGATCAGAACGGGCTAATGACTCTCTGAGATTCCTAAAAATTGGACACAACACGCAAATGTAGCACCTCGTGTAATATTGTTTATTAGGGAGTTATCGTCCCACTAAACGCATTTAATGTGTAGGTGCGGTAACACTTCGTTAAACGCTAGTTAGGTAGTACACTTATAACAAATTATTAAATTCCTTGTTAAGCCTCCACCCAGGAGACTTAGCTATCATTACCGTGTAGTAGAATTTTAGAAAAGCGTTTAATATGTTTTCAATCCAGGGGGACATGTTCCATTTAAAAAATAAGGAAGATAAAGATATGGATAGCACTAAAAAAGTTTTTTCTAATTTTCAAAAGTTAAGGTCAGTTGACTAATGGGGTTTCTCAAATAAAACGGTTTATTTATAATTGGCCCTTATTATTTATTAAACGAAAATAATTTTAGAAGTTTTGCAAAGCAGTAAAACACTACTTAAATTTCCACTAAATTTTTTATTTTTAACTCCATGACACTGCATGACAGCTTTTTCAGATGGTTTGTTACAAAATGAGGATAAAAATAAAAATAAATGGTTGGTTCGCAATTTATGGCAGGTAATCAAATAATTTAATTAAAATGGATTTAGTAATGGTTCATTTATTAAGGAATCTGAATTTTTCGATTTGTTTATTTCTAAAGATGCTAGGTAATTAAGTTTTAGGCCCTTTGTTCAAGTATGTAATATTTCAAAGTTTGGGTTGAATCGGTAGTTATTTTCAATTAAATGATTTGACTAATTTGAGTTATTTTTTCTGTTGATGTATGATGAAGCATGTTCTTTTATTCTTTCGAAAAACTTCTTCCTGTTTGACTTATATATGTTTTTGACCAATTTCCACAATTTAATTTGTATACTCCGGATCTATTGTCTCTATCTGTTTTAGTTTTGTTATTTTTTGTAAATTTGCCAAACGTGTTGGATGTTTCAAATGCTGTGTAGATATTTAATTTTCTCAAGAAACTACTTAATTTAGTACTGCATCTACCATAGTACGTTACTGACTTTACGTTTTTATAAAGTTATTTACTATTCGGAAAAAACTGTACTAATGGCTTCTTTGTAAAGGTTTTTCTTGAGAATATTATCTATTATGGATGGTGAATGGTCATTATTTACTGTTAATGGTTTTATAATATTGAGTTCTTTTTAAAAATCATCTTGCTTTAGAGAAATATTTATTAGTCTGTGAATCATATTATGGAAAACTGCAAGTTTGTGACTTTTATTATGGATAATTATGTCAGTATGTGATGCCTTATGGTAAACAGAAAAACTGTGTTTGTTATTATGTAGTTTTATTGTTAGGTCAAGGATGTTTAAGCTATTATTGGTTTCAATTTCACTGCCGAATTTTACATTTTTGTGTATATTATTCAAAATATTTTGAAACTAGCCGAGCCCGCGGCTACGCTCGCGTGGACTTTATTCACTACTATCGTCACTGCTTATTCCTTATGTTACCCAATGTAATAAAATATCTCCCAATATTTCTCCTTATCTCCCAATATATCTCCTTATCTCCCATTATCTCTACATAATTTCCATTATCTAGGCTTATCTCTGCTCATCTCCCATTATTTCTCCTTATCTCCCATTACTTCTCCCTATTTCCCACTATCTCACCTTATTTCCCATTATCTAGTCTTATCTCGACTTATCTCGCAATATTTCTCCTTATCTCCCATTATTTCTCCTTATCTCACCATAACTCTGCTTATCTCCCATTATTTCTCCTTATCTACCATTATTTATACTTATCTCCCATTATCTCACCTTATCTCCCATTATCGAGGCTTATCTCGACCTATCTCCATTATTTCTCTTTATCTCCCATTATCTCAACTTATTTCCCATTATCTAGGCTTATATCGAATTATATAGAACATATGTATAAATTTATAAAAACACGTAAATCAGATAAGTGGTTCTCGAGTGATAAGCGCACTAACGGACAGATAGACAAACAGAGAGACGTTGTATTTTATATATAAATTATATTCTTTGCTACATGATATTGTTCCATATTTAAGGCCTTAGGCAGTGTATTGCAAGAGAACGCGCTAGCGGCAAACTTTTCTCCGACTTGATTTACTATTATCGTCACTGCTTATTCCTTATGTCACCTAAAGTAATAAAATATATCCTATAACTTGGCCAGAGAACATACGTATGTTTAAAAAAAAAAGCACGTATGTAAATCGGATAAGTGGTTCTCCAGTGATAAGCTCACTAACGGACAGACAGACAGAAAGAGACGTTGCATTTTATATATATTATAGACATCCTTTACTACATGACAGACAGACAGAGAGACGTTGCATTCTATATATATTATAAATATAGATTATTATTATTATTATATAACCTGGCCAAAGAATATATGTACGAATTTAAAAAAAAAAACATGTAAATCGGATAAGTGGTTCTCGAGTGATAAACGCACTAATGGACAGACAGACAGACAGAGAGACATTGCATTTTATATATATTATAGATTATAGATATTCTCTGCTACATAATATTGTTCCATATTTAATGGTTTAGGCTGTGTACTGCAAGGCAACGCGCTAGCGGTAAACTTTTTTCCGACTGCAATCACTATTTTACGTCACTGTTCATTCCTTATGTTACCTATCGTAATAAAATATAGCCTATAACCTGGCCAGAGAACATATGTATGTTTTAAAAGAAAAAGTACGTAAATCGGATAAGTGGTTCTCCAGTGATAAGCGCACTAACGGACAGACAGGCAGACAGACAGACAGACAGACAGAGAGACGTTGCATTTTATATATATTATAGATGTGGTAAATTGTCTAGCACTTCCTGTAAAAACAACATAAGATATCATCAACATATCTATGCCAGTGTACAATTTTTTGAAAAAGTGGGTGTTTGCTTATTTGGTTTTTTTTCCGAACATTAAAGAACCTCATAAAAACGTAAAGTCAATAACGCACCATGGTAGATGCAGCACTAAATTAAATAGTTTCTTGAGAAAATTAAATATTAACACAGCATTTAAAACACACTTGGTAAATTTATAAAAAATAACAAAACTAAAAACAGATAGAGACAATAGATTCGGAGTATACAAATTATATTGTGGAAATTGTTCAAAAACATAAACTCCTGGACAAAATTAACGCAACAATCTGAAAATTAATTTATCTTTTTCTTATGTCAGTTTTAAAGTTTATCGAGTATTTGAATAGTAGGCTATGCATATTTTGTTTCGTTGTTCATGACAGAGATCAAAACAATTCGTTTAGATTTACAGTTTTAAAGAATTTTTTAAAAGATAAACAATTTTCTGTAATAATGCGATAGATTTTCTTTAAAAGTAAGCTTATAAATTGTTCCCTTTTTCAAAGTAATAAGTTTTTGTGGTAGACTGTTTTATTTTTGACCCCGAAGAATTAGATAAATGAATCGAACAAGGAATTTAACTGAACACGAGGTAGTGCGAGGCTCAGTTTTATTGGACGAGGAATATTGTCAGAGTTATGTTGTCAATTTGTTAGGCAAATATCGTTCCACAATAAGTCGTATGGTAAGACGCTTGAATGAAGTAGGAACTTATTCTAGAAGGCTAGGGCAAGGACGAAAACGATGCACTAGCGACCTAGATGAACGTTTTATAAGACAATATGCTTTAAGAAACAGGACTGTCACTAGTTTCTATAATAAGAAACGAACTCGAAGCTGTTCGCTATGTCACAATTTCTTCTAAAACAGTTAGAAGACGGTTAAATGAAGCTGGATTAAACAGTAGGAGATCAGCCACTGCGCCCTTGCTTACTAGAGGGAGCAGAGTTGCCAGGTTACGTTTTGCTCGAAATCACGAAAACTAGTCTGTGGATGATTGGAAACAAGTTTTCTTCACAGATGAAACTAGGGTTAGTCTAAAAACATCCAGATGGTCGTGAGCGAGTATAGCGAAGACCACGAGAGATGTTTGCTCCTTGCAATATCTCTGCAAGGATTCCATTCGGCGGTGGCTCTGTTATGTTCTGGGGTGGCATCTGCTTTAATGCTCGCACAGAGTTAGTTCCTGTCCGTACGAGATCCATGAATGCTGACTACTATCTTGAGAATATTGTAATAGAACATGTGATGCCTTTCGGTCATTTTGTGGGGCCCAATTTCCTGTTTATGCAAGACAACGTTCGACCTCACGTGGCTAGGGAGGTACTCGATTATCTTAATCAAGTGATATACCCATTAAGCAATGGCCACCAAAAAGCCCGGATCTGAATCCGATAGAACATGTATGGAATCACCTTAAGAAAAATGTGAAACGTGATATACCCGCACCTAGAAACCTGAGGGAACTTGAAAATGCAGTTATCACAGAATGGGAGCAAATTCCTCAAGATTTTATCCAAAATTTAATTAGAAGCATGCCTAGGCGCATAAACGCTGTCATCCGAAGTAGAGGAGGCAACACACGCTACTAGTGTCCCAGTTACACCCATTAATTTTGCTACTAGTGTCCCAGTATATTTTTTTCATTATTACATAATTTCAACGATTTTGTTATTAGGTCTTAAGAATAAATTTAATTCGAATCTTATAGAGAAATTTGGTAACTAATTCACTTTTAAAGTATCCGAATAAGTTTTTTCTAACTTTTAGTATAACCAATGTTCATAAAAAATTATTAAAATTAATTCATTATAGAGATTTGTATGATTTAATATATTGTTGCGTTAATTTTGTCTAGGAGTGTATATAGGTCAAACAGGAAGAAGTTTTTCAATAGAAAAAATAATTCAAATTACGCAAATCATTTAATTGAAAATAACCACCGACTCAACCTAAACTTTGAAATATTACATACTTGCACAAAGGGCCTGAAACTTAACTACCTAAAATCTTTAAAAATAAACAAATTGAAAAATTCAGATTCCTTAATAAATGAACAATTAGACTTAAATAATTCACCATTACTAAATATATTTTAATTAAATTATTTTATTACCTGCCATAAATTGTGAATCAACCATTTATTATAATAATTTTATCCTCATTTTGTAACAAACCATCTGAAGAAGTTGTACATGTCATGGTGTTAAAAATAAAAATTTAGTGGAAATTTAAGTAGTGTTTTACTTCATTGCAAAACTTCTAGTTACGGATTTCCACCAAGTATCGGCTGAATCAATTCAAGTGAAAATGTTTTATTTGTGAAAGCTAAAAAATTCAACATTTAGCTTATTTCCAACAGTCTTGCAGGCACCAATACAATAAAATATATAAAAATCATATAATTTATGAAGAAACACAACTAACTTTTCTTCGTTTTTCATCAGAATGCGAAAAGAAAACGCAGACCATTTTTTTAGGTGATTGCACCACACAAAATCACTAATCCTATCAACAAAACAGGCAAAAGAAATGTTTCCAGACAAGTCTATCTAAGTCTAAATTAACAAAAACGTAAAAGAATTCAAGGTATTAACTGCCACTTTTCCAAATTACATTGAATTTTCATGTTACTCGACGGAAAAAGTCACATGGAAAATTTATAAAATTAACCCCGGGGACATTAATGTGACTTTTATTGGGCTTTAAAAGAAATGAAGTGTCCGTAGTTCGAAGAATATGTTTATTCGACTAATTGGATAACCATTTTTATATGCGACACACGATTAGACGAGATTTTGTTTTATTTCTACACTAAAGGGGATTTCGTGTCAATATGAATTGATTACATGACTATTATTTTTTTATTACACATTTGGAATAATTACAAGACTAGACATTGAACAAATCAGCTTTTTAGTATTAAGGTATTTCTTACGAGTAACTGTTAAAAGTAGTTTTGCGTGAAATTTTGAGAAATACAGTCGACACTGTTTATAGTGAAACTCTATATAGTGAAAAACTCTTTATAGTGCAATTTTTTCAAGACCTAGAATATTTTAATGAAATTTCATGTAAAAAGCCCTGCATATAGTGAATCTGTAAAATAGTAACACTCTATATAATAAAATTTTTACCGGAATTTTATGTATAAATATTTATGCATTTATTGAGATCTTGGCCATTTCGGGTTTCCCATTTTTATCTAACATTAGCACGAATTCCATTTTTATAAGGATTCTTTTGAAAAGGTTCTTAACGCGTTTATAACGCCTAATGGTTGGCAATAAATCAGGTAGATTTCTGTGAGAAACCCGGGGAATAACCCATTTTATAGAAACCCGGGGAAAAACCCATTTTATAGTCGAGGCCTAGTAATTCGCAAATTCAGGTTCAGTTCCTTTTTGTTTAAGAATCAAGTAAGATGTCCAAGCGAATGTGTTTAAGTTTAGCTGAGAAAATTAAAGTTTTGGAGGAAGTTGATAAAGGCTGCAAAAAAATTGATGTTGCTGCAAAATTTGGTGTTTCTCCAAGTTGTGTCTCTCTGATAATAAAAAGTCGCGACAGTATCATCAAGAAACCTAGTGTTCCAAGCAGTCGAAAACGAGTACGGGTGAGTACTTACGAGGATGTAAATGAAGCAGTTTTACGATGGTTTCAAGTGGCCCGTACGCATCAAAACGTACCAATATCGGGAAATTTAATAAAGCAAAAAGCTCTACAATTTGCTAAAGAATTTAACTGCGTTAATTTTCAAGCTAGTGAAGGGTGGTTGAGTGCCTGGAAGACTCGCAATTCAATTGTTTTCAAGACGGTGTCTGGCGAGAGTGCAAGCGTTAGTCAGGAGGACTGTGACATTTGGACTGAAACTGTTTTAAAAAGTGCATTGAAAAAGTACGAGCCAAAAAACGTTTTCAATTGTGATGAAATCGGTTTGTTTTTTAAATGTTTGCCAAATAAAACTCTTGCTTTTAAAAGTGATAAATGTTTTGGTGTTAAAACAAGTAAAGAAAGGGTGACACTTATGGTTGGAGCAAACATGGATGGCTCAGAAAAACTGAAATTACTACTCATAGGTAAAAGCAAAAATCCCCGTTGTTTAAAAGGAATTAAATCTCTGGAGTTAGATTACGCCAATAATAAAAAGGCATGGATGACTTCTGAGATTTTCGAAAGATGGATCAAAGAACTGGACACGAAAATGAAAAGCCAAAAGCGAAAGATTGTGATGTTTATAGACAATTGTCCTGCACATCCCGTTACTGTAAGTAAAAAATTAAGGAATATTGAATTGATCTTTTTTCCACCAAACATGACCTCCAAATTGCAACCTATGGACCAGGGTATTATAAAAAACATAAAACATCATTACCGAAACAGAATTGTTCACAAAATAGTTAATGCGATTGATAACAACCTTCCAGTCCAAAAATTGATTACCCTTAAAGAGTGTATAACCGAAGTCGCTAAAGTATGGAGTGAAAATGTTTCCCAGAAAACTATCAAAAACTGTTTTTTTTTCTAAAGCAGGTTTTACTGAAAAAATTGACGAATGGGAAGAAGAAGACGAAATGGATCTCGCTACCTTAAAAAGGCAATGGGGTATTCTACAAAAAACTGCTACCGTCGACGCCGACCGATTCTTTACTTGAAGATTTCTTAGAAATCAACAATGATGTTGGCACGACAGATCTCCCAACTGACCAAGACATAATGACGATATAAAAAGTATAGAAAATCATGAAGAAGAAACTGAAACCGGGGAACGTCCTGCTAAATTTAGTGAAAATGAAATAAGAAATGCATTTGACATTGTGCGAACTACTCTCAGGGGGCAGGAAAGTGTACCTGATCAAATCTTTATGCATTTGAATAAATGCGAGAATTTTGTTGAGCAACAATTATTTTTCAAAAGTAATGTTCAAAAGAAAATAACTGATTATTTTTCCTAGTACGTATGTACGTAGTATGTACATATGTATTAACAGATTTTGTATTATTCTTTTTATTTCGTATGTAGTACATACATACATAAAGTCCGTACATTATATCTTTACACGTGCGTCATAGTTTTCAGGCAATATCCCAGACGACTATTATATTTTTTGTCTCTTTTTACCAATACCTACGATTTATTGGTGAAAAGAGACAAATAATATAATAGTCGTCTGTTATATGGCCTGAAAACTATGACGCACAGGTAAAGACATAACGTACGGACTTTATGTATGTATTTAGCCCTGTACATGCTATGTACATACTATTTAAACTTTCAAATGTTTAATAAAATCTTTTCTAACAATTCAATTTTGCAATTTTTTTTGTTGCTTGTACCTTATAAAATACAAGTAAATGATTACCAAAATAAAAATACATACATAGCAATATATACGGATTTTTTCTTTATATAGTGAAAATCTTTCTATAGTGAAATTTCGGTCAACATTTTGGTCTTTCACTATATAGAGTGTCGACTGTAATAGATCTTAGCATCATGCACTCACTGCTTCAATATACAGATGGTTTCCCAAGCCGTATTGCCATAATTAACTGTAAAAGTTTCAGATGTTTGACACGTATAAGATAGGAATCCATACTTTTTCTTCGATCAAAAACATGCGTTTTTTATAATTTTTGTTGTCGTATGTACATTAAAAAGTAAAAAACAGTCACAAAAAATTATGTATACATAAAAAAAAACACTTTGCTAGCGTTCGTTAAAATATGAAGGCAGTTTACCACCTAGTTGTTGCAAAAATATTAGATCTGGGGGCACGGCAGTGCCCCCGCCAAGTCGAGCAGAAAGCACAGCCGTCCCATCCTTTTCTCGAAGCCACTCACGGCACTTTCGACCCCCCCCCTGTAACTTCGTTGTGGATAAAGCTAGAAGCCTGAATTTTCAGTGATCAAGATTACATACTATATTCCTAAATTACCTACTATTTATACCTTATATTTTACGAACTATCGCCAGTCGAAATTCTTTAATTTTGTCACTGACACACTCACCGAGCATCAAAATTCTAAGGTACTTCTAGCAGACACACAAACATCCCGTAATTTCAGTCCCGTTTTCTAAATTGTATTGTACAGTCACTTAAGCCAAAAAAGAGGATCAACCTCAGAATGAGAGATAATAAGCTGTAAACTTGTATAAACCTTTATTTTGGGCATTCTAAAAGTTGTCTCAAAAGTCTCATAAAATCTCGTGTCCGCGTCTTAAGATATTCAAGGTCAAAGGTCACTAAAATCGGTTTTTCACAAATATCTCGCTTCCTATGGTTTCAATGATATTTGCATCTATTATGAAAATTGTAGAGCATAAAATTCTCTACGAATTTTGTTCTAAACATTTTTTTATACGCTTAACCGTTTTTGAGATAAGCGCGGAAAGCGCGCAGCGCTCAGTCGTACATAGCATAATGCAAGGTCAACCGTGAGTCCCGGTAAATAATACGTCGTATAAAGTTAATTAATCACTAAAAAATCCATAATTATGAATAATTTGCACTATTTATTAATTAATACATTATATTTAATAATATTTTTCATTTATCAAATATATTCGTTTAATAATACTTACCTACTTCGTGTAATTAAAAAATTGTAAAGTGAAATACTTTAAGTATATTTTAATTACAAAAAAAATATGAAGATGATGCTTCCGTGACAGCAGGGCTAGAAGAGAATATAGTTATTAAAATAGGAGCAAAAGTCATGTTAAGATGAAATATTTACGTAAGTTTTGGCTTAGTCAACGGTTCTATCGGTATAGTACAAGGAGTAAAGATTGATCCTGAAAATACAAATAAAATTTAAAAAAATACATATTACATTTAATAATGAACATCTTTACGAGCTTGGTCCAGTCAAAACTAAATTTGAAATTATTAATAGAGCTTAGGTTCATCGCGAACAGTTTCCGATATGTATAGCCTATGCTATTACCATACACAAAAGTCAGGGGCTAAGTCTAAACAGTGCACTGATGGCCATCGGTTCTTTAGTGTTCACATACGGTCAAGCATACGTGGCACTTTCGAGAGTGACAAGTCTGGGTGGATTACATCTAATTAATGTCGACTTCAGTAATATCAAAGCTTAGGAGTCCGCAATCGTTGAATATAATCGACTTAGAAGCACTTATCGTCCAGACTTGTCAAAAATTGTTACATCATAGCCTTTGAGAAAAACCAATGGAGAGAGGGAGTGGGCTTTAAGGAAATCCATAGCTGACGCACAAGAAATATTACCCGAGAAAAAAAAAAGAGGACTACCTACAAAAAGAAATGAGATCCCATCAAGAACATAAAATGTAAAAAAATGCCAAGTCTCGCAACGCAGTTCTTCCACCACAAAAAGTTGTGAGATCTCATGTAAAACCAAGTCAGTTATTTGAGTTAGTATCTATGGAAGCACCTATTCAACAACTTTTGTCATAAATTGTTATCTAATTAGTTACCTACCAACATTTATAGTGACCGTATCAATATTAGATATCTTTATTTCTACGAGGCTGGTTTGAAAAGTCCGTGCAAAGTCCGAGAGATGGCACCACCGGCGCGTATCGAGGTCATGTTTAGTTAGTAGCATCTCTTGAATGAACGCACACCAAGTTTCAGCCATATTGGTCTATTTCTTTGTGTTTGGCATTCGTTGTGAATCAAGGAAGTCGAGTGATTTTCAAGAAATGGACGAAAAAGAATTTCGTGTGGTGATTAAACATTACTTTATGAAAGGCAAAACGCCTCAGGAGACTAAAGAGAAGCTTGATAAACATTATGGTGACTCTGCACCTTCGATTAGAACAGTTTATAAGTGGTTTCAAAATTTTCGGACTGGCCATATGGGCACAAGTGACGCTGAACGTTCTGGACGGTCTGTGGAGGTTACGACTCCAGAAATCATTGATCAGATCCATGATATGGTTATAGATGACAGAAGAGTTAAGGTGCGTGAGATTGCTAGTGCTGTGGGCATCTCGACTGAACGGGTACATAATATTTTGCATAAACATTTGGACATGAGAAAGCTAGCCACAAGATGGGTGCCGCGATTGCTCACGCTTGACCAAAAACGGAATCGTGTGAAGTGTAGCAAGGATGGTTTGCAGCTGTTCCAGAAGAATCCGGAGGAGTTTAAGCGTCGTTTCGTCACTGTGGATGAAACATGGATACATTACTATACTCCTGAGACCAAACAACAATCTAAACAATAGGTTACCAAGGGGGAATCTGCACCAAAAAGGCGAAGACCGTTCCTTCGGCCGGAAAGGTTATGGCGACTGTCTTTTGGGATTCGCAAGGGATAATCCTCATCGACTATCTGGAAAAGGGTAAAACTATTACAGGTGAATATTATTCATGGTTACTGGACCGTTTGAAAACCGAGCTGCAAGAAAAACGCCCGCGATTGGCCCACAAGAAAGTCCTTTTCCATCACGACAAGCACCAGCACACATCTCAGCAGTTGTGGTCGCAAACTTAATGGAAATAGGATTCCAACTCGTTTCACATCCCCCTATTCTCCAGACTTGGCTTCCTCGGACTACTATTTGTTCCCCAATTTGAAGAAATGGCTGGCGGGACAAAGATTGTATTCAAACGAGGAGGTGATTGCAGACACTAATGGATATTTTGCAGACTTGGACAAATCCGATTATTCGGAAGGGATCAACAAACTAGAACATCGTTGGACGAAGTGTATAAGCCTAAAAGGAGACTATGTCGAAAAATAAAAAAGGTTTACCCCAAACACATAAGTAGTTTTTATTTTTGCACGGACTTTTCAAACCAGCCTCGTAATGCAAAGCTTAACTTATAAACAAATTGATTTTCTCTATTCGCATAGAGAACATATAAACTCATGCATCACTTAGCCGTGATGCATGAGTTTATATGTTTTTTGACACGTTAAAGTCGAATTTCTAATCCAAATTATATTAATCTTTGTGACAAATAAATAATTTTTTTCTATAATAACTTAATATAATATTATTTAACTCACTAAACTTAAATTCTCTGTTCATCTTTTCAAAAACTAAATTATTTTATTATTACTGACAATTTATTAGAATTAGATTAATTTTTCTTTAGGAATTTAACACAAATATTTTTATTTAATTGCATATAAACAAGCTTATTAGCTTTTAATTTTTAGTGTTCTGTACGGAACACTTATAAGATGACTTCGGTGTCTGTCTGTCTGTCAGTTTTCTCCGAAACTATTTGTCATAGAAAGTTAAAATTTGGTAATAATATAGAAATTGATGGCCTCATCAGAGCCGTGTAGTTTTAAAAGTTAAATTTTGACTTAAGGGGTGAGTTTATTTTGGGGGGTGAAATCGAAAGTGAAAAAAAATTTTTTTTACTAGGTCATCGAGTGTGGTGTCAAATGAAAGCTTGTGAAAACACGAGTAAAAAATTTATATATAATGTAATACTTGCGCACACTTTTCTTTGTATTATTTTTAAAGAATCACGAAAAATCTCTGTCCCCCTACCTTATCTCGAAAAGTGTTGATCAAAAATTTTGAAAAAATTCTGGACTATTCTCCACAGTGTGCAGATTGAACGAAAATTATTACGAGTGTATTACCTTTAATAATTTATCTAGTATATAAAAAAAACAAAAATTTCAAGGTCACCAGTTTTCAGTTAAGATTGGTGAGGTGTTTTGTGAAATTACATTTTATACCACCGTAAGAAATTTTTTTATTTTAAAACAATCAACGTACGGAACACTAATTGTGCAAGTTCAATTTGCACCTGACCAGTTTTTTTAACTAACGAGGCTGGTTTGAAAAGTCCGTGCAAAGTCCGAGAGATGGCACCACCGGCGCATATCGAGGTCATGTTTAGTTAGTAGCATCTCTTGAATGAACGCACACCAAGTTTCAGCCATATTGGTCTATTTCTTTGTGTTTGGCATTCGTGTGAATCAACGAAGTCGAGTGATTTTCAAGAAATGGACGAAAAAGAATTTCGTGTGGTGATTAAACATTACTTTATGAAAGGCAAAACGCCTCAGGAGACTAAAGAGAAGCTTGATAAACATTACGGTGACTCTGCACCTTCGATTAGAGCAGTTTATAAGTGGTTTCAAAATTTTCGGACTGGCTATATGGGCACAAGTGACGCTGAACGTTCTGGACGGCCTGTGGAGGTTACGACTCCAGAAATCATTGATCAAATCCATGATATGGTGATGGATCACAGAAGAGTTAAGGTGCGTGAGATTGCTAGTGCTGTGGGCATCTCGACTGAACGGGTACATAATATTTTGCATAAACATTTAGACATGAGAAAGCTATCCGCAAGATGGGTGCCGCGATTGCTCACGCTTGACCAAAAACGGAATCGTGTGAAGTGTTGCAAGGATGGTTTGCAGCTGTAAGCATCGTTTCGTCACTGTGGATGAAACATGGATACATTACTATACTCCTGAGACCAAACAACAATCTAAACAATGGGTTACCAAGGGGGAATCTGCACCAAAAAAGGCGAAGACCGTTCCTTCGGCCGGAAAGGTTATGGCGACTGTCTTTTGGGATTCGCAAGGGATAATCCTCATCCACTATCTGGAAAAGGGTAAAACTATTACAGGTGAATATTATTCATCGTTATTGGACCGTTTGAAAACCGAGCTGCAAGAAAAATGCCCGCGATTGACCCACAAGAAAGTTCTTTTCCATCACGACAACGCACCAGCACACACCTTAGCAGTTGTGGTCGCAAAATTAATGGAAATAGGATTCCAATTCGTTTCACATCCCCCCTATTCTCTAGACTTGGCTCCCTCGGACTACTATTTGTTCCCCAATTTGAAGAAATGGCTGGCGGGACAAAGATTTTATTCAAAAGAGGAGATGATTGCAGACACTAATGGATATTTTGCAGACTTGGACAAATCCTATTATTCGGAAGGGATCAACAAACTAGAACATCGTTGGACGAAGTGTATAAGCCTAAAAGGAGACTATGTCGAAAAATAAAAAAGGTTTACCCCCAAACACCATAAGTAGTTTTTATTTTTGCACGGACTTTTCAAACCAGCCTCGTAATTAAATTAGAAAAATGGATTAGAAATTCAGACAGCAGGACAAAATTCATCTAAAAAACTTAAATAGAGCTCGTAAAAAGCTTAGATTTTGCTGTTATGGAGATAAATTCTATGAAATTCTGTTTATTAACACAATTGTTTATAATAAATTATTTATAACAATAAAAAGGTTAAGTTTATGCAAAAATAGATTCAGTGGGTCGAAATACGTCTAAAAAAATTTGGGTGGAGCGCTTATTAAACTTAGATTTCGTTATTATCATCAGATACAACTAATAGGAGAAAACCAAGTGAGTGAAATATATACAAGAAGAAGGCTTGTATGGCCTGGATTCGGAAAACTACCATATACTTGCGCAATTAGTGTTCCGTACCGTGACTGCTTATAAAATAAAATAAAATCCTTACCTACGCTAAGTTAATTAGATCCTTGAGATCTTAAGATAGAATATGTATTTTCATGTTTTTTCTTAGTCAATAATGTATAATATTTATAGCTTCTTAACTACCTAATAAATCAATATAGCCCAATATAGAGTCTAGCAATAAAAATGTAAAAGAAATATTTACTACCTAAATATTTATTTAATTAATAAAATAAAATTATCAACAGCTTCCTTTACTGGAGACTTTATACTAGGAAATAAAAATAACCGGTCAAGTGCAAGTTGAACTTGCGCAATTAGTGTTCCGTACGTTGATTGCTTTTAAAATAAAAAATTTTGTTACGGAAGTAAAAAATGATCAGTGACTTCACAAAACACACCCCAAATGAGTTTTCAACAAAGTCAGTTCCAATCTTTACTGAAAATTGATGACCTTGAAATTTCTGTTTTTTATATACCAGATAAATTATTACAGGTAATACACTCGTGATAATTTTCGTTCAACCTACACCCCGTGGAGAATATTCCAGAATTTTTTCAAAATTTTTTGATAAGTACTTTTCGAGATAAGGCGGTTGATCTACCTCCTGGACAGCGATTTTTCGCGATTTTTTAAAAATAATGCAAAGAAAGTGCGCGCAAGTATTACATTATATACATATATTTTTTACTCGTGTTTTCACAAGCTTTTATTTGACATCACACTCGATTACCTAGTAAAAAAAATTTTTTTTCACTTCCGATTTCACCCCCCCAAAACTAACCCCTTAAGTCAAAATTTAACTTTCAAAACTACATGGCTCTGATGAGGCCATCAATTCCTATATTATTACCAAATTTCAACTTTCTATGACAAATTGTTTCGGAGAAAATCGGGTGTGACAGACGGACAGACAGACACCGAAGTGATCTTATAAGTGTTCCGTACGGAACACTAAAAAAGAGGATGTCCACCAACATGTTGGACAAATGACTTGAAACTGACTGCGGGGCTGAACTAGACGAGGAAGGTACAAGACAGAAAAAGATGGAGTACAGTAAGGGAGGGCTATGTTCATAAATGGACGGTCGGACCTTTTAGATTGAGATTACAGAAGACTTTATTGTAGTCGATATATATGCAGTTTATCTGCTTCCTGAACTCCATAAAGTTACATATCTCTTGAGAGTCCGCACAGCCACTCAGTCTCTCTTAATAATTAATTATTAATTATAATACTCCAAGAGACCCTCTTGGAGAGTCTACAGACAGAAAAGATCTAGACATCACTGCAGGGCGTATCTACATAGGCAGGTACAAAATCCTCTAAAAAAGAGCTCAACAAGCTACAGCAATATATATAGCGTTTATTAATATATCCTGTATATATAGGAAATATCGACATACTCGTCTCCATGTCTCTATCACCTACCGTGGCTCTATTTTTCAATTAACCGCATAGAGCCATATATTTGAAAAAGGTAACATTCTAGTGACATTTTTCATATACCGTTCTTCGGCTCGGGAAAACTTTTTTCATTTGTTTTAAATTTTCCCTAGAAAAAGCATACATTTCGGTTTTTGCTCGCGTCCAATTCAGGTTACATGTGTAACGGATTAGCTCTAGCTGTCGTTTTTTTGATTTAGTACAGTCGGCTAAAAATTTTATTGACGTACGGGGGAGTTATAAAAGTTATGAAAAGAAAGGCCAGCCAGACTTCATTAGAAACGAATAAGTAGTTTTATTATTATTAGGAGTTATTCACGACCACACAAAATATATTATAAGTTTGAGTTGATATCTTGAATGATGATGGAATAATACCGGGGCGCTTCTGGCTACAAATTCTAGTTTAGCGCCTTAAACACACATCTCTTAATTTTCTCCTTATAACTTGTCACGAGACGGGTTAGTTTTATCCTGGAAGCGCTTAAAAAAATATATTATTTTTTTTCAAGTTGTTTCGTTCTATCTAAAAAAATGTTTTGTATGCGTCTCAAAAAATGAGGCTACAGCAGCTCTTAACCTACCACTTGAGAAAAACATTTGGCTCCTAAGGTTCTTGTTCAGCTGTTTAAAGAAAAGAAGTAGCAGTAACGTTTTGCTGTTCAATAAATTCGGACATTTTTCACTAATGGCCCTGTTTCAGGTCTTGATTCGTGCTTCTGTAAACTTCTCTATTAATTAAGGATCCTTTTTCCATATATTCAATAAAAAAAATTTTTTTCGCATTTGCTATTATGTTATCATTTAAACTACATTTAAAATCAAATATAAATTGTTTATATTTTTCTCTTCTCTTCTTTATACTGATCAAAATATTTTGACTATTAGTTTGTTTATAAAAAGATATACAAATCCTTAATCCTATTTGCATAGTTCTTAATTTCGGTATTGACCCAAGTAGGGGTACTTTTTATTCTGGACGAGCAAACTGGAAAAGCAATGGTAAAGTAATGAGTGAAGATATTTTTAAAATATATCATATTATACGTTTGGATCTTCTTGGAACCATTTTTAGTGATTGTTTGGAGTTTGTTATAAACGGACTTCACTATATGTATGTATGTATGTACGTATATATATATATATATATATAATATATATATATATATATATATATATATATATATATATATACGAGGCTGGTTTGAAAAGTCCGTGCAAAAATAAAAACTACTTATGTGTTTGGGTAAACCTTTTTTATTTTTCGACATAGTCTCCTTTTAGGCTTATACACTTCGTTCAACGATGTTTCTAGTTTGTTGATCCCCTTCGAATAATAAGATTTGTCATCACCTCCTCGTTTGAATAAAATCTTTGTCCCGCCAGCCATTTCTTCAAATTGGGGAACAAATAGTAGTCCGAGGGAGCCAAGTCTGGAGAATAGGGGGGATGTGAAATGAGTTGGAATCCTATTTCCATTAATTTTGCGACCACAACTGCTGAGGTGTGTGCTGGTGCGTTGTCGTGATGGAAAAGGACTTCCTTGTGGGCCAATCGCGGGCGTTTTTCTTGCAGCTCGGTTTTCAAACGGTCCAATAACGATGAATAATATTCACCTGTAATAGTTTTACCCTTTTCCAGATAGTCGATGAGGATTATCCCTTGCGAATTCCAAAAGACAGTCGCCATAACCTTTCCGGCCGAAGGAACGGTCTTCGCCTTTTTTGGTGCAGATTCCCCCTTGGTAACCCATTGTTTAGATTGTTGTTTGGTCTCAGGAGTATAGTAATGTATCCATGTTTCATCCACAGTGACGAAACGACGCTTAAAGTCCTCCGGATTCTTCTGGAACAGCTGCAAACCATCCTTGCAACACTGCACACGATTCCGTTTTGGTCCAGCGTGAGCAATCGCGGCACCCATCTTGCGGATAGCTTTCTCATGTCCAAATGTTTATGCAAAATATTATGTACCCGTTCAGTCGAGATGCCCACAGCACTAGCAATCTCACGCACCTTAACTCTTCTGTCATCCATCACCATATCATGGATTTGATCAATGATTTCTGGAGTCGTAACCTCCACAGGCCATCCAGAACATTCAGCGTCACTTGTGCCCATATGGCCAGTCCGAAAATTTTTGAAACCACTTATAAACTGTTCTAATCGAAGGTGCAGAGTCACCATAATGTTTATCAAGCTTCTCTTTAGTCTCCTGAGGCGTTTTGCCTTTCATAAAGTAATGTTTAATCACCACACGAAATTCTTTTTCGTCCATTTCTTGAAAATCACTCGACTTCCTTGATTCACACGAATGCCAAACACAAAGAAATAGACCAATATGGCTGAAACTTGGTGTGCGTTCATTCAAGAGATGCTATTAACTAAACATGACCTCGATACGCGCCGGTGGTGCCATCTCTCGGACTTTGCACGGACTTCTCAAACCAGCCTCGTATGTATATATATATATATATATATATATATATATATATATATATATATATATATATATATACATATATATATATATATATATAATATATATATATATATATATATATATATATATATATATATATATATATATATATATATATACAGTCCCTGGCCAAATTATTAGACGCACTGCAAGATTTCATGTAAAATATTAATTACCGAGTGATATTGTACCGTTTTATTATTTTAAATTGATTTGTTTTTTATTTTTATATTATCCAATCAATTACCTATTTATTTGACATAAATAAAACAGCATTAATTTAGAAAAGCATAAGTTTATTAAGTTTTAAAGAAAAGTTAAATTAATGTTAGTTAAAGTCAATATTTAGTTGAGCCACCTTTAGCCGCTATCAAAGCTTTAATTCTGCGCGGCATGCTATCAATGCAAGATTGTACTGTCTCCTGCATTTGAGGATGATGATTCCACACATGAATAATCTTTTCTAGGAGCTGGGTTTTGTTGGTAATCACATCTTTAGCCATTTCTCTTTTCATTAGCTCCCACATATTTTTCAATGGGGCCAATCCAACAGAGGGATATTTTTTTCTGCCAAAAAAGCTTTAACAGACCGAGCAGTGTGGCAGGGAGCTCCATCTTGCATGAAAGTAAATGGTTCCCCATTTGGAAACCATTCTCTGAGCTGCGGAATCAACCGATTTTGTAATACTTCTTTGTACTGATCTTGCCTCATTATTCCTTTGACGACGTACAGACGTCCAGTGCCCTTGCCGCTGATGACTGACCAAATCATCACTTTGGTGGGATGTTTAACCGTCGGGACGACACAATCAGGATGAAACTTTTCTCTATGACGACGACGCACATACTGAGCTTTATTCTGCAAAATTTCGAATGTGCTTTCGTCACTGAAGCAGACCTGTCAAAAATAGGAAAAATATATAAACTTCCATGTTTATTTGCTTTATTTAACTGAAAATGATAATAATGTATCAATTATTGATTAAATTGCTGTATCTTACCGATCTCCAGAAGTCCACATCTTTGTCTTGCCATTGTTTGGCCCACTTCAGGCGCTTTGCTTTCATTGCAGCTGTTAACTTGGGCTTCCTGGCGGGGCGACAGGCCTTAAAATCTAATTCTTTCAATTTTCTTCGAACAGTGCGCTCAGAAGCATTTACGCTAGCATCCTGGAGTTGTGATTTTATTACCTTTGTGGTAGCAAATCTGTTTTCTACACAAATTTTCTTCAAACATCTCTCTGACCGTGGAGTGAAAATTGGTTTTCTACCGCATCTTTTCTTTCTTTTCGGGCTTAATTCCTTCCCTGACTCAATTTTCTTTTTTATGCGTCGTACACTAGCTTCAGAAACCTCCAATCTTCGTGATATTTCTCGGTTAGTAAATATTTTCGCAATCACAAGGGCCTTCACTTCAGCTTTTTTACGTGGTGAAAGATCGCCTTTTCTACCCATAATGAAAAGAGTCCAATTACTTTTTTAAAACACTGCATACAAAATAAACTAATAACTGAGTAGTATAAAACTGTTAAACAAACAATCACAGTCCATAAAGCCACAGAAACACGTCCGTACCTGACTCGATTCCGATCGCGACTGATACAGGTTTGTACTTGTTTACGTTCATGTATCACT
The DNA here is from genome assembly GCA_019049505.1 of Pachyrhynchus sulphureomaculatus. NCBI lineage: Eukaryota > Metazoa > Arthropoda > Insecta > Coleoptera > Curculionidae > Pachyrhynchus > Pachyrhynchus sulphureomaculatus. Next base: position 2,925,654 of record CM032451.1, read on the forward strand.
TTGTCAACACAGTGTTGCCATATGTTAGAAATAAATACAAATATGTAGTCTACAACAATTCTTTTAAATAAAAATCAATAATATTGTAGTTTAAAAATACCATTATTGCATAAAAATTCTTAAGAAACATAAAATTACTAAAAAAAATACAGTGCGTCTAATAATTTGGCCAGGGACTGTATATATATATATATATATATATATATATATATATATATATATATATATATATATATATATATATATATATATATATATATATATATATATATATTAAAAAGTGCAGTGAAATAAAATGTATGTTTCCGCACCTTGACAACGTTGCCGGGTAACTTGACATCTTAGCCAATATTACCATGATATGGAAAATATTATATCCTATTGAACCGGGTAGAAGACAAGAGAGACCGCGCTAGTTTGACCTGATCTGTTGATCTCTACTCCTATGTTATGGACGCTTGTGGTTAAGGAAGAACGCCATTTTACAACAATACCAATCAAAACACACAATTAATTCTGCCAAGTGCTGAATTACTAATCTCGCAGAATTTTCGTTGATATGAACATCTTCCCCGCACTTTCTTGTTTACGATGTGATAAAATGGTGTTTTTTCTTAATTACAAACGCGCATAGTAATTATAAATGTATAATTTATAGCAAAACAAGAAGTCAACAAACTTTTAAATAAAAAACTAAGAAATATATCATAATCAACGACCATTCCTTCAAAGAATTTATCTTTAAAAACTTTTTCTAGCAGTCCATTTTCGCCAAAACATAAACTTCTTAACTTTGTCCCAGGTGACAAGACCAATATTGTCTCAATAATATCTCAGTTTTTCTTTACCAAACTGATAAAAATTGTCGCTTCAAACAACCATTTGTTTCAGTGAAACCGGAAGTAAGATAGAGAGGTATGGCTTTAGCAGGATATAGACAATATTTTAGTGTTGACATTTGACTGGAAATATATTTCTTAAACAGGAAAAATATAATCTTTCGATTTAAAACCAGCTAAATCCTATACTTTTTAGATTCTTGGTTCAGTAATTATATACTTTTATGGTTTTCCTTGTGTCTTTATTTAGTCTACAGTAGGGGTGCTTAAACGGTCGATCGCGATCGACAAGTCGATCGCGAGTGCTTTCTGAGTCGATCTCGAGAAAAAAATTCCGATATAGAACTATTCACAGATTTTGTTTTAGGTAACTAAAACAAAATGTAATGAATAAACTACTAAAATTTATTCGATCCACAATTAGGCCAGAATAACCCCCTCATCACTTTCTTTTATCGTAATAACCCCCTGCTAGCGGTAAAAGGCGGCTTTATCAAAGGAACGCGCGGTACTTGTCAAAGAAAAGCCGCGTTTTTGATACCCGCCGATTTTTCTAGAAACTTCAGGCGCCGTGTTTGACGGGAACATTCGAGATTTCGTTCGCGCCGATATAAATGTTGCGCCTGCAGGAATAGGAGTCAGTCAGAGTTGTAACTTGAAGGAGATACATGGATACAAAGTTTATTAATAAATAGTCCAAAATAAGTGCGGCGAAGAAAAGTAAAACTTATCATTTTAATAACGATTGGAAGGAAGAATTTTTCTTTTGTATGGTAAAGGATAAGTGCATTTGTCTCATTTGCCGTGCGTCAGTTGCAATACCTAAGCGTGGGAACTTAGAGAGGCAGCATAAAACGGTTTATAAAAACTATGAAAAGGATTTTCCGTCACAGAGTGAATTAAGAAAACGAAAAGTACGTGATTTGATAACTTGTTTGAAAAAAGAACAAACCATGTTCACAAGACCAGCCAAACAATCAAAAGCTGCAACGATCGCGTCATTTAAAATATCTCATATATTGGCGAAACACAAGAAACCATTTGATGATGGATTGGTTGTGAAGGAAGCATTTATTGAAGCGGGTGAGACTTTATTTGGATATTTTAAAAATAAAACAGAGATTATGTCTGCTATTAGAGAACTTCAGTTATCTCGTCCGACTGTCACAAGGCGTGTTGAAGTCATGAGTCAGGACATGGCAGATAAACTAAAACATGATATCATAGAATGTACATACTTTTCTTTACAGTTCAACGAATCTACCGATATGACAGACACTGCCCAGCTCTGTATTTTTATTCGAATGATGTTCAATGACATGTCGGCTAAGGAAGAGTTTTTGACAATGATTCCTCTGAAAGGAAAGACCCGTGGCGAAGATATATATGATGTTTTCTTCAATTTTGTAACAAACTACAAGCTACTAATATATAAACTAGTGTGCATTACAACCGATGGACCACCAGCAATGACTGGAAACAAAAACGGTTTTGTGGCATTGTGTCGAGCTAATGATGATTTCCCTTCATTTTTCTCCTTCCATTGCATTATATATCAACAAGTTTTGTGTTCAAAAGTTCTAAACATGGAGGAGATTATGGGCATTGCAATACAAATTGTGAATTCTATCCGTGCACGTAGCTTGCAACGACGGCTCTTTAAATTGCAGTTGGAAGATAGTGAGTCAGCTGAACACACTGATTTAGTTCTTCACACGGACGTCAGGTCATTGAATCGCGGAAAGTTCCTAGAAAGGTTTCAAGAATTATTGCCCGAAATAACAGCTTTTCAGGACGAAAGAGGTGATAACACTCAGATGCTGAAAAATGGAAAATGGTCGACTGATTTGGCATTTTTTTTGACAGACATCACAATGCATTTAAACACCATTAATTTGGAGCTTCAAGGTAAAGGAAAAACTATTATTGAGATGATCAGCGCAATAAACGCATTCAAAAAGTAAATTGCAACTTATGATAGATCAACTGAAAAGAAAGGATCTGAAAAATTTTCCGTCTTTGAAAGCAAGGATTCCTCAGTTGAATTATGATATTTATGAGGCAGAATTATCAAATATTTTTGGGCCAATTCGAAATACGTTTTTATAATTTCAGTAAATTGGCAAATATCGCATCATTTATGAGTTATCCTTTTTCGTGTAAAAACATTGAGGAATTAGCTACTACTCATGTTTCTGTTGAAAATAAGTTAGTGCAGATTATCTCAGATATACATCTCAAAGCCACAGCATCTGATACAAAATTCTGGTGTTTTATATCTGAAGATAAATATCCGAATCTAAGGCAAATCGCCCTTCAACTGACGGCAATGTTTGGTCAACTTACTTGTGCGAGTCTGCATTTTCTGAAATGAAGATAATTAAGTCAAAGTATCGCGATCGACTAACTAGAACTCTTTTGTTTTGTAAGAACCAATAAACTCGAAATTTTGAATAATTATGAGTTTTTTCATTGACATTTTAGAGCAGACCTACACTTACCTTGACTAAAAAAAATGCATATTGTGCGGAAAACTAATATCTATGCCACGATACACCCTACCTAGACGACAAACCTGCATCACACTTACTTGCAGCCTCTCAGAATCGATCGATCGTAGTCTAACAATATTGAGGTAGATCGCCAGCAGTTCAAGTTTGAGCACCCCTGGTCTACAGTTTCGTCAGTTGTTTCATTCTATCTGAAAAAAGTCTTTAGTTTGTGCCTGAAGAAAACTTCTGCCTTAGAAAGTCCTTCTTTAAATCGTCCCATAACGCTGTATGTATGTATATATATATATATATATATATATATATATATATATATATATATATATATATATATATATTATATATATATATATAGTGGCGAATAAAAAATGTGGAAACATATAAAATTCCCATCTCTAGTCTTAACATTTAAACGGTTTATAATTACAATATTTACTTATTAATCGTGTACATGCTAACAAACATTTTGAAGACTAAAACAGTTATTGTTTATTAGAAATGTGCATAGTTTTTAACGTAACAAAATTATGCACAAAACAAAAATATGGAAACATTATTGTTAAAAATAATAAAATTCCACTAAGACGACTAAGACGTCGAAAATATTTAATATTTTTAGTGGGATATTCTTTTGCGTCAATCACTGCTTGACATCTTCTGCCCATAGAGTCAATAAGCCTACCACAAAAATCGGGTCATATTTTTTTCCATTCTTGTTTTAATGCGATCCAAAGTTCGTCCCGGTTTTTTATATTTCTTTTCCTAATTTGTTTATCCAGATAGTGCCAAAGATTCTCTATCGAGTTCAAACCAGGTGATTGTGAAGGCCAGCGCATCACCCGAATCCTTCATTCAAAAAAACCAATTCTTGGCCAAGCGAGATGTGTGTATTGGGGCATTGTCTTATTAAAAAAATTCATGACACTCTTCTTTATAAGAAATCAAACTATTTTCTAATATCTCAAGATACATTTGAGCATCCATTCTGCCATTTATCTTTGCCAATGGCCCCGTACCAGACCGTCGAAAATAACCCCATAATATGATATTTCCACCGCCATGTTACAAGGTACTTTGGGTCATACCTTAGACCAAATGGTTTTCTTACATAACCAGTAGAATCACTTCCAAAGAGACTGAACCTACTTTCGTCACTAAAGGTTACTAGAGACCACTGATTATGAGTCCTTGTTCCTTAGCAAATTGCAATCTCTGTTTTCTGTGACGCTTTGTAAGGAGTGGCTTTTCAACAGCACGCCTACTATGAAGATTTTCAGATAACATACGACGCCTAATAGTCATGTCTGACACCAATACACCCTGATATTCCTGCCTTAGTTCTTTATTAATATCAACAGCAGTTTTCTTGAGATATTATAATTTTGTCTACTCTCTTACTTGTTTTTCGAGGTCTACCACTTTTAAATGCCCGATTAACAGTGCCCCTTCTCGAAAACTTCTTAACAATTTTGCTGACAGTGCCCCTATGCATGTTTAAAGATTTTGCTATTTCAATTTGCTTCTTTCCACTTTGATACAGAGAAATAATTTTATGTTTCAGATCTAACCCGTAATATTTGCATTTTGGCATTTTGACAAAAACCGCACTCTTAAACAATGCTACTAATTTACTTCGTATCAACAATAACTTAGTGTTAAAGCAGAATGATAACATTGTTTCAATGCTTTCGATAAGGACAAAACGCGTTTCTTAAAAAACCTTATCTATTAGAAAAGGTAAACAAAGTTTTTACAGTCAATAATAAAATTCTATAAAGGAATTGTCAACAAAACATATTACTTTTTTTATCCTAAAGGATAGAATTTTATATTTCTGATTAAGAAAATGTTTCCCTAGGCTATATATATATAAAATATATATACTATATATATATATATATATATATATATATATATATATATATATATACTAGCCGGGCCCGCGGCTCCGCTCGCGTGAACTTGATTCACTACTATCGTCACTGCTTATTCCTTATGTTACCCAACGTAATAAAATATCTCCCATTATTTCCTCTTATCTCCAAATATTTCTCCTTATCTCCCATTATCTCTACATAATTTCCATTATCTAGGCTTATCTCTGCTCATCTCCCATTATTTCTCCTTGTCTCCCATTATTTCTCCTTATCTTCCATTATTTCACCTTATTTCCCATTATCTAGGCTTATCTCGACTTATCTCGCAATATTTCTTCTTATCTCCCATTATTTCTCCTTATCTCCCATTATCTGACCATAACTCCCATTATCTATACTTATCTCTGCTTATCTCCCATTATTTCTCCTTATCTCCCATTATTTATACATATTTCCCATTATCTCACCTTATCTCCCATGATCGAGGCTTATCTCGACTTATCCCCCATTATTCCTCCTTATCTCCCATTATCTCACCTTATCTCCCATTATCTAGGCTTATATCGAATTATATAGAACATATGTATAAATTTATAAAAATACGTAAATCGGATAAGTGATTCTCGAGTGATAAGCGCACTAACGGACAGACAGACAGAGAGACGTTACATTTTATAGATATTATATTCTTTGCTACATGATATTGTTCCATATTTAATGCTTTAGGCAGTGTATTGCAAGAGAACCCGCTAGCGGCAAACTTGGACTTGATTCACTATTATCGTCACTGCTTATTCCTTATGTCACCTAACGTAATAAAATATATCTTATAACCTGGGCAGAGAACATACGTATGTTTAAAAAAAAAAGCACGTAAATCGGATAAGTGATTCTCCAGTGATAAGCGCACTAACGGACAGACAGACAGAGAACAGACAGACATTTTATGGTATATTATAGATATAGATTATTATTATTATATAACCTGGCCAAAGAATATATGTATGAATTTAAAAAAGACATGTAAATCGAATAAGTGGTTCTCGCGTGATAAAATGCACTAATGGACAGACTGACAGACAGAGAGACATTGCATTTTATATATATTATAGAATATAGATATTCTCTGCTACATAATATTGTTCCATATTTAATGGTTTAGACTGTGTATTGCAAGAGAACGCGCTAGCGGCAAAACTTTTTTTCGATTTCATTCACTATTATCGTCACTGCTCATTCCTTATGCTACCTATCGTAATAAAATATAGCCTATAACCTGGCCGGAGAACATATGTATGTTTTAAAAAAAAAGGTTACGAATATCGGATAAGTGGTTCTCCAGTGATAAGCGCACTAACAGACAGACAGACAGACAGAGATATGTTGCATTTTATATATATTATAGATGTGATAAAATATATATCTATAACCTGGTCAGAGAACATATGTATGAATTTAAAAAATCACGTAAATCGGATAAGTGGTTCTCGAGGGATAAGCGCACTAACTGACAGACAAACAGACAGAGAGAGACGTTGCATTTTATATATTATAAATATAGTCTATAACCTGGCCAGAAAACATGTATATTAAAAAAAAGCACGTACATCGGATAAGTGGTTCTCCAGTCATAAGCGCACTAACGGACGAACAGACAAACAGACAGACGGAGAGACGTTGCATTTTATATATATTATAGATAGAGATTATTATTATTATTATTATTATATAACCTGGCCAAAGAATATATGTTATGAATTGAAAAAGACAGGTAAATCGGATAAGTGGTTCTCGCGTGATAAACGCACTAATGGACAGACAGAGAGACATTGCATTTTATATATATTATAGATTATAGATATTTTCTGCTACATAATATTGTTCCATATTTAATGGTTTAGGCTGTGTATTGCAAAGGAACGCGCTAGCGGCAGACTTTTTTCCGAATTCATTCACTATTTTACGTCATTGCTCATTCCTTATGCTACCTATCGTAATAAAAATATAGCCTATAACCTGGCCAGAGAACATAAGTATGTTTTAAAAAAAATAAGTGGTTCTCCAGTGATAAGCGAACTAACGGACAGACAGACAGACAGACAGACAGACAGAGAGACGTTGCATTTTATATATATTATAGATATATATATATATATATATATATATATATATATATATATATATATTATATATATATATATATATATATATATATATGTATGTATATATATATATATATATATATATATATATATATATATATATATATATATATATATATATATATATATATGTTTTGGTTATGAATATGTTAGTGGCTAACTTTAAAAAATACCCTCGTAATATGGAGAGAGAACTAGAATTAAAAATTTCACTTGGGTTTCTTTTTTTATACTATATTGGAAATGTCGAATCTTTGGCACAATGACACTACTTAGTATATACCACCACTACACTAAACACTTTATTTTTGCACTCAATATTGAAAATAATTTTGTTCCATACAAAGTTTAGATAATGTTAAGTAGTCATGAGTAATGTCGTTCTGGAAGTCATTGATCCTAAGTAATTCTTTGAGATATTGTACAGTTTGTAGTATTGGCACACTTGGAAACAAAGAACTGACATCAAAAATATTAGGATTTCACCTTCAATGAGAACTAGATCTTCTGTTTTGTTAATGAATTCTAATGAATTCTTCACTGCAAAAGTATTTAATAGTAAATTCTCAAGTTCTTTTGATAAATATTTGGGTATCAAATATGTGGGTAATCCGACAGATGTAACAATAGGTCGCATTGCTTTTCCAGGTTTATGAATTTTGGGCAACCAATACAACTTCGATATGATCGGATTACTCATATTTAATTTAAATTTTAGCAAGTCGGAGATAAGGTTCTTACATTTCTTTAAAAAATTTTTAACCTTTGTTATCATTCTCGGCAATGGATTTCTTATTATCTTTTTCATAAGGGTAGTGAAACGAATTAAAAATAAAAGGTAATTGTTTCAACAATGCAGAGGCATAGTCTTCGTCAAAAAAGCCAGACACTTGTTCTGGCCTATATGTTACTTTGCTTTTCGTTTTCGTCCTAATCAGTTTATAAGGTATAAAATAAAAAAAACCGGTCAAGTGCAAGTTGAACTTGCACAACTAGTGTTTAGTAGTTTTTAAAATAAAAAATTTTGTTAGGGTGATATAAAATGATCAGTGACTTCACAAAACACACCCCAAATGAGTTTTCAACAAAGTTTGTTTCCAATCTTTACTGAAAACTGGTGACCTTGAAATTTTGGTTTTTTTCTATACCAGATAAATTATTAAAGGTAATGATAATTTTCGTTCAATCTATACCCCGTGGAGAATATTCCAGGATTTTTTCAAAATTTTTTGATCAGTACTTCTCTAGATAAGGTAGGGGACAGCGATTTTTTTCACGATTTTTTAAAAGTAATACGAAGAAAAGTATGCGCAAGTATTACATTATATATATATATATATATATATATATATATATATATATATATATATATATATATATATACGAGGCATGTTTTTTAAGTAAGTACCGTTTTGGAATTAAAAAAAAGACGTGCAAAGATATCGCTATAAATTTTATTTTTACATGAAAGCCTGTACCTTAATCTACTTTTCTACATAATTTCCGTGAATATTGAGGCACTTGTCATAACGTGACACCAGTTTTTGAATACCCTCCTCATAAAATTCTGCCGCCTGACTTGTTAACCACTGTATCACAAATGTTTTGACTTCGTTATCGTCTTGAAGACGCTGACCACCCAGGTGCTTCTTCAAGTGCAGGAACAAATGGTAGTCGCTGGGCGCCAGATCAGGGCTGTATGGAGGATGATCTAGAGTTTCCCATTTAAAAGATTTGATGAGATCTTTGGTCCGATTAGCCACATGTGGACGGGCATTGTCATGCAGCAAAACGATACCCTTACTCAACTTGCCACGTCTTTTGTTCTGGATTGCACGACGCAGATTGTTCAATGTCTCACAATAAGACGCTGCATTGATTGTCTCATTACGAGGCAGAAACTCCCACTAGCAATACTCCTTTTCTGTCCCAAAAAAACTGTGCACATGATTTTGCGGGCAGAAATTGTTTGCTTAAACTTCACTTTTTTGGGTGATGATGAATGTCGCCATTCCATGGATTGTTGTTTCGATTCTGGTGTGACGTAGGCCACCCATGTTTCGTCACCAGTAACAATTTGGTCTAAAAAATGTTCACCTTCATTGTGGTACCGCTCAAGGAAAGTCAATGCACTGCCTAAACGTTGGGTTTTGTGCAAATCCGTCAACATTTTTTGGAACCCAACGTGAACACAATTTCCGGTAATTCAAGTTCTCGGTCACAATGCGATACAAAAACACTACGAGAATATTGAGGAAAGCAGTCGCACAATGATGAAATTGTAAAGCGTCTGTTTTCTCTCACCTTTTCGTCCACTTTCTGCACCAAATCTTCATTAACGACCGAAGGACGCCCACTCCGTTCTTCATCATGCACATTTGTGCGGCCATCTTTAAATGCTCTCACCCATTTCCTTACCATTCCATCACTCATAATGTTTTGTCCGTAAACTTCACAGATCTCACGATGAATATCGATCGGTTTTACGCCTTTAGCACTAAGAAATCGTATAACAGCCCGTACTTCACAATCGGCGGGACTCACGATTATCGGAGGCATCTTAAACACTCAGTAAACAAACGTATACAATGAAGAATCAGACTGTAATGGCGTCAGTGCGTAGACATGAGATGTAGGTTACCAGCGCGCATGCGCGGAACGCCGACCGTATCGCTGCGGCGGCGGAATCGCAAAACGGTACTTACTTAAAAAAACATGCCTCGTATATATATATATTATATATATATATATATATATATATATATATTTTACTCGTGTTTTCACTTATCTTTCATTTGACACCACCCTCGATGACCGAGTAAAAAAATTTTTTTTTCACTTTCGATTTCACCCCTCAAAACGAGTCCCTTAAGTCAAAATTTATGTTAAGGTGATATAAAATGATCAGTGACTTCACAAAACACACCCCAAATAAGTTTTCAACAAAGTTTATTTCCAATCTTTACTGAAAATTGATGACCTTGAAATTTCTGTTATTTTTTTTTATTTACCAGATAAATTATTACAGGTAATGCACTCGTGATAATTTTCGTTCAATCTACACCCCGTGGAGAATATTCCAGAATTTTTTTAAAATTTTTTGATAAGTACTTTCCGAGATAAGGCGGGTGGACAGCGATTTTTCGCAATTTTTTAAAAAATACAGTAATACCCCGCTTAGCGCGACCCCGTTACGCGCGGTTTCACTATAACGCGAATTTCAAATTTCGCGCTCATGTAGTCATTAACTTCTCTATGGTCGCGGGGGGATCCCCGCTTTCTCTGAATATTCTCTTTGAAGAATTGGGAATTCCCTGTCCTTCGACTTTGTTCTATGGGATTTCCTCGTTCGTTTCGTGTGTTCATTTGTTCCGTAATGTTAGTTCGGTCGGCTGGCAGTTTTGTTTTTAATATTTATTGGAGATACATACATACATAATTTAACCCTACGTTAAAAATGCCGCCTGTAAAGAAAAAAAGAGCGTAAAAGCGTCACTTTGGAATTGAAGATGAAAGTGTTAAGAAGAATGGAAAAATGGAGGCAAAGCAACAATTGTTGGGAGAGATTTTGGACTCTCAGAATCGACTGTGAGAACGATTTATAAAAATCGGGAAAAAATTAAAATCTCCAGCGAAGGTTCAACACCTATAAGTGCAACAAAACTTTCTCGTTCGAGATCATCTATCTTAGAAAGAATGGAGAAATTACTGTCAGTCTGGATCAAAGATTTGAATAAGAAGAACACACCACTAAGTCAAGATCTCATATGCACAAAAGCAAAATCTTTGTATGAGATGCTGAAACAAAAGAAGGAGAAGGGAGTGCCACTCCGACTTTTGCTGCCAGCAGAGGCTGGTTCCATCGGTTCAAGCAGCGTTCTAATCTTCACAATATCCACATAACAGGCGAGGCGGCCAGCGCGGACATTCAAGCTGCAGCTGAGTTTCCAGACAAGTTTCAAGACTTCGTTAGACGAGAGAAAATTCCTGCTTGTCTCATCTTCAATGTTGATGAGACCGCACTTTACTGGAAAAAAAAATGCCATCTCGAACATTCATTTCTAAGGAAGAAACGTCAAGCCAGTGGTTTCAAAGCTGCGAAAGATCGACTAACACTTCTGCTGGGTGGTAATGCACTGGTGATTTCAAAACTGAAACCTTTACTAGTGTACCATTCAGAAACACCCCGTGCAATGCGAGGCACAGACAAGACAAGTCTACCAGTTGTGTGGCGATCAAACAGAAAGGCGTGGGTTACACGGGAAATTTTTCAAGAATGGTATTCTAATAGTTTTTGCCCATCAGTCAAATCATACTGTGACAGAAATGGGCTTGAACCTAAAGTTATATTACTCTTAGACAATGCCCCAGGACATCCAACCTCACTTGATACGCCCAGAGACTTAAAAGTGTACGTAAAGTTCCTTCCACCAAACACTACGTCAATATTACAACCTATGGACCAGGGAGCAATAGCAAACTTCAAAGCTTATTACCATCGCCGCACTTTTAGCCAACTAATTCATGAAACTGACGGGGAAGGAAGACAGTCTATGCGAGAGTGGTGGAAGTCATACAACATTATGAAGTCTATTCACAACATAGAAGAGGCTTGGAAGGAAGTTAAAATGAGTTGTATGAATGGGGTGTGGCGTAATCTTTGGCCAGATGTAGTGGAAGCACCTAGAAGAATTGTCCAGATGCAGAGACAAGTGCTTGAAGACATTGCTGCAATGATTGAAGGGTCTGAACTTGAAGATGTCACGGTAGAAGATCTCGTAGAACTTGTAGCAACGCACGACGATCCTATTAGCAATGAAGATCTGATCGAGTTACAGAATAATCCTATCTACGATGAGGAAGAACAAGTAGAAGAGAAAGTTTTATCTTCAGGGAAAATACAAAATGCACTTTCAAAAATTTATTCAGGTTTGGACATATTGCAGAGTATAGACAATAATGATGACCGTGTCTTGACCGTGTGTCAAACAATTAAAAACAGTGTTGGGTGTTATGAAACGTATTTTACAAGAACGTAAACAAAACGTTACCCAAAAGACAATAGATGTATTTTTCCGTAAAAAATAAGAGTATGTATTGCATAAAGTGTTCTTAGAATTAAAGTGATTGATTTAAAAATGATTTGTATTTTTTTTGTATTAAATTTTGACTATGTTTAATCATAAACCTCGATATACGCGAATTTTCAGTTAACGCGATTTTTTTCGGAACGTATCCCTCGCGTAAAGCGGGGTATTACTGTAATACAAAGAAAGTGCGCGCAAGTATTATATTATATATATTTTTTACTCGTGTTTTCACAAGCTTTCATTTAACACCACACTCGATTACCTAGTAAAAAAAATTTTTTTTCACTTCCGATTTCACCCCCCAAAACTAACCCCTTAAGTCAAAATTTAACTTTCAAAACTACATGGCTGTGACGAGGCCATCAATTCCCATATTACTACCAAATTTCAAACTTTCTATGACAAATAGTTTCGGAGAAAATCGGGTGTGACAGACGGACAGAACGGACAGACGGACAGACAGACGGACAGACACCGAAGTGATCTTATAAGTGTTCCGTACGGAACACTAAAAATGAGAATTTCTAAATAAAAAATTATAAGAAATAAGGGAATCCCAAATAAAAAATATAAAAAATGGAAGTTGCTTTTATTATGGCGATTTGGTATAACCGCTTAAACAATCGAGTTTCTTAATTGTCTCTGAGAGAAAAAAGCTAAATCAAATACGTGACCAGTGTCCATAAACTCAACTAAAGGATATATCAATATAGATTAAAGTTTCCTTTAAGCATTTTTTCCATTTTAACTTTTTTCTTAGCAAAGTGTTATTAAAATGTTTGTGATGTGCTACAGACATGGTATTATGACTTTGAACATGTTTACTAATATGACTGTAATCCCAGGACACCAAAAAAATAGACAAACTATGTCATTCATACCCTCGTTTCCTGCGAAATAATTGATCCATTAAAAGCTGCAACGAGTGCGGTAAGGACAAGTAGCAAACCTGGACAGATTTCTAGCTCTATCTTATGGAAAAAAAAAATCGGCCAAGTGTAAGTCGGATGGCGCAATTAGTCTTTCGTACATTGATTGTTGTTAAATATAACCAAAAAATGGCAGGACCTTTGGC
>CM032451.1:2939306-3055110 GCA_019049505.1 Pachyrhynchus sulphureomaculatus
GGTTTGTCTTTAAAAGTGTCCAATTTGGACCACCCTGTACATTAAAATCCGGTAAGCAGTTTGGACACTTCAAGAATGGTTTTAAAATTTCACTATATCGTTTTCTATTTACGAGTATTTTATAAAATATTATTAAAATTCAAAATTAAGAAAAGTATTCTATAATATCAAGAAAAATATCGCAAACGTAATATTTCAAAGTCAAACAAAACATTAAATCTCGCCAATTAACCCTCCAGATATTCCTAACCTCCGAAAATAACCTGGAAAAACAATTGACAAATGACCAATTGGACCTCTTTGCGTGCACGGCTACTATGATGATCAGAACGGGCTAATGACTCTCTGAGATTCCTAAAAATTGGACACAACACGCAAATGTAGCACCTCGTGTAATATTGTTTATTAGGAGTTATCGTCCCACTAAACGCATTTAATGTGTAGGTGCGGTAACACTTCGTTAAACGCTAGTTAGCTAGCATACTTATAACAAATTATTAAATTCCTTGTTAAGCCTCCACCCAGGAGACTTAGCTATCATTACCGCGTAGTAGAATTTTAGGGGGACATGTTTCCATTTAAAAAATAAGGAAGATAAAGATATGGATAGCACTAAAAAAGTTTTTTCTAATTTTCAAAAGTTAAGGTCAGTTGACTAATGGAGTTTCTCAAATAAACGGTTTATTTTATAATTGGCCCTTATTATTATTAAACGAAAATAATTTTAGAAGTTTTGCAAAGAAGTAAAACACTACTTAAAATTCCACTAAATTTTTTTATTTTTAACTCCATGACACTGCATGACAGCTTTTTCAGATGGTTTGTTACAAAATGAGGATAAAAATAAAAATAAATGGTTGTTTCGCAATTTATGGCAGGTAATCAAATAATTTAATTAAAATGGATTTAGTAATGGTTCATTTATTAAGGAATCTGAATTTTTCGATTTGTTTATTTCTAAAGATGCTAGGTAATTAAGTTTTAGGCCCTTTGTGCAAGTATGTAATATTTCAAAGTTTGGGTTGAATCGGTAGTTATTTTCAATTAAATGATTTAACTAATTTGAGTTATTTTTTCTGTTGATGTATTATGAAGCATGTTCTTTTATTCTTTTCGAAAAACTTCTTCCTGTTTGACCTATATATGTTTTTGACCAATTTCCACAATTTAATTTGTATACTCCGGATCTATTGTCTCTATCTGTTTTAGTTTTGTTATTTTTTGTAAATTTGCCAAGTGTGTTGGATGTTTCAAATGCTGTGTTGATATTTAATTTTCTCAAGAAACTACTTAATTTAGTACTGCATCTACCATAGTACGTTACTGACTTTACGTTTTTATAAGTTATTTACTATTCGGAAAAACTGTACTAATGGCTTCTTTGTAAAGGTTTTTCTTGAGAATATTATCTATTATGGATGGTGAATGGTCATTATTTACTGTTAATGGTTTTTATAATATTGAGTTCTTTTTAAAAATCGTCTTGCTTTAGAGAAATATTTATTAGTCTGTGAATCATATTATGGAAAACTGCAAGTTTGTGACTTTTATTATGGATAATTATGTCAGTATGTGATGCCTTATGGTAAAACAGAAAAACTGTGTTTTGTTTATTATGTATTTTTATTGTTAGGTCAAGGATGTTTAAGCTATTATTGGTTTCAATTTCACTGCCGAATTTTACATTTTTGTGTATATTATTCAAAATATTTTGAAACTAGCCGAGCCCGCGGCTACGCTCGCGTGGACTTTATTCACTACTATCGTCACTGCTTATTCCTTATGTTACCCAATGTAATAAAATATCTCCCATTATTTCTCCTTATCTCCAATATTTCTCCTTATCTCCCATTATCTCTACATAATTTCCATTATCTAGGCTTATCTCTGCTCATCTCCCATTATTTCTCCTTATCTCCCATTATTTCTCCCTATTTCCCACTATCATCTCACCTTATTTCCCATTATCTAGTCTTATCTCGACTTATCTCGCAATATTTCTCCTTATCTCCCATTATTTCTCCTTATCTCATCTCACCATAACTCTCATTATCTAGACTTATCCCTGCTTATCTCCCATTATTTCTCCTTATCTACCATTATTTATACTTATCTCCCATTATCTAACCTTATCTCCCATTATCGAGGCTTATCTCGACTTATCTCCCATTATTTCTCTTTATCTCCCATTATCTCAACTTATTTCCCATTATCTAGGCTTATATCGAATTATATAGAACATATGTATAAATTTATAAAAACACGTAAATCAGATAAGTGGTTCTCGAGTGATAAGCGCACTAACGGACAGACAGACAAACAGAGAGACGTTGCATTTTATATATAAATTATATTCTTTGCTACATGATATTGTTCCATATTTAAGGCCTTAGGCAGTGTATTGCAAGAGAACGCGCTAGCGGCAAACTTTTCTCTCCGACTTGATTTACTATTATCGTCACTGCTTATTCCTTATGTCACCTAAAGTAATAAAATATATCCTATAACTTGGCCAGAGAACATACGTATGTTTAAAAAAAAAAGCACGTATGTAAATCGGATAAGTGGTTCTCCAGTGATAAGCGCACTAACGGACAGGACAGACAGAAAGAGACGTTGCATTTTATATATATTATAGACATCCTTTACTACATGACAGACAGACAGAGAGACGTTGCATTCTATCTATATTATAAAATATAGATTATTATTATTATTATATAACCTGGCCAAAGAATATATGTACGAATTTAAAAAAAAAAAAAAACATGTAAATCGGATAAGTGGTTCTCGAGTGATAAACGCACTAATGGACAGACAGACAGACAGAGAGACATTGCATTTTATATATATTATAGATTATAGATATTCTCTGCTACATAATATTGTTCCATATTTAATGGTTTAGGCTGTGTACTGCAAGGCAACGCGCTAGCGGCAAACTTTTTTCCGACTGCAATCACTATTTTACGTCACTGTTCATTCCTTATGTTACCTATTGTAATAAAATATAGCCTATAACCTGGCCAGAGAGAACATATGTATGTTTTAAAAGAAAAAGTATGTAAATCGGATAAGTGGTTCTCCAGTGATAAGCGCACTAACGGACAGACAGGCAGACAGACAGACAGACAGATAGACAGAGAGACGTTGCATTTTATATATATTATAGATGTGGTAAATTGTCTAGCACTTCCTGTAAAACAAACATAAGATATCATCAACATATCTATGCCAGTGTACAATTTTTTTAAAAAGTGGGTGTTTGCTTATTTGGTTTTTTTTCCGAACATTAAAGAACCTCATAAAAACGTAAAGTCAATAACGCACCATGGTAGATGCAGCACTAAATTAAATAGTTTCTTGAGAAAATTAAATATTAACACAGCATTTAAAACACACTTGGTAAATTTATAAAAAATAACAAAACTAAAACAGATAGAGACAATAGATTCGGAGTATACAAATTATATTGTGGAAATTGTTCAAAAACATAAACTCCTGGACAAATTAACGCAACAATCTGAAAATTAATTTATCTTTTTCTTAAGTCAGTTTTAAAGTTTATCGAGTATTTGAATAGTAGGCTATGCATATTTTGTTTCGTTGTTCATGACAGAAATCAAAACAATTCGTTTAGATTTACAGTTTTAAAGAATTTTTTAGAAGATAAACAATTTTCTGTAATAATGCGATAGGTTTTCTTTAAAAGTAAGCTTATAAATCGTTCCCTTTTTCAAAGTAATACGTTTTTTGTGGTAGACTGTTTTATTTTTGACCCCGAAGAATTAGAAAAATGAATCGAACAAGGAATTTAACTGAACACGAGGTAGTGCGAGACTCAGTTTTATTGGACGAGGGATATTGTCAGTTATGTTGTCAATTTGTTAGGCAAAACATCGTTCCACAATAAGTCGTATGGTAAGACGCTTGAATGAAGTAAGAACTTATTCTAGAAGGCTAGGGCAAGGACGAAAACGATGCACTAGCGACCTAGATGAACGTTTTATAAGACAATATGCTTTAAGAAACAGGACTGTCACTAGTTCTATAATAAGAAATGAACTCGAAGCTCTTCGCAATGTCACAATTTCTTCTAAAACAGTTAGAAGACGGTTTAAATGAAGCTGGATTAAACAGTAGGAGACCAGCCACTGCACCCTTGCTTACTAGAGAGAGCAGAGTTGCCAGGTTACGTTTTGCTCGAAATCACGAAAACTAGTCTGTGGATGATTGGAAACAAGTTTTCTTCACAGATGAAACTAGGGTTAGTCTAAAACATCCAGATGGTCGTGAGCGAGTATGGCGAAGACCAGGAGAGAAGTTTGCTCCTTGCAATATCTCTGCAAGGATTCCATTCGGCGGTGGCTCTATTATGTTCTGAGGTGGCATCTGCTTTAATGCTCGCACAGAGTTAGTTCCTGTCCGTACGAGATCCATGAATGCTGACTACTAACTTGAGAAACCTGAGGGAACTTGAAAATGCAGTTATCACAGAATGGGAGCAAATTCCTCAAGATTTTATTCAAAATTTAATTAGAAGCATGCCTAGGCGCATAAACGCTGTCATCCGAAGTAGAGGAGGCAACACACGCTACTAGTGTCCCAGTTACACCATTAATTTTGCTACTAGTGTCCCAGTATATTTTTTTCATTATTACATAATTTCAACAATTTTGTTATTAGGTCTTAAGAATAATTTTAATTCGAATCTTAGAGAAATTTGGTAAAACTAATTCACTTTTTAAAGTATCCGAATAAGTTTTTTCTAACTTTTAGTGTAACCAATGTTCATAAAAAATTATTAAAATTAATTCATTATAGAGATTTATATGATTTAACATAATATATTGTTGCGTTAATTTTGTCCAGGAGTGTATATAGGTCAAACAGGAAGAAGTTTTTCAATAGAAAAAATAATTCAAATTACGCATTTAATTGAAAATAACCACCCATTCAACCTAAACTTTGAAATATTACATACTTGCACAAAGGGCCTGAAACTTAACTACCTAAAATCTTTAAAAATGAACAAATTGAAAAATTCAGATCCCTTAATAAATGAACAATTAGACTTAAATAATTCACCATTACGAAATATATTTAATTAAATTATTTTATTACCTGCCGTAAATTGGGAACCAACCATTTATTATAATAATTTTATCCTCATGTTGTAACAAACCATCTGAAGAAGTTGTACAGAGAAACAAATCATGGTGTTAAAAATAAAAATTTAGTGGAAATTTAAGTAGTGTTTTACTTCATTGCAAAACTTCTAGTTACGGATTTCCACCAAGTATCGGCTGAATTAATTCAAGTGAAAATGTTTTATTTGTGAAAGCTAAAAATTCAACATTTAGCTTATTTCCAACAGTCTTGCAGGCACCAATAAAATAAAATATATAAAAATCATATAATTTATGAAGAAACACAACTAACTTTTCTTCGTTTTTCATCAGAATACTAAAAGAAAGCGCAGACCATTTTTTTAGGGTGATTGCACCACACCAAAATCACTAATTCCTATCAACGAAACAGGCAAAAAGAAATGTTTCCAGACAAGTCTATCTAAGTCTAAATTAACAAAAACGTAAAAGAATTCAAGGTATTAACTGCCACTTTTCCCAAATTACATTGAATTTTCATGTTACTCGACGGAAAAAGTCACATGGAAATTTTTTAAAATTAACCCCGGGGACATTAATGTGACTTTTATTGGGCTTTAAAAGAAATGAAGTGTCCGTAGTTCGAAGAATATGTTTTATTCGACTAATTGGATAACCATTTTATATGCGACACACGATTAGACGAGATTTTGTTTTATTTCTACACTAAAGGGGATTTCGTGTCAATATGAATTGATTACATGACTATTATTTTTTTTTATTACACATCTGGAATAATTACAAGACTAAACATTGAACAAATCAGGTTTTTACTACTCAGCATACCACTACACCAAACACTTTATTTTTGCACTCGACACGCGTTTCGCTAACCATGTTAGCTTCATCAGGAGCGATCATTGAGCGTCAATCATCGCTCTTGATAAAGCTAACATGGTTAGCGAAACGCGCGTCGAACGCAAAAATAAAGTGTTGTTGGTGTAGTGGTGATATATACTGAGTAGTGTCATTGTGCCAAAGATTCCACATTCCCAACTCAGCTTTTTAGTATTAAGATATTTCTTACGAGTAACTGTTAAAAGTAGTTTTGCTTTAAATTTTGAGAAATAAGAGATTTTAGCATCATGCATGCACTGCTTCAATATATAGATGGTTTACCCACGCCGTTTTGCTATAATTAATTGTAAAAGTTTTAGATATTTAACACGTATAAAATAGAAATCCATACTTTTTCTACGATCAAAAGCATGCGTTTTTTACAATTTCTGTTGTCGTACTTTATCTGCATTAAAAAGTAAAAAGTCACAAAAAATTATGTATACATGAAAAAAAATTACTTTGCTATCGTTTGTTAAAATATAAAGGCAGTTCACCACCTAGCTGTTGCAAAAATATTAGATCTGGGGGCACGGCACCCCCCTTAAGTCAAAATTTAACTCTCAAAACTACATGGCTCTGATGAGGCCATCAATTCCTATATTATTACCAAATTTCAACTTTCTATGTTAAATAGTTTCGGAGAAAATCGGGTGTGACAGACGGACAGACAGACACCGAAGTGATCTTATAAGTGTTCCGTACGGAACACTAAAAAAGAGGATGCCCACCAACATGTTGGACAAATGACTTGAAACTGACTGCGGGGCTGAACTAGACGAGGAAGGTACAAGACAGAAAAAGATAGAGTACAGTAAGGGAGGCCTATGTTCATAAATGGACGGTCGGACCTTTTAGATTGAGATTACAGAAGACTTTATTGTAGTCGATATATATGCAGTTTATCTGCTTCCTGAACTCCATAAAGTTACATATCTCTTGAGAGTCCGCACAGCCACTCAGTATCTCTTAATAATTAATTATTAATTATAATAATCCAAGAGACCCTCTTGGAGAGTCTACAGACAGAAGAGATCTAGACATCACTGCAGGCGTATCTACATAGGCAGGTACAAAATCCTCTAAAAAGGAGCTCAACAAGCTACAGCAATATATATAGCGTTTATTAATATATCCTGTATATATAGGAAATATCGACATACTCGTCTCCATGTCTCTATCACCTACCGTGGCTCTATTTTTTCAATTAACCGCATAGAGCCATATATTTGAAAAAGGTAACATTCTAGTGACATTTTTCATATACCGTTCTTTCGGCTCGGGAAAACTTTTTTCATTTGTTTTAAATTTTCCTAGAAAAAGCATACATTTCGGTTTTTGCTCGCGTCCAATTCAGGTTACATGTGTAACGGATTAGCTCTAACTGTCGTTTTTTTGATTTAGTACAGTCGGCTAAAAATTTTATTGATGTACGGGGAGTTATAAAAGTTTGAAAAGAAAGGCCAGCCAGACTTCATTAGAAACGTATAAGTAGTTTATTATTATTAGGAGTTATTCACGTCCACACAAAATATATTATAAGTTTGACTCGATATCTTGAATGATGATGGAATAATGCCAGGGCACTTCTGGCTACAAATTCTAGTTTAGCGCCTTAAACACACATCTCTTAATTTTTTCCTTATAACTTGTCATGAGACGGGTTAGTTTTATCCTGGCAGCGCTTAAAAAAAATATATTATATTTTCAAGTTCTTTCGTTCTATCTAAAAAAATGTTTTGTATGCGCCTCAAAAAATGAGGCTACAGCAGCTTTTACCTACCACTTGAGAAAAATGTTTTGGCTCCTGAGGTCCTTGTTCAGTTGTTTGCCGAAAAGAAGTAGCAGTAACGTTTTGGTTTCCAATAAATTCGGACGTTTTTCACTAATGGCCTGCTTCAGGTCTTGATTCGTGCTTCTGTAAACTTCTCTATTAATTAGGGATCCTTTTTTCATATATTCAATAAACAAAATTTTTTGTCAGTCCCAAAAAACCTTCAAGAAGGTTGAGTTCCTATCTTCTTTCGAGGAAGAGATCCCTTGTGAAGTCACTGTATCAACTCCTTTATAATATAATCACTATAGCATTCCCAAGTCACGTCGCTTCTCGAGAAAACACTTTCATCGTTCTTTAATTAAACAATTGCACTGTATGACGTCATCTGCATGGCTGGGAAGCTGTCTTAAAGAAACACCCTCTTATATCAATAATTCTGTAAACTGTTATGTGGTGGCTATAGCTTTATGGTATAGTTTCGGTTTTACGATGTTCAGGGACTCGGATTATCTGTGCGTTCAATATACTTATTTATTATTTAAAAAAAAAAATATATATATATATATATATATATATATATATATATATATATATATATATATATATATATATATATATATAGTGAAGTCTGCTTATAAAGAACCTGTTTATAACGAATTTCCGGTTAAAACGAACTATTTTATAATGCACGAAAAAACCAATGCAAATTTTTATCGGTTATAACGAACCAGATTATAACGAACTTCCGGATAAAAAGCGAACCAAATTTGAATGTTTTATGTCCATTTATAACGAACTTGCCATTCCTTATGCTCGATGTCGCCCGACCTTGATCTAGGGAAATCACCAAAACTCGCTAGAAACCCCTATTCTACTTGTTTCCGTCACTTCGTTAGTTCGAACAGTATTATTTTCAATTCACTTGTTGTATTATGCGGTTCTAATGCATATTTGATCAAAGTAGCAAAGTGAATGTTTAAGTTCTTATTTTAAAATGAGTACACAAAAACATAAAACGTTTACTTTAAAAGACAAACACGATATTATAAAGAAAATAGAAAATGGAGTTAAATACTCATAAACTGATGTTTGCAAACAGTTGAAATGAACTAAATCTACGGTTTCTACCATATGGAAGAAGAGGCAAGACATCTTATCAATCTATGAGAAAAGAGACTTTAGTTGTAAAAAAGTAAGAAAAATCTATACATGACCAAGTTGACAAAGGCTAGTGAATTGGAAAGGAAAATAAAGAATATAGAATTTAACTGTTCTAGAAGTTGAATTGAATGATTTAAAGTTTGTCGGAGAGAATTGTGCCGGTAGAAAATTATCAAAAGTAAGGATTACTGTGTTGGTAACTGCAAATATGTGTGGAACAGAAAAAAGAAAATTGTTGGTGATAGAAAAGTCCGCCCATCCCAGGTGTTTTAAAAACAAACATTTACCAGTAAAGTACAAATCAAACAGTAAAGACAACCGTCCAGCGCACCCTGAAGTTGATCTACAGCAAATAAAGTTGGTTTTTATGCCTCCAAACACAAATGCAAAACACCAGCCTAGGGATCAAAGTGTGATACATTCTTTAAAATGTCATTATAGAAAGATTTTATTTATGAAAATATTAGAGACGATCGATAAAGGTAACCTTTTTTCTATAACTCTCTTGGACACTACATATAAACTTTATCCATATGGCTTGGCAAAGAGTCAGTAGAGAAACCATTGTAAATTTTTTTAAGTGGGGCGGATTTTTAAGACAGGAATGCAAACATAACTCAGATGATGAGCTACCGTTGATTCAGTGGATTGAAAAACATCGAGAAGATCCTACTGATTGCCTAGAATTTGTATACGATGCTGACATTCAACAAAGTACAGTGGAAATCGAGATTAAAAAGATGTTTAATCACTTTAATTTTGAAGAATATGTATGTGCGGATAATGAATTGATGACGAGAAATATTAACTGATGATCAAATTGTGACATCAGTGACTTATGTAAAGATTTTAAGCGATAATGATGACGACGACAAGACGAGCTTGGAGGAGATAATATTTATGTTCAATCCATTTCAGAAATGACTAAGAAAATGACTAAAACTCGCAATTTTTTGGAATCTCGTGAAGTTCCTAAACATATATGGAGTAGTTTTATTTATTTATTTTATTTATACATTCCTTTATTGCCATCAAGATTACATAACGTAAAAAAGCAACGTCACAAAAAAGTAGAATATATGCATATAGCCAACAAAATATAAGACACCGTACAGAAGACAAAATCTTACAACTATTGATAACTAAAATTATTGATCAAAATCAAAAGAAGAGAAACATTCTGAGAAAGCAAACCTTTTTGCTTCCCTTTTGAATCTCTCAATCCCCTCAATGTTCCTGATCTCCAATGGGAGAAGCCGATATGCCTTTATGCATTTAAAATATGGCCCTTTTTCAAAGAAAGAAGTAGCATGGTAGGGCGCTCGTAATTCGTTTTTCTACCTCTAGTCGTGATTATCATATCTGGAGCATATTCATTCCTATTTGTCAAGAAAAATGATGGATTCTTCTTAACAAAGGTGACCGAAGCCATGAAGTAGAGACCCGGAACCGTAAGTAACCCCATTTCAATGAAGTATGGTCGACACGACGTTAGAGGATGTAAATGACGCATGCATCTCACAATTCTCTTTTGTGCCCTAGAGATATGCCTAGCAAATCTTGAAGATCCCAGAAAGAGCTCCCATAGTTTAATTGAGACTGAACATAAGCAAATAGAAAAGTAGTATGCTATTTGATGATACAATATATCTAAGTCTTCTAATAAATGCACACGCACTATTGAGCTTAGACCGAAGTTTCACTGTATGTATTTCCCAACAAATACTTGAGTCAATATTAACCCCCAAAAATTTTATCGTCTCTATATTGGGTATTAACTTTAGTTCATGTCGTACATATGATCATTGTGTGGGTATTTTTATTTTTATTAAATAATATAAGGCCCGTTTTATTCCCATTAAGACAAAAGTAATTCTTTTCACACCACTCAGCCATTCTTGCCACTATACGAGAACAGATCATTGACCTCCTGGCGATAGAAGAGCTTGACAAAATGACCGATGTGTCATCTACAAATTGACAAGCCATTCCATCCCCATCATCATCATCCACATCCTGCTGCTCCAGCAGATGGTCCGGTAAATCGTTCACATATAACCAGAAAAGCAATGGACCTAATATTGATCCTTGTGGTACACCCATACACATGCTGTTAGGGTCCGAGAAATAGTCCCGGAAGTTAATCCTAACATTCACTGACTGGGATCGGTTTTTAAATATGACTCCAGAAGCCACAGGACCACTCCCCTCACTCTATATCTCTCAAGCTTAATGAATAGCAATGAGAAATGTATGGTATCAAAAGCCTTTGAGAGATCAAAGTACAGGCCAGCCACTTTCTCATTTCTATCAAGTTTCATAATGATTTCTGTGAGGGCTTGATAAATAGCCATCTCCGTGGATTTTCCTGGTAAATAGCCAAATTGGTTTGGTGAGAGAATATTGCACTGTAAAAGAAAGGGTAAGAGTCTGTTGTAAATTGATCTCTCAAACACCTTTGACACCGCCGACAAAAGAGACACTGGCCTATAGTTTGCCGGATCATGAATATCACCCTTTTTAAAAATGGGCACTACTATCGCCATTTTTTAGAGAATCTGGGAAAATTCCCAATGAAAAGCAGTTGTTTATTATAAATGTTAATGGTTTACTAATGTAGTAGGCAATGTATTTTAATAGAAATATAGGAATTTCATCCGTTCCACTAGAGTATTTATTAGGTAGAGCCATTATGATTCTGAATAACTCATATTCATCCACAGGCTCAAGAAACAGTGAATGAGGGTTCCTGGAAACTTCAGAGTCATAGTTGTTTGCGTTGTAGTGAATATCACTTGATAGATTAAATTGATCTTTAAAGGTATTTAAGATATTTATTGGATCTTCAATCAATGAATTATCAGCAAAGTTTAATCTAATGTTGTTTTTTTTGGTATTTTTATTACATTCTTTGTTAAGAATTTTCCACATTGCCCTATTTTTGTTTTTCGCATTTGCTATTATGTTATCATTTAAACTACATTTAAAATCAAATATAAATTGGTTATATTTTCTCTTCTCTTCTTTATACTGGTTCAAAATATTTTGACTATTAGTTTTTGTTTATAAAAGATATACAAATCCTTAATCCTATTTGCATAGTTCTTAATTTCAGTACTGACCCAAGTAGGGGTACTTTTTATTCTGGACGAGCAAACTGGAAAAGCAATGGTAAAGTGATGAGTGAAGATATTTTTAAATATATCATATTATACGTTTGGATCTTCTTGATAAAAATATATCATCCCAATTCTCAGTAGATAACTGGTTTTGAAAATTAAGAATTTTACAATTTTGTGACCTTGACAGTTATATAAACATCATTTCTTTTTCAAGTAAATTTGTACAAACGAAAATTACTGATTTCATTTTAATGTTTTCGTTTATACTCGTATATGTACCAACATATGTAATAATAACTTTAGTGTGACTTATTTTATTTTCCTTTGAACGTTTTCTTTTAATTTAATAATTATTATTATTCATTTTTCTAAGCATTAGTGGCTAATCTATATAAGAAAGTAGTGAAAAATGGTATTAGATTTTGTTTACACTGTTAGCGAACCATCTTTAGTGATTGTTTGAAGTTTGTTATAAAACGGACTTCACTATATGTATGTATGTATGTATGTATGTATGTATGTACGTATATATATATATATATATATATATATATATATATATATATATATATATATATATATATATACGAGGCTGGTTTGAAAAGTCCGTGCAAAAATAAAAACTACTTATGTGTTTGGGGTAAACCTTTTTTATTTTTCGACATAGTCTCCTTTTAGGCTTATACACTTCGTCCAACGATGTTCTAGTTTGTTGATCCCTTCCGAATAATAGGATTTGTCCAAGTCTGCAAAATATCCATTAGTGTCTGCAATCACCTCCTCGTTTGAATAAAATCTTTGTCCCGCCAGCCATTTCTTTAAATTGGGGAACAAATAGTAGTCCGAGGGAGCCAAGTCTGGAGAATAGGGGGGATGTGAAATGAGTTGGAATCCTATTTCCATTAATTTTGCGACCACAACTGCTGAGGTGTGTGCTGGTGCGTTGTCGTGATGGAAAAGGACTTTCTTGTGGGCCAATCGCGGGCGTTTTTCTTGCAGCTCGGTTTTCAAACGGTCCAATAACGATGAATAATATTCACCTGTAATAGTTTTTACCCTTTTCCAGATAGTCGATGAGGATTATCCCTTGCGAATCCCAAAAGACAGTCGCCATAACCTTTCCGCCGAAGGAACGGTCTTCGCCTTTTTTGGTGCAGATTCCCCCTTGGTAACCTATTGTTTAGATTGTTGTTTGGTCTCAGGAGTATAGTAATATATCCATGTTTCATCCACAGTGACGAAACGACGCTTAAAGTCCTCCAGATTCTTCTGGAACAGCTGCAAACCATCCTTGCAACACTTCACACGATTCCGTTTTTGGTCCAGCGTGAGCAATCGCGGCACCCATCTTGCGGATAGCTTTCTCATGTCCAAATGTTTATGCAAAAATATTATGTACCCGTTCAGTCGAGATGCCCACAGCACTAGCAATCTCACGCACCTTAACTCTTCTGTCATCCATCACCATATCATGGATTTGATCAATGATTTCTGGAGTCGTAACCTCCACAAGCCGTCCAGAACATTCAGCGTCACTTGTGCCCATATGGCCAGTCCGAAAATTTTGAAACCACTTATAAACTGTTCTAATCGAAGGTGAAGAGTCACCATAATGTTTATCAAGCTTCTCTTTAGTCTCCTGAGGCGTTTTGCCTTTCATAAAGTAATGTTTAATCACCACACGAAATTCTTTTTCGTCCATTTCTTGAAAATCACTCGACTTCCTTGATTCACACGAATGCCAAACACAAAGAAATAGACCAATATGGCTGAAACTTGGTGTGCGTTCATTCAAGAGATGCTACTAACTAAACATGACCTCGATACGCGCCGGTGGTGCCATCTCTCGGACTTTGCACGGACTTTTCAAACCAGCCTCGTATATATATATATATATATATATATATATATATATATATATATATATATATATATATATACAGTCCCTGGCCAAATTATTAGACGCACTGCAAGATTTCATGTAAAATATTAATTACCGAGTGATATTGTACCGTTTTATTATTTTAAATTGATTTGTTTTTTATTTTTTATATTATCCAATCAATTACCTATTTATTTGACATAAATAAAACAGCATTAATTTAGAAAAGCATAAGTTTATTAAGTTTTAAAGAAAAGTGAAATTAATGTTAGTAAAAGTCAATATTTAGTTGAGCCACCTTTAGCCGCTATCAAAGCTTTAATTCTGCGCGGCATGCTATCAATGCAAGACTGTACTGTCTCCTGCATTTGAGGATGATGATTCCACACATGAATAATCTTTTCTAGGAGCTGGGTTTTGTTGGTAATCACATCTTTTTAGCCACTTCTCTTTTCATCAGCTCCCACACATTTTCAATGGGGCCAATCCAACAGAGGGATATTTTTTTTCTGCCAAAAAAGCTTTAACAGACCGAGCAGTGTGGCAGGGAGCTCCATCTTGCATGAAAGTGAATGGTTCCCCATTTGGAAACCATTCTCTGAGCTGCGGAATCAACCGATTTTGTAATACTTCTTTGTACTGATCTTGCCTCATTATTCCTTTGACGACGTACAGACGTCCAGTGCCCTTGCCGCTGATGACTGACAAAATCATCACTTTGGTGGGATGTTTAACCGTCGGGACGACACAATCAGGATGAAACTGTTCTCCATGACGACGACGCACATACTGAGCTTTATTCTGCAAAATTTCGAATGTGCTTTCGTCACTGAAGCAGATCTGTCAAAAAATAGGAAAAATATATAAACTTCCATGTTTATTTGCTTTATTTAACTGAAAATGATAATAATGTATCAATTATTGACTAAATTGCTGTATCTTACCGATCTCCAGAAGTCCACATCTTTGTCTTGCCATTGTTTGGCCCACTTCAGGCGCTTTGCTTTCATTGCAGCTGTTAACTCGGGTTTCCTGGCGGGGCGACAGGCCTTAAAATCTAATTCTTTCAATTTTCTTCGAACAGTGCGCTCAGAACCATTTACGCTAGCATCCTGGAGTTGTGATTTTATTACCTTTGTGGTAGCAAATCTGTTTTCTACACAAATTTTCTTCAAACATCTCTCTGACCGTGGAGTGAAAATTGGTTTTCTACCGCATCTTTTCTTTCTTTTCGGGCTTAATTCCTTCCCTGACTCAATTTTCTTTTTTTATGCGTCGTACACTAGCTTCCGAAACCTCCAATCTTCGTGATATTTCTCGGTTTGTAAATGTTTTCGCAATCACAAAAGCCTTCACTTCAGCTTTTTTTACGTGGTGAAAGATCGCCTTTTCTACCCATAATGAAAAGAGTCCAATTACTTTTTTAAAACACTGCATACAAAATAAACTAATAACTGAGTAGTATAAAACTGTTAAACAAACAATCACAGTCCATAAAGCCACAGAAAACACGTCCGTACCTGACTCGATTCCGATCGCGACTGATACAGGTTTGTACTTGTTTACGTTCATGTATCACTTTGTCAACACAGTGTTGCCATATGTTAGAAATAAATACAAATATGTACTCTACAACAATTCTTTTAAATAAAAATCAATAATATTGTAGTTTAAAAATACCATTATTGCATAAAAACTCTTAAGAAACATAAAATTACTAAAAAAAATACAGTGCGTCTAATAATTTGGCCAGGGACTGTATATATATATATATATATATATATATATATATATATATATATATATATATATATATATATATATATATATATATATATATATATATTAAAAAGTGCAGTGAAATAAAATGTATGTTTCCGCACCTTGACAACGTTGCCGGGTAACTTGACATCTTAGGCAATATTACCATGATATGGAAAATATTATATCCTATTGAACCGGGTAGAAGACAAGAGAGACCGCGCTAGTTTGACCTGATCTGTTGATCTCTACTCCTATGTTATGGACGCTTGTGGTTAAGGAAGAACGCCATTTTACAACAATACCAATCAAAACACACAATTAATTCTGCCAAGTGCTGACTTACTAATCTCGCAGAATTTTCGTTGATATGAACATCTTCCCCGCACTTTCTTGTTTACGATGTGATAAAATGGTGTTTTTAGTGTTCCGTACGGAACACTTATAAGATCACTTCGGTGTCTGTCTGTCTGTCTGTCTGTCACACCCGATTTTCTCCGAAACTATTTGACATAGAAAGGTGAAGTTTGGTAATAATATAGGAATTGATGGCCTCATCAGAGCCATGTAGTTTTGAGAATTAAATTTTGACTTAAGGGGTTAGTTTTGGGGGTGAAGTCGGAAGTGAAAAAAAATTTTTTTTACTAGGTCATCGAGTGTGGTGTCAAATGAAAGCTTGTGAAAACACGAGTAAAAAATATATATATAATATTATACTTGCGCGCACTCTTCTTTGTATTATTTTTAAAAATTCGCGAAAAATCGCTGTCCCGGGCCTTATCTCGAAAAGTACTTACCAAAAAATTTCGAAAAAATTCTGGAATATTCTCCACGGGGTGTAGATTGAACGAAAATTATCACGAGTGCATTACCTTTAATAATTTGTATGGTACATAAAAAAAACAAAAATTTCAAGGTCATCAGATTTCAGTAAAGATTGGAAACACAATTTGTTGAAAACTCATTTGGGGTGTGTTTTGTGAAGTCACTGATCATTTTGTACCACCGTAACATAAATTTTGACTTAAGGGGTTCGTCTTGAGGGGTGAAAAATTTTTTTTTACTAGGTCATTGAGTGTGGTGTCAAATGAAAGTTTGTGAAAACACGAGTAAAAACTATATATATAATGTAATACTTGCACACACTTTTCTTTGTATTACTTTTAAAAAATCGCTGTCCCCTACCTTATCTCGAAAAGTACTGATCAAAAAATTTTGAAAAAATTCTGGAATATTCTCCACGGGGTATAGATTGAACGAAAATTATCACGAGTGCATTACTTTTACTAATTTATTTGGTATATAAAAAAAAACAAAATTTCAAAGTCACCAGTTTTCAGTAAAGATTGGAAACAAACTTTGTTGAAAACTCATTTGGGGTGTATTTTGTGAAGTCACTGATCATTTTATACCACCCTAACAAAAATTTTTATTTTAAAAACAATCTACGTACGGAACACTAATAGTGCAAGTTCAACTTGCACTTGACCGGTTTTTTCTTAATTACAAACGCGCATAGTAATTATAAATGTATAATTTATAGAAAAACAAGAAGTCAACAAACTTTTAAATAAAAAACTAAGAAATATATCATAATCAACGACCATTCCTTCAAAGAATTTATCTTTAAAACTTTTTCTAGCAGTCCATTTTCACCAAAACATAAACTTCTTAACTTTGTCCCAGGTGACAAGACCAATATTGTCTCAGTAATATCTCAGTTTTTCTTTACCAAACTGATAAAAATTGTCGCTTCAAACAACCATTTGTTTCAGTGAAACCGGAAGTAAGATAGAGAGGTATGGCTTTAGCAGGATATAGACAATATTTTAGTGTTGACATTTGACTGGAAATATATTTCTTAAACAGGAAAAATATAATCTTTCGATTTAAAACCAGTTAAATCCTATACTTTTTAGATTCTTGGTCCAGTAATTGTATACTTTTATGGTTTTCCTTTTGTCTTTATTTAGTCTACAGTAGGGGTGCTCAAACGGTCGATCGCGATCGACAAGTCGATCGCGAGTGCTTTCTGAGTCGATCTCGAGAAAAAAATTCCGATATAGAACTATTCACAGATTTTGTTTTAGGTAACTAAAACAAAATGTAATGAATAAACTACTAAAATTTATTCGATCCACAATTAGGCCAGAATAACCCCTTCATCACTTTCTTTTATCGTAATAACCCCCTGCTAGCGGCAAAAGGCGGCTTTATCAAAGGAACGCGCGGTACTTGTCACAGAAAAGCCGCGTTTTTGATACCCGCCGATTTTTCTAGAAACTTCGGGCGCCGTGTTTGACGGGAACATTCGAGATTTCGTTCGCGCCGATATAAATGTTGCGCCTGCAGGAATAGGAGTCAGTCTGAGTTGTAACTTGAAGGAGATACATGGATACAAAGTTTATTAATAAATAGTCCAAAATGAGTGCGGCGAAGAAAAGTAAAACTTATCATTTTAATAACGATTGGAAGGAAGAATTTTTCTTTTGTATGGTAAAGGATAAGTGCATTTGTCTCATTTGCCGTGCGTCAGTTGCAATACCTAAGCGTGGGAACTTAGAGAGGCATCATAAAACGGTTCATAAAAACTATGAAAAGGATTTTCCGTCACAGAGTGAATTAAGAAAACGAAAAGTACGTGATTTGATAACTTGTTTGAAAAAAGAACAAACCATATTCACAAGACCAGCCAAACAATCAAAAGCTGCAACGATCGCGTCATTTAAAATATCTCATATATTGGCGAAACACAAGAAACCATTTGATGATGGATTGGTTGTGAAGCAAGCATTTATTGAAGCGGGTGAGACTTTATTTGGATATTTTAAAAATAAAACAGAGATTATGTCTGCTATTAGAGAACTTCAGTTATCTCGTCCGATTGTCACAAGGCGTGTTGAAGTCATGAGTCAGGACATGGCAGATAAACTAAAACATGATATCATAGAATGTACATACTTTTCTTTACAGTTCAACGAATCTACTGATATGACAGACACTGCCCAGCTGTGTATTTTTATTCGAATGATATTCAATGACATGTCGGCTAAGGAAGAGTTTTTGACAATGATTCCTCTGAAAGGAAAGACCCGTGGCGAAGATATATATGATGTTTTCTTCAATTTTGTAACAAACTACAAGCTACTAATATATAAACTAGTGTGCATTACAACCGATGGACCACCAGCAATGACTGGAAACAAAAACGGTTTTGTGGCATTGTGTCGAGCTAATGATGATTTCCCTTCATTTTTCTACTTCCATTGCATTATATATCAACAAGTTTTGTGTTCAAAAGTTCTAAACATGGAGGAGATTATGGGCATTGCAATACAAATTGTGAATTCTATCCGTGCACGTAGCTTACAACGACGGCTCTTTAAATTGCAGTTGGAAGATAGTGAGTCAGCTGAACACACTGATTTAGTTCTTCACACGGACGTCAGGTGGTTGAATCGCGGAAAGTTCCTAGAAAGGTTTCAAGAATTATTGCCCGAAATAACAGCTTTTCAGGACGAAAGAGGTGATAACACTCAGATGCTGAAAAATGGAAAATGGTCGACTGATTTGGCATTTTTGACAGACATCACAATGCATTTAAACACCATTAATTTGGAGCTTCAAGGTAAAGGAAAAACTATTATTGAGATGATTAGCGCAATAAACGCAATCAAAAGTAAATTGCAACTTATGATAGATCAACTGAAAAGAAAGGATCTGAAAAATTTTCCGTCTTTGAAAGCAAGGATTCCTCAGTTGAATTATGATATTTATGAGGCAGAATTATCAAATATTTTGGGCCAATTCGAAATACGTTTTTACAATTTCAGTAAATTGGCAAATATCGCATCATTTATGAGTTATCCTTTTTCGTGTAAAAACATTGAGGAATTAGCTACTACTCATGTTCTGTTGAAAATAAGTTAGTGCAGATTATCTCACATATACATCTCAAAGCCACAGCATCTGATACAAAATTCTGGTGTGTTTTATATCTGAAGATAAATATCCGAATCTAAGGCAAATCGCCCTTCAACTGACGGCAATGTCTGGGTCAACTTACTTGTGCGAGTCTGCATTTTCTGAAATGAAGATAATTAAGTCAAAATATCGCGATCGACTAACTAGAACTCTTTTGTTTTGTAAGAACCAATAAACTCGAAATTTTGAATAATTATGAGTTTTTTCATTGACATTTTTAGAGCAGACCTACACTTACCTTGACTAAAAAAATGCATATTGTGCGGAAAACTAATATCTATGCCACGATACACCCTACCTAGACGACAATCCTGCATCACACTTACTTGCAGCCTCTCAGAATCGATCGATCGTAGTCTAACAATATTGAGGTAGATCGCCAGCAGTTCAAGTTTGAGCACCCCTGGTCTACAGTTTCGTCACTTGTTTCATTCTATCTGAAAAAAGTCTTTAGTTTGTGCCTGAAGAAAACTTCTGCCTTAGAAAGTCCTTCTTTAAATCGTCCCATAACGCTGTATGTATGTATATATATATATATATATATATATATATATATATATATATATATATATATATATATATATATATATATATAGTGGCGAATAAAAATGTGGAAACATATAAATTCCCATCTCTAGTCTTAACATTTAAACGGTTTATAATTACAATATTTACTTATTAATCGTGTACATGCTAACAAACATTTTGAAGACTAAAACAGTTATTGTTTATTAGAAATGTGCATAGTTTTTTAACGTAACAAAATTATGCACAAACAAAAATATGGAAACATTATTGTTATAAAATAAAAATTCCACTAAGACGACTAAGACGTCGAAAATATTTAATATTTAGTGGGATATTCTTTTGCGTCAATCACTGCTTGACATCTTCTGCCCATAGAGTCAATAAGCCTACCACAAAAATCGGGTCATATTTTTTTTCCATTCTTGTTTTAATGCGATCCAAAGTTCGTCCCGGTTTTTTATATTTCTTTTCCTAATTTGTTTATCCAGATAGTGCCAAAGATTCTCTATCGAGTTCAAACCAGGTGATTGTGAAGGCCAGCGCATCACCCGAATCCTTCATTCAGAAAACCAATTCTTGGCCAAGCGAGATGTGTGTATTGGGTCATTGTCTTATAAAAAATTCATGACACTCTTCTTTATAAGAAAATCAAATTATTTTCTAATATCTCAAGATACATTTGAGCATCCATTCTGCCATTTATCTTTGCCAACGGCCCCATACCAGACCGTCGAAAATAACCCCATAATATGATATTTCCACCGCCATGTTACAAGGTACTTTGGGTCATACCTTAGACCAAATGGTTTTCTTACATAACCAGTAGAATCACTTCCAAAGAGACTGAACCTACTTTCGTCACTAAAGGTTACTAGAGACCACTGATTATGAGTCCTTGTTCCTTAGCAAATTGCAATCTCTGTTTTCTGTGACGCTTTGTAAGGAGTGGCTTTTCAACAGCACGCCTACTATGAAGATTTTCAGATAACATACGACGCCTAATAGTCATGTCTGACACCAATACACCCTGATATTCCTGCCTTAGTTCTTTATTAATATCAACAGCAGTTTTCTTGAGATATTATAATTTTGTCTACTCTCTTACTTGTTTTTCGCGGTCTACCACTTTTAAATGCCGGATTAACAGTGCCCCTTCTCGAAAACTTCTTAACAATTTTGCTGATAGTGCCCCTATGCATATTTAAAGATTTTGCTATTTCAATTTGCTTCTTTCCACTTTGATACAGAGAAATAATTTTATGTTTCAGATCTGACCTGTAATATTTGCACTTTGGCATTTTGACAAAAACCGCACTCTTAAACAATGCTACTAATTTACTTTGTATCAACAATAACTTAGTGTTAAAGCAGAATGATAACATTATTTCGATGCTTTCGATAAGGACAAAACGCGTTTCTGAAAAACCTTATCTACTAGAAAAGGTAAACAAAGTTTTTACAGTCAATAATAAAATTCTATAAAGAAATTGTCAACAAAATAATACTAGTTTAGGATAAAATTTTATATTTTTGATTAAGAAAATGTTTTTCTACCCTATATATATATATAAATATATATATACTATATACTATATATATATATATATATATATATATATATATATATATATATATATATATATATATATATATATATATATACGAGGCTGGTGTGAAAAGTCCGTGCAAAGTCCGAGAGATGGCACCACTGGCGCGTATCGAGGTCATGTTTAGTTAGTAGCATCTCTTGAATGAACGCACACCAAGTTTCAACCATATTGGTCTATTTCTTTGTGTTTGGCAATCGTGTGAATCAAGGAAGTCGAGTGATTTTCAAGAAATGGACGAAAAAGAATTTCGTGTGGTGATTAAACATTACTTTATGAAAGGCAAAACGCCTCAGGAGACTAAAGAGAAGCTTGATAAACATTATGGTGACTCTGCACCTTCGATTAGAACAGTTTATAAGTGGTTTCAAAATTTTCCGACTGGCCATATGGGCACAAGTGACGCTGAACGTTCTGGACGGCCTGTGGAGGTTACGACTCCAGAAATCATTGATCAAATCCATGATATGGTGATGGATGACAGAAGAGTTAAGGTGCGTGAGATTGCTAGTGCTGTGGGCATCTCGACTGAACGGGTACATAATATTTTGCATAAACATTTGGACATGAGAAAGCTATCCGCAAGATGGGTGCCGCGATTGCTCACGCTTGACCAAAAACGGAATCGTGGGAAGGATGAAACATGGATACATTACTATACTCCTGAGACCAAACAACAATCTAAACAATGGGTTACCAAGGGGGAATCTGCACCAAAAAAGGCGAAGACCGTTCCTTCGGCCGGAAAGGTTATGGCGACTGTCTTTTGGGATTCGCAAGGGATAATCCTCATCGACTATCTGGAAAAGGTGAATATTATTCATCGTTATTGGACCGTTTGACAGCCGAGCTGCAAGAAAAACGCCCGCGATTGTCCCACAAGAAAGTCCTTTTCCATCACGACAACGCACCAGCACACACCTCAGCAGTTGTGGTAGCAAAATTAATGGAAATAGGATTCCAACTCGTTTCACATCCCCCTTATTCTCCAGACTTGGCTCCCTCGGACTACTATTTGTTCCCCAATTTGAAGAAATGGCTGGCGGGACAAAGATTTTATTCAAACGAGGAGGTGATTGCAGACACTAATGGATATTTTGCAGACTTGGACAAATCCTATTATTCGGAAGAGATCAACAAACTAGAACATCGTTGGGCGAAGTGTATAAACCTAAAAGGAGACTATGCCGAAAAATAAAAAAGGTTTACCCCAAACACATAAGTAGTTTTTATTTTTGCACAGACTTTTCAAACCAGCCTCGTATATATATATATATATATATATATATATATATATATATATATATATATATATATATATATATATATATATATATATATATATATAGTCGACACTGTTGATAGTGAAACTCTATATAGTGAAAAACTCTTTATAGTGCAATTTTTTCAAGATCTAGAATATTTTAATGAAATTTCATGTAAAAAGTCCTGCATATAGTGAATCTGTAAAATAGTAACACTCTATATAATAAAATTTTTACCGGAATTTTATGTATAAATTTTATGCATTTATTGAGATCTTGACCATTTCGGGTTTCCCATTTTTATCTAACATTAGCACGAATTCCATTTTTATGACGCATTCTTTTGAAAAGGTTCTTAACGCGTTTATAACGCCTAATGGTTGGCAATAAATCAGGTAGATTTCTGTGACAAACCTGGGGAATAACCCATTTTATAGAAACCCGGGGAAAAACCCATTTTATAGTCGAGGCCCAGTAATTCGCAAATTCAGGTTCAGTTTCTTTTTGTTTAAGAATCAAGTAAGATGTCCAAGCGAGTGTGTTTAAGTTTAACTGAGAAAATTAAAGTTTTGGAGGAAGTTGATAAAGGCTGCAAAAAAATTGATGTTGCTGCAAAATTTGGTGTTTTCTCCAAGTTGCGTCTCTCTGATAATAAAAAGTCGCGACAGTATCATCAAGAAACCTAGTGTTCCAAGCAGTCGAAAACGAGTACGGGTGAGTACTTACGAGGTTGTAAATGAAGCAGTTTTACGATGGTTTTAAGTGGCCCGTATGCAT
The DNA here is from genome assembly GCA_019049505.1 of Pachyrhynchus sulphureomaculatus. Lineage (NCBI taxonomy): Eukaryota > Metazoa > Arthropoda > Insecta > Coleoptera > Curculionidae > Pachyrhynchus > Pachyrhynchus sulphureomaculatus. The sequence goes on from CM032451.1 coordinate 2,963,176, forward strand.
CAAAACGTACCAATATCGGGAAATTTAATAAAGCAAAAGGCTCTACAATTTGCTAAAGAATTTAACTGCGTTAATTTTCAAGCTAGTGAAGGGTGGTTGAGTGCCTGGAAGACTCGCAATTCAATTGTTTTCAAGACGGTGTCTGGCGAGAGTGCAAGCGTTAGTCAGGAGGACTGTGACATTTGGACTGAAACTGTTTTAAAAAGTGCATTGAAAAAGGACGAGCTAAAAAAACCTTTTCAATTGTGATGAAACCGGTTTGTTTTTTAAATGTTTGCCAAATAAAACTTTTGCTTTTAAAAGTGATAAATGTTTTGGTGTTTAAAACAAGTAAAGAAAGGGTGACAATTATGGTTGGAGCAAACATGGATGGCTCAGAAAAACTGAAATTACTGCTCATAGGTAAAAGCAAAAAACCCCGTTGTTTAAAAGGAGTTAAATCTCTGGAGTTAGATTACGCCAATAATAAAAGGCATGGATGACTTCTGAGATTTTCGAAAGATGGATCAAAGAAGATCACGAAAATGAAAAGCCAAAAGCGAAAGATTGTGATGTTTATAGACAATTGTCCTGGACATCCAGTTACTGTAAGTAAAAAATTAAGGAATATTAAATTGATCTTTTTTTCCACCAAACATGAGCTCCAAATTGCAATCTATGGACCAGGGTATTATAAAAAACATAAAACATCATTACCGAAACAGAATTGTTCACAAAATTGTTAATGCGATTGATAACAACCTTCCAGTCCAAAAATTGATTATCCTTAAAGAGTGTATAACCGAAGTCGCTAAAGTAAGGAGTAAAAATGTTTCTTAGAAAACTATCAAAAACTGCTTTTCTAAAGCAGGTTTTACTGAAAAAATTGACGAATGGAAAGAAGAAGACGAAATGGATCTCGCTACCTTAAAAAGGCAATGGGGTATTCTACAAAAAACTGCTACCGTCGACGCAGATTTTTTTACTTGAAGATTTCTTAGAAATCGACAATGATGTTGGCACGACAGATCTCCCAAGACATAATTGACGATATAAAAAGTATAGGAGATCATGAAGAAGAAACTAAAACCGGGGAATATCCTGCTAAATTTAGTGAAAATGAAATAAGAAATGCATTTGACATTGTGCGAAGTACTCTCAGGGGCCAGGAAAGTGTACCTGATTAAATCTTTATACATTTGAATAAATGCGAGAATTTTGTTGGGCAACAATTATTTTTCAAAAGAAAATAACTGATTATTTTTCCTAGTATGTATGTACATAGTATGTACATATGTATTAACAGATTTTGTATTATTCTTTTTACTTCGTATGTAGTACATACATACATAAAGTCCGTACCTTATATCTTTACACGTGCGTCATAGTTTTCAGGCAATATCCCAGACGACTATTATATTTTTTGTCTCTTTTTACCAATACCTAGGATTTATTGGTGAAAAGAGACAAATAATATAATAGTGGTCTGGAGTGAATATGGAATGAAAACTATGACGCACGGGTAAAGATATAACGTACGGACTTTATGTTTGTATTTAGCCCTGTACATGCTATGTACTATTTAAACTATCAAAGGTTTAATAAAATCTTTTCTAATAATTCAATTTTGCAATTTTTTTTGTTGCTTGTACCTTATAAAATACAAGTTTTGGTTATGAATATGTTAGTGGCTAACTTTAAAAAATACCCTCGTAATGTGGAGAGAGTTCACTTGGGTTTCTTTTTTTTTATACTATATTGGGAATGTCGAATCTTTGGCACAATGACACTACTTAGAATATACCACCACTACATTAAACACTTTATTTTTGCACTCAAAATTGACTGTTATATTGAAAAGAATTTTGTTCCATACAAAGTTTAGATAATGTTAAGTAGTCATGAGTAATTTCGTTCTTAAAGTCATTGATCTTAAGTAATTCTTTGAGATATTGTACAGTTTGTAGTATTGGCACACTTGGAAACAAAGAACTGACATCAAAAATATTAGGATTTCACCTTCAATGAGAACTAGATCTTTTGTTTTGTTAATGAATTCTAATGAATTTTTCACTGCAAAAGTATTTAATAGTAATTCTCAAGTTCTTTTGATAACCATTTGGGTATCAAATATGTGGGTGATCCGACAGATGAAACAATGGATCGCATTGCTTTTCCAGATTTATCAATTTTGGGTAAGCAACACAACTTCGGTATGATCGGATTACTCACATTTAATTTAAATTTTAGTGAGTCCGAGATAAGGTTCTTACATTTCTTTAAAGAATTTTTAACTTCTGTTATCATCGGCAATGGATTTCTTATTATTTTTTTCATAAGGGTAGTGAAACGAATTAAAAATAAAAGGTAAAGGCATAGTCTTCGTCAAAAAAGCCAGACACTTGTTCTAGCCTATATGTTAGTTTGCTTTTCGTTTTCGTTCTAATCAGTTTATATCATATTTGGGGAGCCGCTCTCAGTCAGTACACTATAATGGATATATATCCGATTCCTATATCGCAACCTCGGGCGTGCCACAGGGATCCAATCTTGGTCCCCTACTATTTTTGCTATATATTAATGACCTCTGTGATACTCTGAATTGTGGCAGGCTGCTTTTCGCTGATGATCTCAAGCTGTATGCGCCCATCTCATGTATTCAGGACTGTAAAGTGCTTCAAATTGAGCTTAGAGTGCTTGAGGATTGGTGTAAGCACAATAAATTAGACTTTAATATTTCTAAATGTAAAATTATGTCGGTGACGAGGAAAAACCATATAATAACATATGGATATTCACTAGGAACGTCAACGCTCGGGCGCACTAACAGTGTAAGGGACTTGGGAGTAGTATTCGATAACAAAATGAATTTTTCTAATCACATTAATAACGTAACGCTGGAAGCCAATCGTCTATACTTTAATAGTGAACGATCTATAATACTGCTATATGAGTCTTATGTGAGGTCCAAACTAGAGTATGCCTCTCTTATTTGGAGCCTATATTATTTATGCTACAAACTAATGCTAGAACGAGTTCAGAAAAAATTTCTAAAATATTTATCATATAAAGTAGATGGTGTCTATCCAATGAGAGTACTCTTTGGTATTGGAGAGATTTAATTTTCAATCACTTGAGGCTCGCAGAGAGTGTTCGTCTATAATTTTCTTGTATAGATTGTTGAACGGAGTCATCGACTGTCCTCAGCTGCTATCGGAGGTGGCTATATTAGTGCCTAGAATTAATTCACGAAATACTGCTACTAATCTCAGGTTAATTGAACCAATCAATGTTATGTGCAATAAATTTAACTTAATTAGTAATGAATGTGACATTTTTGCAGACACCGAAAATAAGATTCGGTCAATATGTTTAGATCATTTCACTTGATAGGACATTTATAAAAATTCTTTTAGAAACTTGTTTTGCTTGTTGGATGTATGTAACTAATATTTGTTTTATTTCACTTTTATTCTAATTTGTACTGCACTGATTCATTTAGTTCCTTTATTCATTTTTATTTCTTTCTTTCTTCTTTTTTTTGGTGTTTTTGTCTATTTTTGTTGTTACTTTAGTACCTTAGTTTTTAGAGAAAATTTCATTCATATTCTGTTGGGAATAAAGCTATTATTATTATTATTATAACTCAGCTAGTTGACGGCTACTGACCTGAGGATTATCTTCAACATGAAGTAAAATCTCCATTTCTTTTTCATCATTGGTAGCATTCTGGTTTACTACTTTCCGTCTCGTATACTCAACGCTGCCACTACCATCAAACCGTTCCATTAAGCACTGATGGTATACGTCTATTAGGGTACTTCGTTCCATAAAGCCTGACAGCCAAAAGACAATTAATTCATTTTTACTTTACTTACTACAATAAATTAAACTATTTTTACTTGCTTAATAGACATGTCAAAATTTGACAATGCCTACATTTTTTTGTTTTGTCTTGGCAACTATGATGTTATAGCGTGAGTGTATTAAAAACAAGGGTAAAAATTGAAAAATTCAAAGTAAATCGAAAACTATTAGAAATAGGTGTATGACATACTTATTGAAAGTTGGAGGGTTTTGTAAAATCTATCAGAAAAAATAACAATATACAGGGTGTGCCATTTAAAAAATGTGAGATTTTTCAATTTAAAATAGTCATAAAGGCATAAATTTATTTTGATCACCCTGTAGCATCTAACTCAAATTTCTTTACATATATCTTTTTTGTTATCTTTATAGAACCCTCGTACCAATAATGAGTATTTCACCTTCAGAAACAATGGCGCTACTGGCAATTTTTTACAAAACTGAAAACTAGTATTTTTTAAAAAAAAAATTGAAATATTAGAAAAATTACTAGGTATAGGTACATAACATTACTAATAAAAAATTTATAAAACTTTACGCAGAATTTAAAAATAAATTTGAAAATAGCATGTTCAATTAAAAAAAAAAAAAACATATGTTATATCGGCCACATTTTTGTGTGGTGTAAAATAAAAAAATGAGAATTTCTATATAAAAAATATAAGAAATAAGGGAATCCTAAATAAAAAATATAAAAAATTGAGGTTGCTTTATTATGGCGATTTGGTATAACCGCTTAAACAATCGAATTTCTTAATTGTCTCTGAGAGAAAAGCTAAATCAAATACGTGACCAGTGTCCATAAACTCAACTAAAGGATATATCAATATAGATTAAAGTTTCCTTTAAGCATTTTTTCCATTTTAACTTTTTTCTTAGCAAAGTGTTATTAAAATGTTTGTGATGTGCTACAGACATGAGATTATGACTTTGAACATGTTTACTAATATGACTGTAATCCCGGACACCAAAAAAATAGACAAACTATGTCATTCATACCCTCGTTTCCTGTGAAATAATTGATCCATTAAAAGCTGCAACGAGTGCCGTAAGGACAAGTAGCAAACACTGGACAGATTTCTAGCTCTATCTTATGGAAAAAAAATCGACCAAGTGTAAGTCGGACTGGCGCAATTAGTGTTTCGTACATTGATTGTTGTTAAAATACAAAAAATCGCAGGACCTTTGGCGCAGTGGGTTAGGAAGTCTGCTGTGAATCCAGAGGTCGGCGGCTCGAGTCCGCCAATCTGCTTGGGTGTTTGTATTCGTCCTTAATAAGTTGATCGCATATGTATAAAATAGGACTGGATAGTGGCATGACTGCGAGTCAGACAGTCGGCTACCGGTCAGAATTCGACTGGGTAATGGTCTAACCTGAAACGAGTCAATAAACAAACAAAAAAAAATACAATGCAATACAAAATGCAAATTTGCGGATAAAGCGAACCAAATTTGGATGCTTTGTGTCCGTTTATAACGAACTTACCACTCCCTGTGCTCGATGTCGCGCGACTTGATCTAGGAAATTCACTGAAACTCGCTGGGAACCACTATTCTACTCGTTTTCGCCGCGTCGCTAGTTCGAGCAGTATTATTTTCAAAGTAGCAAAGTGAATATTTTAGTTTTTATTCTAAAATGAGTACACAAAAACGTAAAAAAACGTTAAAAGGCAAATACGATATTATACGGAAAATAGAAAATGGAGTTAAACAAAGTAATGTTTGCAAATAGTTGAATTTAACTAAATCTACGGTTTCTACCATATGGAAGAAGAGGCAAGAAATTTTATTAATCTATGATAAAAGAAACTTTAGTTGTAAAAAAGTAAGAAAATCTGCACATGACCAAGTCGATAAAGGATTCCTTAAACGGTCATGAATATGTTCCTATTACCGGCTATACTTTACAAGAGAAAGCTAGTGAATTCGGAGGGAAAATAGAGAACACTGAGTTTAACTGTTCTAGAAGTTGGATTGAACGATTTAAAAAGCGACATAATATTAGTGAGGGTAAGATAGTAAGAGAAACTGCAGGAGTGGATATAACTGTTGTTGATCAGTGGTTGGCCAATATATGTCCAAAAATTCGAGAAACTTATGAATATGTGGACATTTTTAGTGCAGATGAGATAGATTTGTTTTACAAAGACATTAAAGTTTGTCGGAGATAATTGTGCTGATGGAAAATTATCAAAAGTAAGCATTACTGTGTTGGTAACTGCAAATATGTCTGGAACAGAAAAAAGAAAATTGGTGGTGAAAGGAAAGTCCGCCAATCCGAGGTGTTTTAAAAACAAACATTTACCAGTAAAGTATAAATCTATAAATTTTAAAAAACGAACTGATCGAATGGGACAAAGAATTAAAATTCACAAACAGAAAAATTTTACTTTTGATTGACAACTGTACAGCGCATCCTGAAGTTGATCTACAGCAAATAAAATTGGTTTTTATACCTCCAAACACAAGTGCAAAACTGCAGCCTATGGATCAAGGTGTGATATATTCTTCAAAATGTCATTATAGAAAGATTTTACTTACGAAAATGTTAGAGATGATTGATAAAGGTAACATTTTTTCTGTAACTCTCCTGGACGCTATAAACTTTATCCATATGGCTTGGCAAAAAATCAGTAGAGAAACCACCGCAAACTGTTTTAAGCATGGCGGATTTTTAAAGAATGAATATGACTCAGATGATGAGCTACCGTTGACTTACTGGACTGAAAAACATCGAGAAGATCCTACTAATTGTCTAGAATTTGTTTACGATGCTGACATTCAACAAAGTAGTGGAAATCGAGATTAAAAAGATGTTTAATCACTTTAATTTTGAAGAATATGTATGTGCTGATAATGTGCTGAGATTAGTGCTTCGTGATAAGTGGGTAACCATTTAAAAATTTCCTGTAGGAACTGCAATAATTATTGTTGCTGATGTAAAATAGGCTCGTGTATCTACATCTATTCCTACAGTAAATATATGATGGGCTCAAACAATAAATCCTAATAAACCAATTGCTATTATAGCATAAATTATACCTAATACACCAAAGGATTCTTTTTTTCTTCTTTCTTGTCTAATAATATGAGAAATTATGCCAAATCCGAGAGAAATATTAACTGATGATCAAATTCTGACATCAGTGACTTCTGGAAAGATTTTGAGCAATAAAGACGACGAAGACGAGCTTGGATAAGGAGATAATATTGATGTTCCATCCATTTCAGAAATGACTAAAAAAATGACTGAAACTCGCAATTTTTTGGAATCACGTGAAGTTCCTGAACACATCTGGAGTAGTTTTTATGACCTTGACAATTATATAAATACCATTCATTTTTCAAGTAAAATTGTATAAAAGAAAATTACTAATTTTATTGTATAAACTACGTATTTTAATGTTTTCGTTTATACTCGTATACGAGGCTGGTTTGAAAAGTCCGTGCAAAGTCCGAGAGATGGCACCACCGGCGCGTATCGAGGTCACGTTTAGTTAGTAGCATCTCTTAAATGAACGCACACCAAGTTTCAGCCATATTGGTCTATTTCTTTGTGTTTGGCATTCGTGTGAATCAAGGAAGTCGAGTGTTTTTCAAGAAATGGACGAAAAATAATTTCGTGTGGTGATTAAACATTACTTTATGAAAGGCAAAACGCCTCAGGAGACTAAAGAGAAGCTTGATAAACATTATGGCGACTCTGCACCTTCGATTAGAACAGTTTATAAGTGGTTTCAAAATTTTCGGACTGGCCATATGGGCATAAGTGACGCTGAACGTTCTGGACGGCCTGTGGAGGTTACGACTCCAGAAATCATTGATCAAATCCATGATATGGTGATGGATGACAGAAGAGTTAAGGTGCGTGAGATTGCTAGTGCTGTGGGCATCTCGACTGAACGGGTACATAATATTTTGCATAAACATTTGGACATGAGAAAGCTATCCGCAAGATGGGTGCCGCGATTGCTCACGCTTGACCAAAAACGGAATCGTGTGAAGTGTTGCAAGGATGGTTTGCAGCTGTTCCAGAAGAATCCGGAGGACTTTAAGCGTCGGTTCGTCACTGTGGATGAAACATGGATACATTACTATACTCCTGAGATCAAACAACAATTTAAACAATGGGTTACCAAGGGGGAATCTGCACCAAAAAAGGCGAAGACCGTTCCTTCGGCCGGAAAGGTTATGGCGACTGTCTTTTGGGATTCGCAAGGGATAATCCTCATCGACTATCTGGAAAAGGGTAAAACTATTACAGGTGAATATTATTCATCGTTATTGGACCGTTTGAAAACCGAGCTGCAAGAAAAACGTCCGCGATTGGCCCACAAGAAAGTCCTTTTCCATCACGACAACGCACCAGCACACACCTCAGCAGTTGTGGTCGCAAAATTAATGGAAATAGGATTTCAACTCGTTTCACATCCCCCTATTCTCCAGACTTGGCTCCCTCGGACTACTATTTGTTCCCCAATTTGAAGAAATGGCTGGCGGGACAAAGATTTTATTCAAACTAGGAGGTGATTGCAGACACTATGTCGAAAAATGGAAAAAAAGGTTTACCCCAAACACATAAGTAGTTTTTATTTTTGCACGGACTTTTCAAACCAGCATCGTATGTACCAACATACATATTAATAACTTTAGTGTGACTTGTTTTATGTTCCTTTGAACGTTTTCTTTTAATTTAATAATTATTATTATTTATTTTTCTAAGCATTAGTGCCTAATTTAAATAAAAAAGTAGTGAAAAATGATATAGATTTTGTTTATTGTTTGTAACGAACTTCGGATATAGCGAACCATTTTTTGTGATTTTTTGGAGTTCGTTATAAACGGACTTCACTGTATTATAATAGCAAGTTATATATAGTTATATAACTTTTAATCTTGGATCCCGTTTAGATGTAAACAAGCGGAGCCTTGACTGTAACTAACCACTGAGAGCAAGCAAGCTGGACACCTGTCTCTTCTTGTGTTATTATTTTTAGATGACCGGGTAACATAGTCTCCTATACTCATAGTTAACAGGCTTATTATTAAATATTTTAATTTAATTCCAAACATGCGATGGTAACATTTGTTTTCCTTGACATAATTTGTAAGGTTTGCGTTAACTCCTTCAAGGAAAAGGGCCATTATTCAGTATAACGCATTAGGCTGCATGGTATTTATTTTTTATTAAATTTAAAACATTTGCATAAACAATCTTTTCTCCGGTTACAGCAAGAAACGCTTTTTTCTTTAGATAAAAGTGGGTATAGTTTGTTTGTTTACGACTTTTGACTAAAATGTGCTGTAATTAATGCTGAATTCATCTTCATTTTACGATGTTCTTACCTCTGTGGATTCAAATAACTACTAACTGTCTAAATATCCATGCAAATGGTTTTAATAACTGTTTTCGTAAGCGCCAATAGGTCCCATAACATTTAGAGAAAACTAACACCAGGTCCTGTAAGCACATGTGTGGATTCATGAGGTACAGTCCTGCGCATGTTCGAATTGATATCGGTTGATGCCAGCGAAATAGTCTCATTTAAACACAAAATATGCTCTAGTCTGTAACCCTAGTTTTGTGTTACCTAATTTTAAAGTTTTCCATTGTATAAAGGTTACTTCTGATATCTAGTATGTTGGACTTGGCACCATGACTCCCGAAAGAAATGAATTATCGATTTTAAATTCGGTTCGTTTAACACTTGACACGAAACAGAAATGTTTTGTTTTAAGCGGTCTGGCTGAAGACGAACCAGTTAGAATGATTGGGGTCATTAAATATTGTATAGCTTCAGCAGTATTTGAGAATTTTTTCTGGTTTTCGGTTAAGATAATGAATAAACTTTAAGCACAAATATTTTTACTCAAACATGTGAAGGGCTGATAGAATCGAAGAAATGGTAAAAAGGATCATGTTGTACTTGCTTTTCAATTACATTGAGCCATTACCGAATGTAAGTAACACATACAAGCTTAATATTTAATTAATAAAATTATCTTTAAGATTATTACATACTGCCCTTGAAAAATGATTTATGTTAGGTCTTGTCGAACTTGTCGAAAGATGTAAAGACCTTATGGTACAGTACATGCTATGTTGCAACCCTTAAGGGTAAAAAATAACTTCGTAAGACCGTATTCATAGTCATTCGTTGAGGAGGTTCTCTACTTCCCATATATTTTCAATGAAGTTTTTCGTATCATAGTCACAAAAATTCGTATTGAATTCCTCTTCAGAGAGAAAGAGAGTCTTTTAATCAGACTCAAAAAACTCCTAAGTAGTACTTATAAGTTATATAGACAAAAATCTAGAAGGGTTATTTTTTTACAAATCAGCTTAGCATAGGAAGTAATAATACCTTTTAAAGATTCGTCAATTCCAAAAACTCTAAAAAGGATTTATAATACGATCTATACGACGTAACATCTTTTGACCCCCTTCCCTACACTATTAACCTTATATATGTTTGACCGTAAACAATTGAGAGTAATAAAATATAACATAATTTTCAGATTCCTGGACTCCTTAAACATGAGGTAAAACATGATTTATACAAACACAACCTCTTGAGCTCCTACCGCTCCTTATTAAGTCCTAATATGTTTAATTATAAGTAATTAAACTCCCCCACTTCCCACTTTTTCTACTCTTTATATGTTACATTATCTAGCTCTATTCTAAATAGAATCCAACAAATGCAGTGTACGTTTGGGAGTAGAGCCAGAACATAGAAGCAAGGGTACATCTAAGGTATTAATAAGTGTAGTTTATCTACCGCCACAAGCTAGTTGGGAATTGTATGCGTGTTATTGTGATGCAGTGGAAAATGCAGTAAATAATACGAATGCGCAGAATGTAATTGCAATAGATGATTTTAACATTCCAAAAGTTAACTGGGTAAATGAGGGTTACGGAATACGGGCGGGTGGTAATCTATATGTTCAAAGCAAGATCCTTTTTGATTTTGCTGCGTACCTTAACCTTAAACAAACCAATAATATTCCGAATATCACCGCGAATTTACTCTTTGCTAGTATAGATATTGACATAATGCTTGCTAATCAGCCACTGCTCCTACTGAATAACTACCATCCAGCCCTCGCCTTTGAACCGAATGTATCTTGTGAACCAGAAGAATCTATAGATTTTGATTACGAATATTACGATTTTGAGGGGGCTAATTTCAATGAAATTGATTCGTTTTTAGGTTTCTTTGACTGGAATTAACTGGTCAATTCAAATACTGTAAATGAATCTGTAAATATCTTTGATGGTGTAATTTATACTACATTTGATTTATTTATACCTAAAAAAAGATCTAGGAAACCAAAATTCTCTTCACCTTGGTTTAATGATACATTGAAAGAATTGATTTTTAAAAAGAAAATAGCTCATAAAAGATTTAAAACTACCAAGTCATCAAATGATTATATTATTTTCTCTGAATTTAGGAAATAATGTAAAGCTTTATCGGAGTTTTGTTATAAGAATTACATTAGCAATATACAAGCATCAATTACCAGCAATAGTAGAAATTTTTGGAGATATATTCATTTAAAAAATAAGAGTTTTGAAATACCAAATGTTATGTCTTATGATTCTATATTCATCTACGAGGCTGGTTTGAAAAGTCCGTGCAAAGTCCGAGAGATGGCACCACCACCGGCGCGTATCGAGGTCATGTTTAGTTAGTAGCATCTCTTGAATGAACGCACACCAAATTTCAGCCATATTGGTCTATTTCTTTGTGTTTGGCATTCGTGTGAATCAAGGAAGTCGAGTGATTTTCAAGAAATGGACGAAAAAGAAATTTCGTGTGGTGATTAAACATTACTTTATGAAAGGCAAAACGCCTCAGGAGACTAAAGAGAAGCTTGATAAACATTATGGTGACTCTGCACCTTCGATTAGAACAGTTTATAAGTGGTTTCAAAATTTTCGGACTGACCATATGGGCACAAGTGACGCTGAACGTTCTGGACGGCCTGTGGAGGTTACGACTCCAGAAATCATTGATCAAATCCATGATATGGTGATGGATGACAGAAGAGTTAAGGTGCGTGAGATTGCTAGTGATGTGGGCATCTCGACTGAACGGGTACATAATATTTTGCATAAACATTTGGACATGAGTGAAGTGTTGCAAGGATGGTTTGCAGCTGTTCCAGAAGAATCCGGAGGACTTTAAGCGTCGTTTCGTCACTGTGGATGAAACATGGATACATTACTATACTCCTGAGACCAAACAACAATCTAAACAATGGGTTACCAAGGGGGAATCTGCACCAAAAAAGGCGAAGGCCGTTCCTTCGGCCGGAAAGGTTATGGCGACTGTCTTTTGGGATTCGCAAGGGATAATCCTCATCGACTATCTGGAAAAGGGTAAAACTATTACAGGTGAATATTATTCATCGTTATTGGACCGTTTGAAAACCGAGCTGCAAGAAAAACGCCCGCGATTGGCCCACAAGAAAGTCCATTTCCATCACGACAACGCACCAGCACACACCTCAGTAGTTGTGGTCACAAAATTAATGGAAATAGGATTCCAACTCGTTTCACATCCCCCCTATTCTCCAGACTTGGCTCCCTCGGACTACTATTTGTTCCCCAATTTGAAGAAATGGCTGGCGGGACAAAGATTTTATTCAAACGAGGAGGTGATTGCAGACACTAATGGATATTTTGCAGACTTGGACAAATCCTATTATTCGGAAGGGATCAACAAACTAGAACATCGTTGGACGAAGTGTATAAGCTAAAAGGAGATTATGTCGAAAAAATAAAAAAGGTTTACCCCAAACACATAAGTAGTTTTTATTTTTGCACGGACTTTTCAAACCAGCCTCGTATACATGGAATTATTTCTGTTCTGTATGTTGCAATAAAAAATGTGATACATATGATGTTAAGGTTTTGCCAGATGTAGATATAAGTAGTTGCGATATTAGCCAAATAGATATACATATATAACGCCATCCATAAAACAAGTGACAGTTTATCAATAAGTCCAGATAGGATACCAACAATGTTTCTGAAAAGTTGTTGTTATATTGTATCCAGTATTTTAAGTTTTATTTTTAATAAGTCTATTTTAGAGGGCGAATTTCCTGATGCATGGAAACTATCATATGTGACTCCAATTCATAAAAGCGGAGAAAAATCCTCAATAAAGAATTGTAGAGCGGTCTCCAAAACATTTATAACAGCGAAGGTGTTTGAATCAGTTGTTGACTCAAAGGTAAAGCCCCATTTCCAACATATATTAAGCGATTGTTAACATGGGTTTATATGAGGGGGTTCCACTGTTACCAATTTGCTAGTCTACGAAAATGAGCTTAGGAACGCTTTGGAAACCACCAAACAAGTAGATGTAATCTACACAGATGTCTTAAAAGCATTTAATAAAGTCAACCATAAACTACTAATTTAGAAACTTGAGCGTTCGGGCATTTTCGGTAACTTATTGCGATGGTTCAGAAGTTATCTTTCTGATAGTAAACAGATTGTAAAGATTAAGGGTTTTTATATCAGACTAGCCGGGCCGGCGGCTCCGCTCGCGTGGACTTGATTCACTACTATCGTCACTGCTTATTCCTTATGTTACCCAACGTAATAAAATATCTCCCATCAGTTCTCCTTATCTCCCAATATTTCTCCTTATTTCCATTATCTAGGCTTATCTCTGCTCATCTGCCATTATTTCTCCTTATCTCCCATTATTTCTCCTTATCTCCCATTATCTCACCTTATCTCCCATTATCTAGATTTATATCAAATTATATAGAACATATGTATAAATTTGTAAAAAACACATAAATCGGATAAGTGGTTCTCGAGTGATAAGCGCACTAACGGACAGACAGACAGACAGAGAGACGTTGCATTTTATATATTGTATTCTTTGCTACATGATATTGTTCCATATTTAAGGGAGTGTATTGCAAGAGAACGCGCTAACGGCAAACTTTTCTCCTACTTGATTCACTATTATCGTCTCTGCTTATTCCTTATGTCACCTAATAAAATATATCCTATAACCTGGCCAGAGAACATACGTATGTTTAAAAAAAAGCACGTAAATCGGATAAGTGGTTCTCCAGTGATAAGCACACTAACGGACGGACAGAGAGAGACATTGCATTTTATACATATTATAGATATTCTCTGCTACATAATATTGTTCCATATTTAATGGTTTGGACTGTGTATTGCAAGAGAACGCGCTAGCGGCAAACTTTGTCCGACTTCATTTACTATTATTGTCACTGCTCATTCCTTATGCTACCTATCGTAATAAAATATAGCCTATAACCTGGCCGGAGAACATATGTATGTACGAAAATCGGATAAGTGGTTCTCCAGTGATAAGCGCACTAACGGACAGACAGACAGACAGAGATACGTGGCATTTTATATATATTATAGATGTAATAAAATATATACCTATAACATGGTCAGAAAACATGAATTTAAAAAATCACGTAAATCGGATAAGTGGTTCTCGAGGGATAAGTGCATTAACGGACAGACAGACAGACAGACAAACATTGCATTTTATATATTATAAATATAGATTATTATTATTATTATTATATAACCTGGCCAAAGAATATATGTATGAATTTAAAAAAAGACAGGTAAATCGGATAAGTGGTTCCTGCGTGATAAACGCACTAATGGACAGACAGACAGACAGAGAGACATTGCATTTTATATATATTATAGATTATACCTTACAGATATTCTTTGCTACATAATATTGTTCCATATTTAATGGTTTAGGCTGTGTATTGCAAAGGCACGCGCTAGCGGCAAACTTATTTCCGACATCATTCACTATTTTGCGTCACTGCTCATTCCTTATGCTACCTATCGTAATAAGATATAGCCTATAACCTGGCCAGAGAACATATGTATGTTTTAAAGAAAAAAGTACGTAAATCGGATAAGTGGTTCTTCAGTGATAGGCGCACTAACGGACAGACAAACAGACAGACAGACAGAGAGACGTTGCATTTTATATATATTATAGATGAAATCATTGTGACATCTGATGTTCCACAGGGTTGCCACCTATCCCCACTCCTTTTTAACATCAATGATATTTCAGACTTTCTAAAACAATCAAAATTTTTGTTATATGCAGATGATTTAAAGATATATAGAAAAGTGATATCAATGGAAGATTGTTATAAATTACAACTAGATTTGGAAAGTTTAAAGGATTGGTGTCAATTAAATAATATGAATCTTAATATACAGAAATGTCAAGTTGTGCAATTTTATAGAAAAAAGAATGTTTTAATGTTTAATTATAAGATTGATGACGGTATTCTGAAGAGGAGTGATGTTATGAAGGATCTTGGGGTGTATTGTAAATGTAAGTTTTAATTTTCACATTGAATATATGACAAATAAGGCTATGAAAATGTTAGGTTTTATTAAAAGATCACTGTCTGATTTTACCGATATTAAGTGTTTTAAAGTTTTAAATTGTTCGTTTGTCAGATCAGTACTAAAGTATGCTTGTCCAGTATGGTCACCATACTAAAAGACATATGTAGATTTAATTGAGCGTGTGCAAAAAAAGTTTCTAAGATTCATAGGGTATAAAATGGGACTAACAGTGGAAAATATTGTATACGAGGAAATAATGAATTTATTAAATTTACCTAGCCTGGAAGACAGGAGAAGGATAACCGTTATTTGCACACTACGTAAAGTTTTAAATTCTGAAGTTGACGGCCCAGAACTTCTGGAGAAGATTGGACTTAATACTCCTCAAAGAACACTATGTATAACAAATTTATTTCATTTACCATTTCACCGAACAAATTACGGTTTATTATCAGCATTGACTAGACCGTGTGCTGGGGCTAATGTTATTAATAGAGTCGCCAATATAGATGTATTTAGTGATAACATTCAAACCCCAAAAAATAAAACTAGACAGGTTTTGTGATAATGCTTCGGATGAGGAAACTCTTATTATGTTTTTAGTAATATGTAAATGTTATGTTTTTCCTTTTATTTTTTATTTGCCTTATCTGTAAATGGCTGGCCCGTTAATAAATTATTTATTTACGAGGCTGGTTTGAAAAGTCCGTGCAAAGTCCGAGAGATGGCACCACCGGCGCGTATCGAGGTCATGTTTAGTTAGTAGCATCTCTTGAATGCACACCAAGTTTCAGCCATATTGGTCTATTTCTTTGTGTTTGGCATTCGTGTGAATCAAGGAAGTCGAGTGATTTTCAAGAAATGGACAAAAAAGAATTTCGTGTGGTGATTAAACATTACTTTATGAAAGGCAAAACGCCTCAGGAGACTAAAGAGAAGCTTGATAAACATTATGGTGACTCTGCACCTTCGATTAGAACAGTTTATAAGTGGTTTCAAAATTTTCGGACTGGCCATATGGGCACAAGTGACGCTGAACGTTCTGGACGGCCTGTGGAGGTTACGACTCCAGAAATCATTGATCAAATCCATGATATGGTGATGGATGACAGAAGAGTTAAGGTGCGTGAGATTGCTAGTGCTGTGGGCATCTCGACTGAACGTGTACATAATATTTTGCATAAACATTTGGACATGAGAAAGCTATCCGCAAGATGGGTGCAGCGATTGCTCACGCTTGACCAAAACGGAATCGTGTGAAGTGTTGCAAGGATGGTTTGCAGCTGTTCCAGAAGAATCCGGAGGACTTTAAGCGTCGTTTCGTCACTGTGGATGAAACATGGATACATTACTATACTCCTGAGACCAAACAACAATCTAAACAATGGGTTACCAAGGGAGAATCTGCACCAAAAAAGGCGAAGACCGTTCCTTCGGCCGGAAAGGTTATGGCGACTGTCTTTTGGGATTCGCAAGGGATAATCCTCATCGACTATCTGGAAAAGGGTAAAACTATTACAGGTGAATATTATTCATCGTTATTGGACCGTTTGAAAACCGAGCTGCAAGAAAAACGCCCGCGATTGGCCCACAAGAAAGTCCTTTTTCCATCACGACAACGCACCAGCACACACCTCAGCAGTTGTAGTCGCAAAATTAATGGAAATAGGATTCCAACTCGTTTCACATCCCCCCCTCTTCTCCAGACTTGGCTCCCTCGGACTACTATTTGTTCCCCAATTTGAAGAAATGGCTGGCGGGACAAAGATTTTATTCAAACGAGGAGGTGATTGCAGACACTAATGGATATTTTGCAGACTTGGACAAATCCTATTATTCGGAAGGGATCAACAAACTAGAACATCGTTGGAAGAAGTGTATAAGCCTAAAAGGAGACTATGTCGAAAAATAAAAAAGATTTACCCCAAACACATAAGTAGTTTTTATTTTTGCACGGACTTTTCAAACCAGCCTCGTATTATAACGTTGCAGAGGATTAAAAGTTTTTGTGAGTTTTAAGTTTTCTGGTATGAAATAATGTTTTCCACTGTTGAGAAGTTCTTTTTACCATGCATGCAACATGTTCATGCTAAAACATATTTACTTCCAAGTTAACGCCCAAGAAGTTGGGTAACGACGCCAAAGAAATGGAATGTCCGGACTTAACTATATCGCGTTCAGCAACGTTAACTTTTTCCAAAAAAACTGTCGCCAGGGTTTGTGCAGCTCTAAATTGCACTTGGTTATTATTTTTATTAAGTTGGACTACTGCCTGTACGAATAAGTTTTTCTTAAATCAAATTCAATATTACCAGCAGTGGCGGCTCCTCTATAGGAGCACATGAGCACGTGAACCCCCTGTCAACAACAAGGCAAAATGCAAATTATTTTGTATTATACATTAGTCATACAAACGTCTTTTAAAGAAGTGAACCTTCCCTACAAATGGAGAAGAACAATTTATAACAACCCTAATACTTTACATACGTACCGTTAAACCTCGAGTTGTCACTGGAGCTCCTTAAGCGCATAAACTACAAGAACTGGACGTAAAGCGAGGCGGTATACAGCGCTGTCTCGTTTTATACGTTTTTGCGTTCTGGCAAACTGTGTCTCTCTCTCTAATGCGAAGATGCAAATTCGTCGTTTTTCTCTCTCCATAGTTCATACTTACTTGATGATCTTGCGGATTTGGATTGGGACAAAAGCGTCGTGTTGATTCGTTTATATTTTACATCTAATCTAAGCGGTTCCAGTCAGAGTAGTTAAATTTGGGTTTAGAGCTCAATATTTTGCAACAAAGGGTATATTGTTAGTATTAAGTCATGAATGCAATTACATACAGACATAAACTGATTATAATTGATGTAAAGAACGAAAAAATGGATGCACAACCGGGGTGTAGTAAATTTTTAGGCGTTAAAAGAAACTTTGAATATACAGTGAATTATTTAAAATAAAATTTTTCAAAGTTGCCTTTAGAAGGCAAACTTAAAGGGAAAGCTGCGGGAAATCCGATTCCGAATCTTAGTATTACTCAAGTAAGTAAGGAACACAAACGCAAAAATGGTTATGCGGATGCAGTATTAAAAACAGCTTGTTTTGTTTTCCATGTTTGTTATTTGCATCTGAAAGTGCTGAAGCGAGTTGGGTGAAAAGTGGGTAGTCGATCTGACACACTTATCACAAAAAATTAAAAAGCATGAAAGTTCGCAGGTTCATATAAATTCGCAGTTAGAACTAAGACTTTTGGGAAGGAGAAAAGAGGTATCGAAAAACATAATGACAATGTACTGAAAAACAGATACGTTTTGTCGAAAATTATAAATTGTATAAAATTTTCTGGATGTTTCAAATTAGTTTTGCGAGATGAAAGGGATAGTTCGCAAAATCCGGGCATTTTCAAAGGTCTAATCAATTTTAGTGCAGAGTTGGATCTGGTTTTAAAAGAGCATTTTGAAAAATCTACGGTCTTCAAAGGTACTTCAAAAATAATTAAGAACGAATTATTAGATTGCATGCTACAAGTTTACCACGAATATATAAAGAATAAAACAGCAGACGCCCAATTCATCTCTGTTATAGCAGATGAGACCACAGATATTTCTTGTAAGTTTCAAATGGTAGTAGTTTTCAGACATATTTTAAAAGACAGTAGCCCAACTGAACGACTTGGGCTTTTTTGAATTCACGAGATCATAATGCAATTAGTTTAGCAAGTTGTATTAAAGACGTTTTGCTCAAACTTAGAGATACACCAAATAAATTAATTTCACAAAGCTATGATGAAGCAAATGTTATGAGTGGCCGCCATGGTGGAGTAAACAGAATTATTCAAGATGATTATAAATACAGCTATTATGTTCAGTACTCATCAATTAAATTTAATTTTAGCTCATGCTACTAGCCAGAATGCAGAAGTACGTATTTTCTTTTGTAATATAACAGATATTACGAATTTTTTGTCAAATTCTCCTCAGCGGGTTGAAATATTAAATGAAGTTATACGCTGCCATATTCCAAGAACTTCCACGATGGCTTTTTAAAAGTAGAGCTATCAATATTATTTTTGAGAACAGAGAAGAACTTATCGAATGTATGGAGAAGGTAGAAAATACTTCGAAACAATCAATCACAATTAATCAAGCCTCTGCAATCCGTAGAATGTTATACGATGAACAATTTGCATTCTGGCTAACATTTTTTCATAAAATTATGCCACACGCCGATATCCTATATAACAGTTTGTAAAAATCGACTTCTGATCCTGCACAGGTAGTCACAGCAATTAATATATTTGAAAAATGTATAGCGACTGAAAGACAAAATGCTGAAGAAATTCCTACTTTAATTGAAGATGTAGTTCATTTTCAGAATATAAAGACGGGAGGTAGATCCTTATTTAATGAAACTAGTTGCAGCAAAAGAAGTATGTGTATATATATTAATTCAAATTAAGAAAAGGTTTTCGTTTAATAGTCATCTAAGTGGTTCGCTTCTGTTTATGTCTTCTAAGTTCTCGGAGTTTGAAAATAAATTCCCATAGTACTATTTAAATGATATAGTTCAGGCATATCCATTTTTAGACAAAATTAGATTACAAACTGAACTTAAACTTAATTACAAACGGCCAGAGGAGGGGTGCATTGTTTGCGATTTATAATCGAAAATAATTTACAAAATGTATTTTCCGCAACGTACGCTTTACTGCAGCTAATTATTACCATTCCAATGACAACTGCTGAAACTGAAAGAAATTTATCCACTTTAAAAAGAATTAAGTCATTTTTGAGAAGTACCATGAATGAAGAAAGACTTTCAGTATTGAGAATGTTGTCAATAGAAAAGAAAATGATAGAAGATATTAGTGATTTTAATCAATTAGTGATTGACAAATTTGCAAATTTAAAAAATCACCGTATGGACTTTTCATTGTTCATTCAAACAATTACTTTTGCTATATTTCTAATAGGCATACCCACTAAAATTCCTTGTGAGCCGGGAAAACCCTTTACTCCTTTTACATGACTGATCTGTGTTATGTGTTTAGGTTGTTTTGGTGAATTTTAACTCAATGGCTAATTTTCTAATTGCTAGATTTAACCTAACTTAACCTACGTTAAATCTAACCTAATCTAATTCCCCAATGCTGGGGGTGTTGAGTTACTTTGTGAGTGATTGTTACACTTAAATCTGAAGGAGTGGCTAAACTAACCTACGGCCTTAACCTAAAACTAAGTCAAGGGTAGTCCAGTTGTGTCTAATGTTAATCTGGTGGTAGAATGTCTGTTGGTCGTAAGTATCGAACGTCGACATTTACGTTGCCTCTGAAAGTGTTTGCAATCTCTGGGTTAGAATGGGCTACTGCTTTCTCCAGGAAGCGAAGTATTTCTAATATGGACTGCATTTTCTTACGTCAAGTGATTTTATATTTGATATTATGTTTAACCTATTGACATTTTCAATTAATATTAGGTTAGGTATTTTCATTTGTAGCCATGGATCTTAGAAAATTTTAAAAGGTCTTCTAGGTATGAATAGATACATAAAATTTAAAATTAAGTAGGTATCTGGAAATCGTGTTTTCACGCTCTTATTGGCACAAAATGGTACATACAACATAGCCTTGTGAGGTATGTAAACCTCCACCAAATTCCATCACGAGCCGCCACTGATTACCAGGAAAATTACAGGGTTTATGAACACAGATTTTTTAAAAACATCACGATTAGAAGTGTGGGATGCAGGTAACGCATAAAAACCTTCATTGTGAACAATCAAATTAAACTATATCGACCGAGGATAATATTGGCTTTCACCCCTTAATTTCTTATTATACATTTTCACAGCCGTATGTTGCTATTCTAGCGACCTCTACATCTCCTCCATTCGTAAACTATATTAATATCTAATGGAAATAAGGGCTACAGCGGTACAAATTAATATTTTCCCTTGGGTTGAAAATATGGAGCGTATATTTATCACTCGAAGGGGTGAATTTAAAATACGTCTAGGTACCTCTGTACCTTTATTAATTATTATCAAATATATTTAGGATTTAATGAAGATGCAGCCGTATAAATTGAGAAAGTGTTAGGTGAGTTATTATAAGGTATTTTTGCAAATGATTAATTAACGTGTGGTACTTCTATCCAAAATTTTCAAAAGTTATTATGTAAAAGTAAACATGTATAGGACAAAGAAATAACCCATCATTTATACTGAAAGCAAACAGTCAAGCTTCGAGTTGGGACTCATTATACAATGAAAACATTGCAATTTAACATTGTATTTTCAAATGAAAAAAAAGAACACATACAAATTGTATCCTTCTTATTACTTAATACAGTAAAGTCTACTTATAACGAACCCGTTTATAGCGAATTTCCGGTTAAAACGAGCTATTTTATAATGCACGAAAAAACTTCCATAAGACCAATGCTAATTTTTATCGGTAATAATGAGCCCGATTATAACGAACTTCCGGATAAAGCGAACCCAATTTGGATGTTTTGAGTCCGTTTTATAACGAACTTGTCACTTCCTGTGCTCGATGTCACGCGACTTGATCTAGAGTATTCACCGAAACTCGCTGGGAACCCCTATTCTACTTGTTTCCGCCGCGTCGCTAGTTCGAGCAGTATTATTTTCAATATCACTTGTGTTATGCATATCTGATCAAAGTAGCAAAGTGAATATTTAAGTTTTTATTTTGAAATGAGTATACAAAAACGTACTTTAAAAGACAAATACGATATTATAAGGAAAATAGAAAATGCAGTTAAAAAAAGTGATGTTTGCATACAACAGAATTTAACTAAATCTACGGTTTCTACCATATGGAAGAAGAGGCAAGAAATCTTATCAATCTATGATAAAAGAAACATAAATTATTAAAAAGCAAGAAAATCTACACATTACCAAGTCCTCAAAGGACTCCTTAAATAGTTTAGTCAAAAACAACATGAACATGTTCCTATTATCGGCTATACTTTACAAGAGAAAACTAGTAAATTGGGAAGGAAAATAGAGAACACCCAGTTTAACTGTTCTAGAAGTTGGATTGAACGATTTAAAAAGCGATATAATATTAGTGGGGGTAAGACCGCAAGAGAAACTGCAGGAGTGGATATGACTGTTGTTGATCAGTGGTTGGCCAATGTATGGCCAGAAATTTGAGAAAGTTATGAATATGTGGACATTTTTAATGCGGATGAACAGGGTTTGTTTTTCAAGATGACGCCTAAAAAGACATTAAGGTTTGTCGGAGAAAATTATGCTGGTGGAACATTATCAAAAGTAAGGATTACTGTGATGGTAACTGCAAAGATGTCTGGACAGAGAAAAGAAAATTATTGGTGATAGGAAAGTCCGCGAATCCCAGGTGTTTTAAAAACAAACATTTACTAGTAAAGTATAAATCAAACAGTAAAGTCTGGATCACATCAGACATTTTTAAAGACGAACTGATCGAATGGGACAAAGAACTAAAATTCACAAACAGAAAAATATTACTTTTGATTGACAACTGTCCAGCGCACCCTGAAGTTGATCTACAGCAAATAAAATTGGTTTTTATGCCCCCAAACACAAGTGCAAAGCTCCAGCCTATGGATCAAGGTGTGATTAATTCTTTAAAATGTCATTATAGAAGGCTTTTACTTATGAAAATGTTAGAGACGATCGATAAAGGTAACATTTTTTTTTGTAACTCGCTTGGACGCTATAAACTGGGGCTAGGGCTGGTTTGGCAAGAGTTTGGCAAACTGTTTTAAGCATGACGGATTTTTAAGAAAGGAATGTAGATATGACACAGATGATGAGCTACTCATGACTCAGTGGATTGAAAAACATCGAGAAGATCCTACGGATTGTCTAGAATTTGTTTACGATGCTGATATTCAACCAAGTACAGTGGAAATCGAGATTAAAAAGAGGTTTAATCACTTTAACTAGTATAGAATATGTATGTGCTGATAATGGATTAATGACGAGAGAAATATTAACTGATGATCAAATTATGACATCAGTGACTTCTGGAAAGCTTTAACCGATAATGACGACGAAGACGAGCTTGGAGCCATTTCAGAAATGACTAAGAAAATGACTGAAACTCGCAGTTTTTTGGAATCTCGTGAAGTTTCTGAACATATATGAGAAGTTTTTGTGACCTTGATAATTATATAAACACCATTTCTGTTTCAAGTAAAATTGTACAAATGAAACCAAATATATTTAACTTTATAGTGATCCTCTTCGGTATATTTTAACCGATCGCTGCTTCGTTCTAAACTAGACCGCCTCTTTTAAACTGCGGACTCATTTAAAAGCCGTTGTGGAAAATGGCATTTTCAAAATGCATTTTCTTCAATTTTCTTATTCGAAACGAAAAAGAACCATTTCCCGTATTTGGTCATAATTTATTTATGACGTAATTTCGTTGCCTCTAGCAAAAATGGAACGAAACGCCTTAGGTGCCATAAATACCGAGTTGATATCATGTTGTTTTTATAAATTTTAAAGAGGACTTGTCCGTATATTTGCTTTTGTGTAATTTCGGTCGATACCTTGTTTCAATGTACTTACTTCGAATTCTTTCTGTACGAGGTGTTTTAGAAGTTGAGTGTTTTTCTTTTAACATGTCAAACTACTCACAGCAAACAACTAACGACAAATCTTGGTTCGATAATAAATACAATAATCAAGATGTTTTTGTAAGAACCCTAATGTAACAAAAGACAATTCAGAGAGAGAGAGAAAGATGCATAAATAGGGTTCATTTTTTTACGACACGTCTATACAGGAAGCAATATGTTTTGCCTTTCCCTTGCCCCTCTTTTTTTAGCGACGCCGTGCTCAAAACCAAGTTTCTATATAGTTATGGGTGATTTTGCACGCATAGCAAAGAGAGCTTTTCAAAAGCTGGAAATATTTTATTCGAACTAGAAAGCTTTACACTCCACAACAACTCTTAAATCTGTACAGGGTGAGTCAACGAAAAAGTTCATTATCCCATTTGTTTCGGGGAATGACGAAAAAATGTTAAAAGCAATAGTTTTAGGGAATATTAAGGTGCACAGTTTAAAACTATTTTTGAGTATACAGGGCACTTCAAAAAAGTGTGGCTGTTATAACATATTTTTTTCAATTTTTACCCTTGTTTTTAATACATTTTCGCTATTGTGAAAACATAAACAAATAGTTAATAATAATTTTAATATACTACTCAGTATATATCACTACTACACCAAATACTTTATTTTTGCACTCGACGTGCGTGTCGCTAACCATGTTAGCTTCATCAGGAGCGATGATTGACTGAAATTATCTCTAGGAGGGGGTACTGCAAAGTTAAGACCTTTGTTTAAGATGTGAATTTCATTTTGTGTAAAGGATTGAGATGAATGATTTTCTACAATATTTACGAGTTCCTGAGGACTATTTTTCTTCGGTAAGAGCTTTTTTAATTTTTTACTTAGAATAGAGAATTTCTTTTTATATTGAATATCAATAACTAAAAACATTTTCCTCTGGAACTCGCTCCATACTTCATATTCAATATTGTTTAATCCTGAAGTAAGTTTTTTGAAAATGCTGTATGATTCTACTTCTAACATACTACGTTTTGTGTAGAAATTCTTGATTTCTAAGTCAAGCCATTTTTGTTTAGCAAAGAATGAAACTTTTTCTGAAATGTTTGATTTTGGTAAATTAACCTTAATAAAATTAGGAAAAAACTTTAAATTTCTTGCAAGACTTTAAAAACCAAATATCTGCACCTACTAATCTAATCTTACTACTGTACTTACGATAAAGGTGAATTCCGTTGACCGTGAAGCCATCTCAACTAAGTTGGGAATGTGAAATCTTTGGCACAATGATACTACTTAGTATATATCACCACTACACCAAACACTTTATTTTTTGCACTCGACGCGCGTTTCGCTAACCATGTTAGCTTCATCAGGATATATACTGAGTAATATCATTGTGCCAAAGATTCCACATTCCCAACTTAATTTTAATATAGTTTAACTTAACTAATGGTTAATTATTATGACGTAATAAATGTTCAAAAATATGCCCGTCTACTTGAATACACATGTGTAGTCGTTTTACTTTATTTTCTTTCACTTTTCTTATCATAAGGGACGTTATTGTCCGGCACGCATCCCGTATCCTATTTTCCATATCTACTGGTGTTGTAAAAGGATTCACATAAACACCATCTTTAATGTAGCCCCACAAAAAGAAGTCTAAAGGTGTTAAGTCACATGATCGCAGGGGCCGCTGAATGAATCCATCTTTACCAATCCATTTTTGTGGGTAACGATCGTTTAAAAATTCCCGAACTTGTTGAATCCGCATTTGTTCCCTTTCGAAGTTGTCAACTTCTTCAAGAAGCTGAAGCAATTCGTTTGGAAAAAATTTAGACATCTAGGGCCGTTAAGCGGTTCGCGGAAAAAATATGGACCAATAAATCAAAAATTTAATATTCCACACCATACGACCAATGGTTTTGGTATTGAACTTTCCAGACCCAAAATAGATTAACTGTTGAATAGTAATGCATGTTATGGCTGTTAACTACTCCATTACTGCGAAATTTAGCTTCATCAGAAGACATTATTTTGGATAAAAAATTTGGATGGGTCTCTGTTGCTCCATTCATGGTGGTACAAAAGTTAAAAATCACGGTCTTAAAGTTCTTGGTGTAGTTCCATATGAAAGGTGTTGTATTTCAACCATTTTTACTAATATTTTACGTTATTATTTTACAGTCATTTATATAAATACTTATCCTTAAGCTACGCCTATGAGTTCATATAAAACCAAAGCATAACTTCCAATTTAATCTACGAGTACATTATGTAAACTTTCTAATAGATCAGTACGAGTAATAGTTCGTACATTAGTATTTATCATAAATCAATACTCATTTTCTTCTTTGTGAAACTTGTGGATATCTCTAAAAATTCGGCTTATCTATTCCGTTTATTTAGTCATCTCCTTATGGACAAAGAATTGTTTGTGATATTTTAGAATAACGCTTATGGCAAAAGATAGTAACTTATGTATAAAACACAAGGTAGCTAAAGGGAAGAGAGAATTAGCATTATTATTATTGTTAATAGTATTGGTATTATTTTTGATACAGAGAAACGTAGAAACTAAGAAACATAGTAAGAAGTAAGTTCCTCTCAATAAAATTTAAGGTGGTGAAAAGTGATTTTTTTTTAATCTTAAAAAGAAAAATTTAATAGGTGAAATATAACATTGGTGATAAGGAATTATAACATCGGATCCTGGCGGTAGCCAGATCATAACAAAGGGATGATACTTGTTTTTTCTCGTGGTGCGATTAGCCGTAGATTGGAATGTGTCAGATAAGTCAGCCAGTTGACGGCTGCTGACCTGGGGATTATCTTCAACATGAAGTAAAATCTCCATTTCTTTTTCCTCATTGGTAGCATTCTGGTTTACTACTTTCCGTTTCGTATACTCAACGCTACCACTACCATCAAACCGTTCCATTAAGCACTGAAAAAGATTTTCTAGATAGTATACGTATATTAGGGTACTTCGCTCCGTAAAGCCTTACTGCCAAAAGACAATTTTTTCCCGCCTCGCCCAGTATATAAACCATATCAGTTAATTCATTTTTAGGAAAATCCATAACTATGACCTTTATACGTCACTTACTATAACAAATTAAACTATTTTTACTTGCTAATGGACATGTCAAAATTTGACAATACCTACATTTTTGTTTTGTCTTGGCAACTATGATGTTATAGCGTAAGTGTAAAAACAAGGGTAAAAATTGAAAAATTCAAAATAAATGGAAAACTATTAGCAATAGGTATGACATACTTAATAAAAGTTGGAAGGTTTTGTAAAATCTATCAGAAAAAATAATAAGATCCAGGGTGTGCATGCATAAATTTATTTTGAACACCCTGTAGCATAAAACTCAAATATCTTTACATATAACTTTTTTTTTCATCTCTATAGAATGTTCGTACCAATTATGAGTATTCCACCTTCAGAAACAATAGCGCTACTGCAATTTTTTACAAAACTGAAAATTAGTATTTTAAAAAAATTGAAATATTAGAAAAACTACTAGGTTTAGGTATTGTTAATAAAAAAAGTTATAAAATTTTACGCAGAATTTAAATATATTTTAGAAAATAGGATGTTCCATTTAAAAAAAAACTACGTTATATCGGCCACACTTTTTTGAAGTACCCTGTATACTCAAAAATAATTTTAAACTGTGCACCTTAACATTCCCTAAAACTATCGTATTTAACATTTACTCGATCGTTGACTCACCCTGTACAAAGCTTAAATTAGACCGACGATGAAATACTGGTTCCATGTCTGGGGCAGAACTCACCAGTAACCGTGACTTCTTGGAATATCAAAGAGCGGTGGACTTGAGTCTATTCTACAAGTATTTTTTATGAAAAGTGTTCCATGGAAGTA
This sequence comes from Pachyrhynchus sulphureomaculatus, assembly GCA_019049505.1. Taxonomy (NCBI): domain Eukaryota; kingdom Metazoa; phylum Arthropoda; class Insecta; order Coleoptera; family Curculionidae; genus Pachyrhynchus; species Pachyrhynchus sulphureomaculatus. The sequence goes on from CM032451.1 coordinate 2,990,921, forward strand.
GCGTCAGGATTTGCCCAGGACTGTATTTCCCACCGAGTACAATTTACATCGATTCACGACCAACGCGAATCGCTTTTTAGCACACGTGTCGCTCCTGAAGCGCTTTGGCGAATTCCCTGCAGCACGTGAGCTCTCTCTAAGTTCCTACTTCCAGTATATAACCAATATTTTTGATATATTATGTTATTCTTCTGTCTTTATCTAGCTTTACTTCAAGTATTTACAGACTAGCCCTCACAGCTGTTTTCACAAAAGCCATAGGATCTGTAAGAGTTGTATGTATATACATATTTGTGGAACAATCTAGTGTAGAAGAAATGCCGAGTTCCGAAGAGCTGTTCCACCAACACCAATAAAAGAAGCATATAATTTTCTTTATTTTATAACAACAATATCGTTGATTTATTCTAATTAAATAACTGTATGTCTGTCTTGGTATGGACTACGTAATTCTCTTATATTAAGACCACGATCTAGTTAACAAAAGCGATATATTTATTGAAAGAACGTCCTAGAACATTCGCGTGCGGAATAATTTTCGCTAAGTAAACTTGTACGTTTCTACTAAAACACACATACGAGAGTTGTTCATTCATATATGGGCTCAATTATACTAATTACATTTTATTATAAACTAGCCGGGCCCGCGGCTCCGCATGCGTGGACTTGATTCACTATTATCGTCACTGCTTATTCCTTATGTTACCTAACGTAATAAAATATATCCTATAACCTGGCCAGAAAACATATGTATGTTTAAAAATAAGCACGTAAATCGGATAAGTGGTTCTCGAGTGATAAGCGCACTAACGGACAGAGAGACAGACAGAGAAACGTTGTATGTTTATATATATTATAAACTAGCCGGGCCCGCGGCTCCGCTCGCGAGGACTTGAGTCACTACTATCGTCACTGCTTATTCCTTATGTTACCCCACGTAATAAAATATCTCCCATTATCTCCACTTATCTCCCAATATTTCTCCTTATATCCCATTATCTCTACAAAATTTCCATTATCTAGGCTTATCTCTGTTCATCTCCCATTATTTCTCCTTATCGCCCATTATTTCTCCTTATCTCCCATTATCTCACCTTATTTCCTATTATCTAGGCTTATCTCTGTTCATCTCCCATTATTTCTCCTTATCTACCATTATTTCTCCTTATCTCAAATTATCTCACCACAACTCCCATTATCTAGACTTATCTCTCCTTATCTCCCATTATTTATACTTATCTCCCATAACTCACCTTATCTCCCATTATCGAGGCTTATCTCGATTTATCTTCCATTATATCTCTTTATCTAACCTTATCTCCTATTATCTAGGCTTATATCGAATTATATAGAACATATATACAAATTTATAAAAACACGTAAATCGGATAAGTGGTTCTCGAGTGATAAGCGCACTAACGGACAGACAGACAGACAGAGAGACGTTGCATTTTATACATATTGTATTCTTTGCTACATGATATTGTTCCATATTTAATGGTTTAGGCAATGTATTGCAAGAGAACGTGTTAGCGGCAAACTTTTCTCCGACTTGATTCAGTATTATCGTCGCTGCTTATTCCTTATGTCACCTAACGTAATAAAATATATCCTATAACCTGGCCAGAGAACATACGTACGTTTAAAAAAAGCACGTAAATCGGATAGGTGGTTCTCCAGTGATAAGCGCACAAACGGACAAACAGAGAGACGTTGCATTTATTATATATATATATATATATATATATATATATATATATATATATATATATATATATATATATATATATATATATATATATATATATATATATATAGATATCCTTTGCTACATGATATTGCGCCATATTTAGTGGTTTAGGCAGTGTATTGGAAGAGAACGCGCTAGCGGCAAACTTTTTTTCCGATTTGATTCACTATTATCGTCACTGCTTATTCCTCATGTTATCTAACGTAATAAAATATAGTCTATAACCTGGCCAGAGAACATATGTATATTTAAAAAAAAGCACGTAAATCGGATAAGTGGTTCTCCAGTCATAAGCGCACTAACGGACGAACAGACAGACAGACAGACGGAGAGACGTTGCATTTTATATATATTATAGATAGAGATTATTATTATTATATAACCTGGCCAAAGAATATATGTATGAATTTAAAAAAGTCACGTAAATCGGATAAGTGGTTCTCGCGTGATAAACGCACTAATGGACAGACAGACAGACAGAGAGACATTGCATTTTATATATATTATAGATTATAGATATTCTCTGCTACATAATATTGTTCCATATTTAATGGTTTAGATTGTGTATTGCAAGAGAACGCGTTAGCGGCAAACTTTTTTTCGACTTCATTCGCTATTATCGTCACTGTTCATTCCTTATGATACCTATCGTAATAAAATATAGCCTATAACCTGGCCGGAGAACATATGTATGTTTTAAAAAAAAAGTACGAAAATCGGATGAGTGGTTCTCCAGTGATAAGCGCACTAACGGACAGACAGACAGACAGACAGAGATACGTTGCATTTTATATATATATTACAGATGTAATAAAATGTATATCTATAACCTGGTCAGAGAACATATGTATGAATTTAAAAAATCACGTAAATGGGATAAGTGGTTCTCGAGGGATAAGCTCACTAACGGACAGACAGACAGATAGAGAAACGTTGCATTTTATATATTATAGATATAGATTATTATTATTACAAAAAAGTTCTTCTTTCTCACATTTGGTCAATGTGGTTCCATGTTTGGCTGACGGGCGCAAACCAAGTCAGCACAAACGCATTACCATTGTGTATTAAGGAATGACCTGACAATGTTTTCAAAATCACTGACTTCTGAATGTTTTTGTGTATGTTTGTGTTGAGTCCTAATTGTACTAAGTGTGGTGTGAATGTTGTTGGTGTAAGGCCTGTGGCTGATATAATGAGGGGGACAATGATAACTTTTTCTTGTTTCCATAGCCTTTTTATTTCCGTTGCAAGGTCTGTGTATTTGGAAATTTTTTCTGTGTATTTCGTTAGGATGTTTGTGTCGTTGGGGACAGCTATGTCAATTAGATAGGTGACTTTTTCTTTTTTGCACTGAAAAGTAATATCGGGTCTATTGGCGGAGACTGTTTTATCTGTATGGATACTGATATCCCAGTAGAGTTTGTAATCTTTATTTTCAAGTACGGATGTTGGTGTGTATTTGTAGTAGGGATCTGTGTTTTCTATGAGCCTGTATGTTGTGGCTAGTGCTTGGTGAACTACTTTTGCCGCTGAGTCATGTCTGGCTGTGTATTCCGTTCCGGCTAATATTTTACATCCGCTTGTTATGTGTTCGATCGTTTCTTTCTGCTGGTGGAATTTTCTGCATCTGTCTTCTGTAATAGTTGGGTCTTTGATGATATGCTTTTGGTAGTTTCTGGTTAATATGACTTTATCCTGGATGGCAAGTAAGAAGCCTTCTGTTTCCGGGAATAGCTGCCCATCCCGCAACCAGGTGTATGATTGTTTTTTATTTACGTGGTCTTGTTCTATGTGGTATCTGTGGAGTGTTTTTTCTGACCACGTTTTCATCTTTTCCTGTTGTAACTGGGTGTGACTGTGTGTATCTGCCAGGTGGTCTACCCGGGATAAGTCGAGTGGGTATAGTTTTTGTCTGCTTTGACTGTTGCTGTATGGAGGCTGGTTTGCTTGGTGTGAAAGAATTTCCTAAGTGCTTGTATTTGTTTTGTGTGTAATGATCTGATGTCTATAATTCCTCTTCCTCCTGCCCTCCTCTTGATTATTATTATTATTATTATATAACCTGGCCAAAGAATATATGTATAAATTTAAAAAAGACACGTAAATCGGATAAGTGGTTCTCGCGTGATAAATGCACTAATGGACTGACAGACAGACAGAGAGACATTGCATTTTATATATATTGTAGATTATAGATTATAGATATTCTCTGCTACATAATATTGTTCCATAATTAATGGTTTAGACTGTGTATTGCAAAAGAACGCGCTAGCGGCAAACTTTTTTCCGACTTTACTCACTATTTTACGTCACTGCTCATTCCTTATGCTACCTATCGTAATAAAATATAGCCTATAACCTGGCCAGAGAACATATGTATATTTTAAAAAAAAAGTACGTAAATCGGATAAGTGGTTTCCAGTGATAAGCGCACTAACGGACAGACAGACAGAGAGAGAGACGTTGCATTTTATATATATTATAGATTATAATTAATCTGGCCAAAGAACATATGCATGAATTCAAAAAAAAAACACGTAAATCGGATAAGTGGTTCTCGAATGATAAACCACACTAACGGACAGACAGATAGAGAGACGTTGCGTTTTATATATATAATATAGATTATTATTATTATATAACCTGGCCATAGAACATATGTATGAATTTAAAAAAAATAATAATAAATAGGAGAAGTAGTTCTCCAGTGATAATCGCACTAACGAACAGGTAGACAGATAGAGAGACATTGCATTTTATATATTGTATTCTTTGTTACATGATATTGTTTCATATTTAACGGTTTAGGCAGCGTATTGCAAGAGAACGCGCTAGCAGCAAGCTTTTTTCCAACTTGATTCATTATCATCGTCACTGCTCATTGCTTATATTACCTAACGTAGTAAAATATAGCCTATAACCAGGCTAGAGAACATATGTATGTTTTTAAAAAAATCACGTAAATCGAATAAGTGGTTCTCCAGTGATAAGCACACTAACTTGTAAGAGAGTCCGTTAGCGGCAAACTTTTTTCCGAGTTGATTCACTATTTTCGTCACTGCTTATTTCTTATGTTACCTAATGTAATAAAATATATCCTATAACCTGGCCAAAGAATATATGTATAAATCTAAAAAAAAACACGTAAATCGGATAAGTAATTCTCGAGTGATAAGCGCATTAACGGACAGCCAGACATTCAGACAGAGACGTTGCATTTTATACATATTATGGATTATAGATTATTAAAATTATTATTATATAACTTGAAAAGAGAACATATGTATGAATAAAAAAAAACACGTAAATCGGATAAGTGATTCTCGAATGACAAGCACACTAATGAACAGACAGACACAGAGACGTTGCATTCTTTGCTACATGATATTGTTCCATATTTAATGATTTAGGCAGTGTATTGCAAGAAAACGCGCTAGCGCAAATTTTTTCCGACTTGATTTGCTATTTTCGTCACTACTTATTCCTTATGTTACCTAGCGTAATAAAATATATCCTATAACCTGAACAGGGTACATATGTATGTTTTAAAAAAAAAGCACGTCAATCGGATAATTACTTCTCGAGTGATAAGCGCATTAACGAACAGATAGACATAGAGACGTTGCATTTTATATATGATATAGTCTTTGCTACATATTTAATAGTTTAGGCAGCGTATTGCAAGAGAACGCGCTAGCAGCAAACTTTTTTCCGACTTGATTCATTATTATCGTTACTGTTCATTGCTTATATTACCTAACGTAGTAAAATATAGCCTCTAACCAGGCTAGAGACCATATGTATGTTTTAAAAAAAATCACGTAAATCGAATAGGTGGTTCTCTAGTGATAAGCACACTAACGGACAGACAGACAGATAGACAGAGAGACGTTGCATTTTAAATATATTATAGATATTAAGAATTGGGATTCAGTTCTAACTAATTATAATTTTCTATGAAAACTATTTTGTTTTTACTATAAATTCTGTCAATGAAATCTCGGTGTTTGGTTTGACCACAGTTTTTTTTTGAGAATATCCCATAGTCTGTGGTCAAGTGGATTCAAATCTGGGCTATCGAGAGGTCAGTCTTCAGCATATTGCTTCGCGACCAGCCTTGTGTTGTTTTAGTCTTTTTTTTTATTTTAATTTGTTTCATTTCATTCAAGATAAATTGTTTTATTTACTTCTTAAGTAATTACAGCCTAGCAGCTCTACATAATGAACATAGAGTATCATGTTTTATGTCTTTGTCAGTGTTCTTAGAGTCTATAGGACTTTAAATAGTCAAGAGAGATAATAAGAGTATATATTGTAATGATTACGTTAGTATTTCTTTTTCAACTTCCATTAGTGAAGGATGTACTGGGTTGATAGGTTGATAATTTTTTTCTGTCAGTGTGGACAATAAAATATTAATATATTGGTCTTAAAATGATTTCATACCCCACTGCTTCTTGCATATCCTTTGATCCAATATGACTTACGGGAATATTTTAGTAAATGTTGCGAACTTTAACTTCAAGAAACAAAATATTAATTTGTGTTCCAAAATGGAAGATTTAGGGTTTCTTTATTGAGCGGTAATAATAAAATTATCTTCTTCAAGGTGTTTTACAGAATGAGATGCTTTTGTTCATTTAAACCAGGTTTCTCTTGAAACAACAAAACGATATTTGGTGCAAGAAAATCTGTACTTGAGACCAAAGAATTATGACTTTCAACATAAGCTGAAGATTCATCATAATTTGTTTATAAATTTTCAACGTATTACTTTCAGTTTAAGCGAACGGCTTCAAAAATAGTGAGAAAACCTGCGAAACTTGACATATGATCATTCAGGAGCTCTTGGAATACATTTTATATGATCATTAACATCAACGTTCATCCAGTGCCTTTTAAATCAACATTTATTCTAACAATTTGTTGAGGAAAATATCGGTAAATTGTAAATAACTTCAAGTAATTGAATACTGTAAGAAGAATAATACTATACGTAATCGCACATAAATGGATAAGTGGTTCTCGAGTGACAAGCGCACTAACAGACCAGACAGACAAACAGAGAGACGTTGCATTATATATATATATATATATATATATATATATATATATATATATATATATATATATATATATATATATATATATATATATATATTAGATATGTGGTTATTTTATTTTAAAATATGATCTGTTTTATTTTTATTAAAGGATGGCCTTTGTAATTTATTTATATACGAGGCTGGTTTGGAAAGTCCATGCAAAGTCCGAGAGATGGCACCATCGAGGTCATGTTTAGTTAGTAGCATCTCTTGAATGAACGCACACCAAGTTTCAGCCATATTGGTCTGTTTCTTTGTGTTTGGCATTCGTGTGAATCGAGGAAGTCGAGTGATTTTCAAGAAATGGACGAAAAAGAATTTCGTGTGGTGATTAAACATTACTTTATGAAAGGCAAAACGCGTCAGGAGACTAAAGAAAAGCTTGATAAACATTGTGGTGACTCTGCACCTTCGATTAGAACAGTTTATAAGTGGTTTCAAAATTTTCGGACTGGCCATATGGGCACAAGTGACGCTGAACGTTCTGGACGGCCTGTGGAGGTTACGACTCCAGAAATCATTGATCAAATCCATGATATGGTGATGGATGACAGAAGAGTTAAGGTGCGTGAGATTGCTAGTGCTGTGGGCATCTCGACTGAACGGGTACATAATATTTTGCATAAACATTTGGACATGAGAAAGCTATCCGCAAGATGGGTGCCGCGATTGCTCACGCTTGACCAAAAACGAAATCGTGTGAAGTGTTTCAAGGATGGTTTGCAGCTGTTCCAGAAGAATCTGGAGGACTTTAAGCGTCGTTTCGTCACTGTGGATGAAACATGGATACATTACTATACTCCTGAGACCAAACAACAATCTAAACAATGGGTTACCAAGGGGGAATCTGCACCAAAAAAGGCGAAGACCGTTCCGTCGGCCGGAAAGGTTATGGCGACTGTCTTTTAGGATTCGCAAGGGATAATCCTCATCGACTATCTGGAGAAGGGTAAAACTATTACAGGTGAATATTATTCATCGTTATTGGACCGTTTAAAAACCGAGCTGCAAGAAAAACGCCCGCGATTGGCCCACAAGAAAGTCCTTTTCCATCACGACAACGCACCAGCACACACCTCAGCAGTTGCGGTCGCAAAATTAATGGAAATAGGATTCCAACTCGTTTCATATCCCCCCTATTCTCCAGACTTGGCTTCCTCGGACTACTATTTGTTCCCCAATTTGAAGAAATGGCTGGCGAGACAAAGATTTTATTCAAACGAGGAGGTGATTGCAGACACTAATGGATATTTTGCAGACTTGGACAAATCCTATTATTCGGAAGGGATCAACAAACTAGAACATCGTTGGACGAAGTGTATAAGCCTAAAAGGAGACTATGTCGAAAAATAAAAAAGGTTTACCCCAAACACATGAGTAGTTTTTATTTTTGCACGGACTTTTCAACCCAGCCTCGTAAAAAAACACTAGAATAGATTGCATCGTATTATGTTTAAAATAAATAAATTGATCTTTCGTTTTATTAGTAATTTCTCTGTTTTATTGCCTAGTTCGATATGACCCCAATTGTGTTTAATTTAACATTTATGAGACCTGGCGTTTTCTATTTTTACGTTAAACAGAATCAGTTATAGGTGGTGCCCAAGTAATGAAATCCACTCTCTCCGACGTAAGTGGTGCCGTTTTCTACATGTAAATTTCTATAATAAAAAACGGCAAGATAAAAGATAATGGGAAACCTTCAAAAAACATCTAAATTCTTATAACTGTTACCAAAAATTTCTATAATCGAAACTCTTATTTGATTGACTACTTTTTAAAAAAAGGAAGCTCCTAACAAATAATATCAAAACATAAGTGTCTTTATTACAAAATTGTTTGGTAAGGAAAATAAATAACAACGAAGTCTGTACAAAGGACTACATAATGAGACTTTTTTGTATAGGAATATTACTTTAATCTTTAAAAAGGAATACATTTTCGAATTTAATTTAACGGTGATATTGGAAAAACGGAGTATTCTTGTTTTCCTTTTTTTTATTTTAATATGTATGCTCGGTTTGAAAAATTTAATGGATACGCATGGAAACATTTGTGTTACAAATCTACTGCTTAATATTTGAAAATAATTTTAACGAAGCTTCGTTTGTAACATGTACGTGGATGCTCCGGTACTATAACGTGTCTGCACACTTATAAGATTCAGCAGCATTTGAACATACGTGGTGCGATCCAAAATTTTCCTGATTAGGGCTATATTATAGCAAGAGAGAGAAATAGTATCGACTCGCGCCGATAGGGGAAGTACTCGTAAGTACATCCCTAACAAAACTGCGTGATAAGTTTCTACTCATTAGGTCTTACACCTTGTTTTGTATGAATGTTTGCGTAAAAATGAAGTCCTCCGCCGTACTTAATTATGAGTGATTTGCGTGCCTTAAGGGTGGCCGGACTCCGATGGAAGACGACGAGCGTTCAGGAAGACCTTCGACTACAACCACCCTGAAATCAGCACCAAAGTTCAATAAATCGTTCGTAAAGACCGTCGTCGAACAATTCTGAGCATCTCAGATGAACCTTCTATTAGTCATGGAGCGAGAAGGAGAATTTCTTGCTACGTCACCATAATGCACATCTCGTTCTGCACCTAACAGTCTTTGGCGAAGAATTCCATGACTATCATCCCCCACTACACTTACTCGTCTGATTTGGCACCTTGCCACTTCGAATTGTTCCTCCATATGGAGATGAAGTTCGCCGCTTTGAGATGGTAAAGACACAACGCGAATTGCAGGCGACACTGGAGGCAGTAACAGAATCGAGAAAATTTGCGACCACCTGAAAAAGAACGAGGACGTTCGGTAGTCGGAGGCAAAGGGCTATTTTGAAGGTAACGGTCCGTCACGAAGCCGAAAAGTAACTACAGTGAAGTCTGCTTATAACGAACCCGTTTATAGCGAATTTCCGGTTAAAACGAACTATTTTATATTGCACGAAAAAAACTTTCATAAGACCAATACAAATTTTTATCGGTTATAATAAACTTCCGGATAAAGCGAACCAAATTTGGATGTTTTGTGTCCGTTTATAACGAACTTGCCACTCCCTGTGCTCCATGTCGCGCGATTTGATTTAGCGAATTCACCGAAACTCGCTGGGAACCCCTATTCTGCTTATTTTCGCCGCGTCGCTAGTTCGAGCAGTATTATTTTCAATTTACTTGTTGTATTATGCGGTTCTAATGCATATCTGATCAAAGTAGCAAAATAAAAATTTAACCCTTTATTTTAAAATGAGTACACAAACACGTAAAGCCTTCATTTACAAAGGCAAACACGATATTATAAGGAAAATAAAAAATGGAGTTAAACAAGGTGATGTTTGTAAACAGCCGAATTTAACTAAACCTACGGTTTCTACCATATGGAAGAAGAGGCAAGAAATCTTATCAATCTATGATAAAAGAAACTGTAGTTGTAAAAAAAGTAAGAAAATCTACACATGACCAAGTCGATAAAAGACTCCCTAAATGGTTTAGTCAAAAACGACATGAACATGTTTCTATTACCGGCTATATTTTACAAGAGAAAGCTAGTAATTTGGGAAGGGAAATAGAGAACACCGAGTTTAATTGTTATAGAGGTTGGATTGAACGATTTAAAAAGCGACTTAATATTAGTGAGGTAAGATAGTAAGAGAAACTGCAGGAGCAGATATGACTGTTGTTGATCAGTGGTTGGCCAATGTATGGCCGGAAATTCGAGAAATTTATGAATATGTGGACATTTTTAATGCAGATGAAACGGGTCTGTTTTACAAGATGACGCCTGATAAGTCATTAAAGTTTGTCGGAGAGAATTGAGCTGATGGAAAATTATCAAAAGTAAGGATTACTGTGTTCGTAACAGAAAATATGTCTGCAACAGAAAAAAGAAAATTGTTGGTGATAGGAAAGTCCGCCAATCCCAGTAAAGTACAAATCAAACAGTAAAGCCTGGATGACATCAGAAATTTTTACAAACGAACTGATCGAATATAAAAAATATTATTTTTGATTGACAACTATGGGGCGCACCCTGAAGTTGATCTACAGCAAATAAAATTGGTTTTTATGCCTCTAAACACAAGGGCAAAGCTCTGGCCTATGGATCAAGGTGTGATACATTCGTTAAAATGTCATTGTAGAGAAATGTTAGAGACGATGCTATAAACTTTATCCATATGGCTTAGCAAAGAGTCAGTAGAGAAACCATTGCAAACTGTTTTAAGCATGGCGGATCTTTAACGAAGGAATGTAGATATGACTCAGATGATGAGTTACCGTTGACTCAGTGGATTGAAAAACATCGAAAAGTTCCTACTAATTGTCTAGAATTTGTTTACAATGCGGACATTCAGTTCAGTGCTAGAACTCTTTAAGTTCTATTTAGCAAATCGAACACAAAAAGTACGATGTAATGAGACCTAAAGTACTGCAATGAGTATGAGTTCTGGAGTTCCTCAAGGGACAGTCTTGGGACCTATTCTATTTTTGATTTATATAAATGAATTAGGAACCATAATAAAGAATGGGTCAATTATTTGCTACGCCGATGATACTGCAGTGATATTTACGGACGATACTTGAGAGGGCGCATACTTAAAGGCAAACAGGGTCTTAATGTTATATATAACTGGATATGTGATAATAAAATTAGTCTAAATATATTAAAAACAAAAAACATTAAAATTCACGACTCATCATGTAAATTACTAAATAATAATTGCGCCTATCCACATATTCAGAAAACTAATAAAATTAAATATTTAAGCCTATACATTGATCAACATCTTCGTTGGAATGAATATGTTATCGAAACCTCAAAAAAAACTCACTAGTCGAGTCAATTTTAAGGTATTGTGTAGTAGTTTGGGGAGGTCTTAATGATAATGCAGTGCAGATTTTAACAGTATGTCAAAACAAAATTCTCAAAATCATTTTAAACAAAAACAATCAATATCCTATAGTTGATCTTTATTCTCAATTTGATGTCTTAAATTTTAGAGGACTATTTGTAAGTACAAACCTTTTTTTCTATAAAAAAATTAAACACACCTTTGGAGAACTAGACCATCACATACTATTTTACTTCCCAAGTTTTTAGGAATGCTACCTTTAAACCTTAGGGCAAAGATTGAAAAAAATGATTACAATGGGGGTTAAATTTCGAAATAAAAAATTTTAACATTCACAACTATGACAGTTTCAAAAAGTTAATGAAACCGTAGAAAAGAAAAAAATTAAATGCATGTGCATATTGCGTAGACAAATCAACATTATTTACTAAAACTCAACCTATTTTCTATTCTTATATGTCATATTGTAATTTTTTTAGATCCTAGATATATATATACAGTCCCTGGCCAAATTATTAGACGCACTGCAAGATTTCATGTAAAATATTAATTACCGAGTGATATTGTACCGTTTTATTATTTTAAATTGATTTGTTTTTTTAATTTTATATTATCCAATCAATTACCTATTTATTTGACATAAATAAAACAGCATTAATTTAGAAAAGCATAAGTTTATTAAGTTTTAAAGAAAAGTGAAATTAATGTTAGTAAAAGTCAATATTTAGTTGAGCCACTTTTAGCCGCTATCAAAGCTTTAATTCTGCGCGGCATGCTATCAATGCAAGATTGTACTGTCTCCTGCATTTGAGGATGATGATTCCAAACATGAATAATCTTTTCTAGGAGCTGGGTTTTGTTGGTAATCATATCTTTAGCCACTTCTCTTTTCATCAGCTCCCACACATTTTCAATGGGGTTCATATCAGGGCTATTACCCGGCCAATCCAACAGAGGGATATTTTTTTCTGCCAAAAAAGCTTTAACAGACCGAGCAGTGTGGCAGGGAGCTCCATCTTGCATGAAAGTGAATGGTTCCCCATTTGGAAACCATTCTCTGAGCTGCGGAATCAACCGATTTTGTAATACTTCTTTGTACTGATCTTGCCTCATTATTCCTTTGACGACGTACAGACGTCCAGTGCCCTTGCCGCTGATGACTGACCAAATCATCACTTTGGTGGGATGTTTAACCGTCGGGACGACACAATCAGGATGAAACTTTTCTCCATGACGACGACGCACATACTGAGCTTTATTCTGCAAAATTTCGAATGTGCTTTCGTCACTGAAGCAGACCTGTCAAAAATAGGAAAAATATATAAACTTCCATATTTATTTGCTTTATTTAACTGAAAATGATAATAATGTAGCAATTATTGATTAAATTGCTGTATCTTACCGATCTCCAGAAGTCCACATCTTTGTCTTGCCATTGTTTGGCCCACTTCAGGCGCTTTGCTTTCATTGCAGCTGTTAACTTGGGCTTCCTGGCGGGGCGACAGGCCTTAAAATCTAATTCTTTCAATTTTCTTCGAACAGTGCGCTCAAAAGCATTTACGCAAGCATCCTGGAGTTGTGATTTTATTACCTTTGTGGTATCAAATCTGTTTTCTACACAAATTTTCTTCAAACATCTCTCTGACCGTGGAGTGAAAATTGGTTTTCTACCGCATCTTTTCTTTCTTTTCGGGCTTAATTCCTTCCCTGACTCAATTTTCTTTTTTATGCGTCGTACACTAGCTTCAGAAACCTCCAATCTTCGTGATATTTCTCGGTTTGTAAATGTTTTCGCAATCACAAGGGCCTTCACTTCAGCTTTTTTACGTGGTGAAAGATCGCCTTTTCTACCCATAATGAAAATAGTCCAATTACTTTTTTAAAACACTGCATACAAAATAAACTAATAACTGAGTAGTATAAAACTGTTAAACAAACAATCACAGTCCATAAAGCCACAGAAACACGTCCGTACCTGACTCGATTCCGATCGCGACTGATACAGGTTTGTACTTGTTTACGTTCATATATCACTTTGTCAACACAGTGTTGCCATATGTTAAAAATAAATACAAATATGTAGTCTACAACAATTCTTTTAAATAAAAATCAATAATATTGTAGTTTAAATGTACCATTATTGCATAAAAACTCTTAAGAAACATAAAATTACTAAAAAAATACAGTGCGTCTAATAATTTGGCCAGGGACTGTATATATATATATATATATATATATATATATATATATATATATATATATATATATATATATATATATATATATATATATATTATATTCTAATTTTCGATTTCTTTTGCTTCACCAGGCTGCAACCCTGGTCCATAGGTTTTCGTGGTTGCTCCGTCTTTTGATTTCCCCTCATGTGCTCCTTCTTATATAATAGAATACTTTTTATAATCGATTGTGTTCTTTTCACTTGTAAAATATGTATTAAAACGAATATTTAATTTCTGGAACATAGGTTTACTACCATACAGGTCAAGGAATGAGACTTCGAATACAGGCCAATGAATGGTCTAGTGAAGTTTTTTATTCCGTAGTAGACAATAAGGATAAGATGTGTAAACACCTGAATTATATTAACTTTATGTATTGTAATGTAATGTAAAAAACTTATTGAAATAAATATTGTATTGTATTCAACAAAATACAGTAGAAATCGAGATTAAAAAGATGTTTGATCGCTTTAATTTTGAGGAACACGTATGTGCTGATATTGAATTAGTGAAGAGAGAAATATTAACTGATGATCAAATTGTGACATCAGTTACTTTTGGAAAGATTTTAAGCGATAATGACGACGAAGACGAGCTCGGAGAAGGAGATAATATTTATGTTCCAGCCATTTCAGAAATGGCTAAGAATATGACTGAAACTCACAATTTTTTGGAATCTCGTGTAGTTCCTGAACATATATGGAGTAGTTTTTGTGACCTTGATAATTTTATAAACACTATTTCTTTTTCAAGTAAAACTGTATAAACGAAAATTACTGATTTTATTGAATAAACTACGTATTTTAATATTTTCGTTTACACTCGTATGTGTACCAACATACATAATAATAATTTTAGTGTGATTTAATAATTTTTATTATTCATTTTTCTAATCTAAATAAAAAAGTACTGAAAAATGATATTAGATTTTTTTACTGTTTGTAACGAACTTCGGATTACTGTTTGTAACGAACCATTTTTAGTAATTTTTTGGGGTTCGTTATAAACGGACTTCACCGTACTTCAGATTTTACAGCGTTAGTCCGGAAATTTTTAGAACGGACCACGTATCAGTCGACGCCAGAACACGACCTAATTACGATAATGTTATGTCTCGTAAGTCTAAAAAATATTTAGTTTTATTTATAAATGACATTGGTATTTGTATTTATAGTTTACAATACAACTTTTATTTGTACATATTTGTGTTTTAGAAAAAAATCCTGCTGTTCTTAAGAACAATATATCAATCATTCACGTTTTCGTTGACAAAAAAACAATTAATTCGAACAAACAAAAAACTCATTAATTTTTTTAGATACCGACACGCGAATATACTACATTATTTTGAATATTTTAGGCATATTAGTAGCATATTATTAAATATATAGCAAAAGCTAGTTAATGTCAAGGATTTTTGTGTTATTTTACAGATTAGTGAAACAAAACACTGTTTAACAAAGTGAGAGAGGAGTAAGTTTGCAAGCGATATACGTAAAAATATATTCGTAATGTAATTAGTAGAGAGCGGATGCGGATATGCCTTTGCATATTTTCATATTCAATTGCATATTTAGACCATTCTCACCGATTATTGCATATTTTACCCACTAGTAATGATGCATATTTTCCCTATATTTACAATATTTCTCGGTATTACTAGGCGATTGAATTGCTCAGGGTGTTGTTAATGTCGCCGTCTGGAACCGATCTTATCGCCGGAACATTACCTGCAATAGTCTAAACAACGATTAGGTTACAGTGCCAAGGGAATACCCAAAATTACGACGGTATTTTATTCCTTTATTTCTTGGTCGGGATATTAAGTGATAAGTAGTTAGTTTCTAAGAATATTTGTTTGAGCGTGGATCAAATAAACAATTTTCTCGAAGACGAATTTTTATTTTAAAACAAGATATCAGTTTTAACATTATTGTTGACGCGCTTGCATCAGTGTAGTCTTTTTGCAATTTTTAACGTGTTGTGTTAAAGTTTAACGTGTATCATGCCACCCGCAAAAAAAAGTGTCTCTTCGTGGGTAGCTGATTATGCTGGAACATTTACATACGACGGAGATGTTTTGTATTGTCGAGTTTGCGAGAAAAATGTTTCGTGCCCAAAAAAGTTTCAAATTGACCAGCATGTTAAGACAAGTCTTCATATCGCAGGATCGCAAAAAAAAGGCCCACCCAGTCAAATAAACTCCACATTGCCAGGTGTATTCCCGCGTAAAGTTAAAGAAAAGTTTGAAAACATTTTGTGCAATAATCCAGGTTTTGAACCTTTGTGTCAAATTGATAGTTTTATTAATGGGACGAGTGAACTTTTGCCAGAAACAATAAGTGCTAACATAGCACCAAAATTCAAATACTACTCAGTTACCTCAGTGGATGTGGAACGGTCTTTTTCCACTTATAAAAATATTTTAAGTGATCGAAGACACAATCTTACTACCCAACATTTAGAACAATACCTTATTGTTTACGTGTACAAGAATACAAATGTTATATAATTTTAAAAAATGTTAAATAATTGATAATTAAATTTAAACATCGTCGATAACTTGTTAATTTTATGCTGATTTTGAAATAAAAAACTAAAAATTACTACTTTTATTATTATATTGCATATTTTGACCCTTTTCATGCATATTTTAAGCATTTTTCATGCATATTTCAAGATTTTTATGTTGCATATAATCCGGTCTCTAGTAATTAGATCAAGTTGAAATCTCTCAGAAATGATACATTTTGTGTCACAACATCCAATCACTGTTATTCGCCATGTGATGAAAAGTTCTGAGACTTCTGAAGAAGAAACAATGCTAGACAAAATGTCATGAACATTTCACAAGAATCTTCTAAAAGTTGAGGCTAACTGAACATCATATTGTTTTGTTTGTGTTGCCACCTCTCGAAAAGTATAGGGACTTTTCACCCCATGTAAGTATCTATTTTGTATATTCGCCTAATGCTGTTATTTTTTTCTCTATCTAGTAATGTCTTTCTAGCTATTCTGCATAATATTTTCATATATGTTGTCGTGAGTATTTCTTTTATTTTTGCTGTGATACTCCCGATCAAAGGATGGACGTTTACTTGTGTTTTATCGACTACGAAACAGCATTTAATCGAGTCAAGCATCCACAATTAATACAAATGCTTCAAAATATGGGTCTTGACGAAAATGACATCAGATTCATTACTCACCTATATTGGGATCAGGTGGCGACAATACGAGTAAATAGCAGAGAGACTGAGGAAATAGGAGTGAAAAGAGGTGTTCGTCAGGGATGTGTTTTTCCCCGCTCCTGTTTAATCTATACTCTGAGCACATATTCCAGAAGGCCTTAGAGAATGTCACAGATGGTATCGAAGTTAATGGCAAAATCATTAACAACCTAAGGTACGCTGATGATACAGTTATTTTAGCAGATACAGCGGATAGACTTCAGCGTCTTATGAACAATATATCTAGGGAAGGCGATATTTTAGGAATGAAAGTAAACGTTAATAAAACGAAAGTAATGGTCATTTCAGAACACCCGGGTTGCAAACAGATATTCGTGTTAACGATCAATTGATAGAACAAGTAAACAAATTTAAATACTGGGTAACTAATGATTTGAATCCTGAAGTTGAGGTACGAGTTCGCATTGAAATGGCTAGAGAGGCTTTTCTCAAAATGAGACACCTCCTCACAGACTCAACCCTTTCTTTGGATACTCGTTATCGTTTTGTAAAGGTCTATATAAAGGGTCTTCCATTTGGGACTTGACAACTTTGAAATTTCACTGTGAACGCACCCTTAAGCCAATCACCGAACTGTCAACGTCAAAACATTCAGTAAAGTCAACATTTTCATCATGGTGAAGTATACGAATGAACAACGTTTACAAATAATTAAAATTTACTACCAAAATTTGGAGTCGGTAACTGCAACTTTAAGAGCGATAACGCCAATTTTTGGTCGTAATTCTCGTCCCAATAGACAAGCAATTCATAGTCTAGTGAAAAAATTTGAGTTAACATATTCGCTGCTGTATGTTCCCGTGCCAGTGAGACAACGGGTTGGTCGAAGTGGCCAGAATGTTGCTGCCGTTCAAGCGTCCATCTCAAACGAACCAAAACAGTCGATTTCACGGCGTTTTCAAGAATTGGGCATCGCTCAGACCACACTATGGCGAATTTTGCGAAAGGATCTTGGCCTGCACCCTTATAAGTTAAAGTTAACTCAAGAACTAAAGCCACTCGATCATATGAAGCGACGTACGTTCTCGAATTGGGCTCTAGAAATGTTGGAAGAAGATGACCAATTTCATGGCAAAATCATCTTTAGTGATGAAGCGCATTTTTGGATAAACGGCTTCAACAAACAGAATATGCGTTATTGGTCAGGCGAAAACCCTCATGTGCTTGAAGAAACATCACTTCAGAAATGGTCCCGTCGAATGGCCGTCTAGATCGTCTGATTTAACACCTCTAGACTTCTTTTTATGGGGGTACGTTAAATCATTGGTCTATGCTAACAAGCCTGCGTCGTTAGAGGAGCTCAGAGCCAATATTGAAAGAGAGATAGTGGCCGTTTCCGTCGAAATGTGTGACCGAGTCATCGAAAATTGGGTTCAACGAATCGACCGCTGCAAACGTGCCCGTGGTGGACATATGAATGAAGTCGAATTCCATACATAAATGTTTTGATTGTACTTCAAGACGATAGTAAAATTTTCGAAATGTCTCAAATGGGTTGCGTTTTATTTCAAAAAAAAGTTGTCAAGTCCTTAATGGAAGACCCGATATATCCAGTGCTTTTATATGGACTTGAGGCCTGGACCTTGGGAGTACGATCGATGAATCGTTTGGAGTCTTTCGAATTATGGGTCGCGCGCAGAATATTGAGTATTAATGGACAGAGCGTCTTACTAATGAAGATGTACTTCGTCGAATGGGTAGAGAAAGTGAACTATTGTCGTTTATTAAAAGACAAAAAACTCGTTACTTGGGACATATTTATAGGGGTCCACGTTACTCACTGCTCCGGTTGTTGATGGAAGGGAAAATTGAAGGGACAAGAGGTGTGGGGCGCCGAAAATGTTCCTGGCTAAAAAAATATATGAGATTGGACAGGTCTGGATACCCACACTTTATTAAGAATTGTCCAGGATAGGGAAGAATTCGCAGTGATTACAGCCCAACTTCAGTAATGGAGATGGCACTATAAGAAGATCTTTGCTATATCCGCGCATTTCTTGTTGTATATTTTTTTTAGTGTTCCGTACGGAACACTTATAAGATCACTTCGGTGTCTGTCTGTGTGTCTGTCACACCCGATTTTCTCCGAAACTATTTGTCTTAGAAAGTTGAAATTTTGGTAGTAATATAGGAAGTGATGGCCTCATCAGAGCCATGCAGTTTTGAAAGTTAAATTTTGATTTAAGGGGTTAGTTTTGGGGGGTGAAATCGAAAGTGAAAAAAAATTTTTTTACTAGGTAATCCAGTGTGGTGTCAAATGAAAGCTTGTGAAAACACAAGTAAAAAAATATATATATAATGTAATACTTGCGCGCACTTTTCTTTGTATTATTTTTAAAAAATCGCGAAAAATCGCTGTCCACCCGCCTTATCTCGGAAAGTACTTATCAAAAAATTTTGAAAAAATTCTGGAATATTCTCCACGGGGTGTAGATTGAACGAAAATTATCACGAGTGTATTACCTGTAATAATTTATCTGGTATATAAAAAAAACAGAAATTTCAAGGTCATTAATTTTCAGTAAAGATTGGAAATAAACTTTGTTGAAAACTTATTTGGGGTGTGTTTTGTAAAGTCACTGATCATTTTATATCACCATAACATAAATTTTGACTTAAGGGATTCGTTTTGAGGGGTGAAATCGGAAGTGAAAAAAAAATTTTTTTACTAGGTCATCGAGTGTGGTGTCAAATGAAAGCTTGTGAAAACACGAGTAAAAAATATATATATAATGTAATACTTGCGTACACTTTTCTTCGTATTACTTTTAAAAAATCGTGAAAAATCGCTGTCCCCTACCTTGTCTCGAAAAGTACTGATCAAAAAATTTTGAAAAAAATTCTGGAATATTCTCCACGGGGTATAGATTGAACGAAAATTATCATTACCTTTAATAATTTATCTGATATATAAAAAAAACAAAATTTCAAGGTCACCGGTTTTCAGTAAAGATTGGAAACAAACTTTGTTGAAAACTCATTTGGGGTGTGTTTTGTGA
Source organism: Pachyrhynchus sulphureomaculatus (assembly GCA_019049505.1). Taxonomy (NCBI): domain Eukaryota; kingdom Metazoa; phylum Arthropoda; class Insecta; order Coleoptera; family Curculionidae; genus Pachyrhynchus; species Pachyrhynchus sulphureomaculatus. Next base: position 3,011,126 of record CM032451.1, read on the forward strand.
AGTCACTGATCATTTTATACTACCCTAACAAAATTTTTTATTTTAAAAACAATCAACGTACGGAACACTAATTGTGCAAGTTCAACTTGCACTTGACCGGTTTTTTCACACAACAAGCTTACATCTTAACGGGATTTGTTTGAGTTACTCAAAATAACTCTTAGTGGGTAAATTAATACGAAAATTAACGAAAACCGGCAACATGGTTTGGAAAAAAGACAAATGAAGTAATTGTAAAATAGCAGGCCCTGAATCGTTTCGCTAAAAGAAATGAAATGAGTTGAGAAATGACGTGGTTTTAGTTTCCCGTTTCTTCAGATGCAAGATAGCTTTTTAGAGGGAATGGCTGCGTTGTTTAAAATTAGGATCGTTCTCTTTGTTTCGACTATTATTTGTAACGAATTTATGGGTACAAACCTTATTTAAGACTCATACGCCCCTGTGTATGGGTATGCGTAAATTTAACTACTTCTAACATGTTATATACTCGTATTTTCAATTTTTCTTTTTTCGAATTTATAAATTTAATCTTAATCTTTGTAAATGACATTAAATTTAAGATCTCTGATTGAGTTAGCCGATACTTGTTGGAAATTCATAATAAAATTATTTAAAAACAACACTACGTTTTAATTTCCAATATATTTAAAATGACTCGACAGTTGTTTCACCATACAATGGCTTCTTCAGAACTGAATTAGAAAGAAAAATGTTTGGTAATAATACTGGTTATATAGTGCTTAAAACTATCCTTAATTACAAAAGATTATGTTAGTCGTTTTATTATATTATTTATTGACAAAATTATTTTAAAGATGCAAATCTGTGGTACTATTTCAAAGAACTAATAAAGATTAAGTAAGAGTGAATGGTTTAAGTTTACCTGTTCGTTTAATAATAGATTGGAGTTTTTCCGTTTGTTAATTTAAAGACATTCGAGCATATTTAATTTTTTAGATTTATTTTCTGCATGCAGGATTTTGAATGTATCATCAAAATTATATGATTCGTTTATTATATGGGTTGCGTAATGCGAATTGTTCTTGATTTTTAAATAACTGTGTTTATGTTCTTTAATGCGAGTTTCAAAAGGTCTACTAGTTTGTCCAACCTAGGTTTTAGTACAAGATCCACAATTTAATAAATAAACTAAAATAAATGGATTTATTAGCTTTGGTTTTTTATTTAAAATTATATTCCCTAAGATAAATTTTGAATAACAAAACCAAAGCTAATAAATCAATAAAATCAGGAGTTTTTTTATTAAATTGTGGATCTTGTACTAAAACCTACATAGGACAAACTGGTAGATCTTTTGAAATTCGCATTAAAGAACATAAACACAGTTATTTAAAAACCAAGAACAATTCACATTACGCAACCCATATAATAAACAAATCCCATAATTTTGATGATACATTCAAAATCCTGCATGTAGAAAATAACCAGTATTATTCTTTCTAATTTACTTCTGAAGAAGCCGTTGTATGGTGAAACAATTCTCTAGTTATTTTAAATATATTGGAAATTAAAACATAATGTTTTTATATAATTTTTAAATTTAAGGACAAAATTCATCAATCGTTGCTGTTAAAGAATGCTCTTTGAGAAAACACGAGAGCCATAATCACAATTTTTCGGGCATACCATAACAGCGTGGCCTGGTCAACAATCCGCCATGCCAAACACGGTCGAATGCCGCGAATATATCAAGTGTAACCGTTCGAGATTCTCTAAAATGTTCAATTGCGTCGTTCCAAACATGTCTGACATACGTTAAAATATCTCCTGTTGATCTTCGCTTACGAGAGCCATATTGATGTTTACTAATAATATTGAAACCTTCCAGATATTTTAAAAGATGCTGACCGACAACCCGTTCCAATAGTTTTCGATATTGTTGAAAGTAATGCTACTGGTCGAAAGTTGTTTGAGTATCTGCTGAACTCTAATGCTTTTTCAGCTGGATGAGAGTACTCCTTTTCCATAAGTTAAAAGTCTACACAAGAACTAATGTTAGTACATTCTAACATTTTTCGAGTACTACGGCATGTATTCCATTAGGACCAGAAGTTAGGTGTCTAACTTTTTTCTATAGATTTTAATAAGTTACCTAAATTAAGCCATTGGGATTACAAATCTTATAATACTAAAACCTCAAAGAAATGGAACATACTGCACTGACTTAGCTGTTACTTAATGGAGATCCATAATAACTAGGAATAAAAAATTTAAACAAATGGTTAAGATCACCACTTATGTTTATTATTGCTGACAATTGTTTCGACACTCTGTGTCTTCTAGGAGTGGTGTATCCGTACAAACAACTAAACAAAGAAAAATTTCATACACTCACTTATACCGGAAAATTAACTAATAGAATTCAAAATTTTTTCCATAGAAATCATGTAAATATCGCTTTCCGTACTAATAACATATTATCTCGACATATTAAAAATAATAAGAGTAAAACAAAAAAAGAAAATAAAACGGGGGTTTACGAATTATGCTGTGGCACTTGCAATAAAACGTATATAGGACAAACAGGCAGACCTTTTTATAAAAGAATAAACGAACATAAACAAAACTTTAGAATGAAAAATAACAAATCTCATTACGCCAAACATTTACCAGAGGAAAATCATACATTCAATGAAGATTTCAAAATTTTGCATAACGGAAAGAAATGAAAATTACTGAATTGTTTAGAACAGGTAGAAATTAATCAGAAAAAATCCTCAGGTCTGTTACTCAACGATCAATTAGATAGGGGAGGGTTTCCTTTATTGAACTTGTTGCCATTGGTATTAAGGTAAATATTGTTAATGAATTTAGTACTTGTAATTAGGTAAACTGTAACATACTTTGTTAGTTAATTTACATCGTGCTCCAGAAGAAGACATAGTGTGTCGAAACAATTGTCAGCAATAATAAACATAAGTGGTGATCTTGAACATATGTTTAAATTTTTTATTCCTAGTTAAATAGGACATAAAAACGTCACAATTTAAATACGAACTTACGTAAGAAACCAGCCTTAAGGATTCAACTTCATCTCTATAAATGCAAGATGCCATCTTAGGGTCATTTGACAAACGAATTTTACAAGAAAATTCTATTGTTTGAATAAATTAAATAGTCTCATTTATTTTGACAACTGAATAGTGTGGCGGTTAAACTTGGGGTTGTTGCACGATATTTAATTAAACTTGGAGTCGTATTGTTAGCTTTAAAACTTTGAGGGAGGATTTTTTTTGATTAAATTTCCTTTGAAATTAAAAGATTATTGTGTTTTTTTTTCTATGGAGTGCCTATTATACTGGTAGGGGATGACAAATTGTTATTCTTTGAATGCGTTTAAACAATCTAAGGTGCCCATAGACTTGCAGACAACTCCGTAAAAAGTTATAGGGAATGAAGATGGAGATTATATATATATATATATATATATATATATATATATATATATATATATATATATATATATATATATATATATAGTAACATTCATTTTTTCTTAAATTTTAAGATCATATTACGACACTGCTTTTATTTTTATAATTTATTTTTTATTACATTTCTATATTTGATTAGGCAGTGATTTCAATTTTTAAGTAGTGTAACTTAAAACAGTGATTTAAATTTTTCAACAGTGTAACTCAACCGTGTATAACGTTTTGCTGCCCTAACTTATTTAGTCTGCGTCGATTTTGCGTCCCGGAAGTAGAGCCTTTTTAAGACTTCACTTTGAAGAAGGGGCAAAAGATATATAAACGGCCAGATGGAATTTTTAAAGGCTTTTTCCGCCAATATGCCGTAGAGGCTCTTTTCTCCAGCACGCCGTAATGGCGTTTTATTATTCTCCGTGATGCAATAGTGAGTAATGGTTTTTATCACCAAGTGGGCGTCGTTTCTAGCTCTCAAGTTTAAGGCTTTCTTCCGTTCTTGGAATATCCTGCTCATCCTTAGACATTTCGGGTCAAAAAGTGATTAGCTACACAAAAAAGAATGGGAGAGCAGTGGCTGAGACATTATTTTTGATGAAAATCTCACCAGCTTATGGAAAACCCACGAGGAGAAGTCAAGCAGTAAGTCATAAGCACACCAGTTTAAATATCTCACTTCCTGTCTATAAGAGTGTTTCCAACGACTATTTAATACGTGTAATCCGCGGAGTTAATTTTACAAACTTTTAGATCGTGTTTTTTTTTTTTAAAGTCTTTTGTTTTTTTTTTTAAAGTCTTTTGTTTTTTTTTTTACACTTAGTAATTCATAGATCTCTAGTTTTAAATGTGTACACTCTCATAGCCTAAGGGGTTTTTATTTAGTAGAAGTAATTTTAAGAGTGTAATAAAGGTAGGAATTTTTATTTTGTTAATCTATATATACCCTTCTGTATTTAAATGTAGCGTTTCACTGAACTACCCGCTCTTGCTTTCAGGACGCAACGGTTTATTTCAACAACTAATTAACTCTTCAGTATTTTTTAATTTTTAGAGCTGAACTTAGATTCTTTTTTAAAATAAATGGTGCCCAAAAACAGTACAACCAAATTTTAAACAACTAGAGAGACTATTTTCAAAAGGAGTTCAAAAATTACCTCGATTTCAATGTATTCTACCAGTAAAAAAAACGAGCTAGCTTATATCTAAGTTTTTGCTCTATCAGTATAAAATGGCGCTACAACGAGACGCTATAATATATATATATATATATATATATATATATATATATATATATATATATATATATATATATGTATAAGTATTTAAGCTGAATCTTACCCAGAAATCGGCAATAGAAATTCATATTTGACCGTGGATGGAAAAGGTCCTCCCACCTGAAAAACAAGAAAAAATTAAATAACTTCAAAAAAATGTATGTAAGAACGGTATTTTATACCATGCTATGTTGTGTAAAAATTATAAATGGTTAACAATAAATTTTAAATTATGTGGATTGTTTCTTGATACACACCAGAAAGAAAAAGAAAATTTTTGAATTAAATAGTGTAAAAAGGCAACGAAAACGTAATTTGTACACTAATATGACAGAAAATAGCTGAGCGGGGAATTGCTAGTTCAAATAAACTTTCAAATAAAATAAAATATTAAAGTAAAATAAAAATAAACGAACGAAATTATTAAGTAAAGAATATATGAGAAGGCAATGTATAACTAAGCCAATAATTTTCCTAAACTGTCACTTTACTTACGGAAATAAAACTTGAGAAAAGTATTATAGCTTCGGTATCAGTCTTAAAGCTGGTCTCTTTGTTTGAAATAAAATGCTTTTGCTAGAAACTAGTTAATTTGAAAAAGGTTTTAGCTGCAAAATTTTGAATTATATTAAACAAGCAATTCTTAATATAGAGTTGCACGTAATTCAGATTATTTTTCCCTTATTGCAGATAGTGCTTTTTTAAACTTATCTACCGCACCATCGTTTCACAAAAAAATCTACATAACTTCCGCCTAGTCCAAGGGTTTTCGAGTTGTTGCATTCCAGCCAAAAAAATTATTTTTATTTGCATCTACGGCGGCTTTCATCTTACAATCTTAGGAAAATTTTCGGCCGCTGAGGTCTTTATTTAAATTTTTGAACAAGAACAAGTCGCAAGCTTGAATTGGGCAAGTCTTGTGGGCTCTGCAGTTGTCGTGCAACGTTTTTCTCTAATGACCTACTTCAGGTTTTAGCACATCCTTCAGTAAACTGCTCCATTAATTGTGCGTCCTTTTTTCATATATTTAATAAATCAAATTCCTTCACACTTTCAAAAAATTACTTCAGCAATCAACTTTCTAATAGACGGATGAGTCATTATGAACTCATTGCATCGACTCCTGCTTCGTGGGATGATCCCAGTACCCAAGTCTCGTGGTTATAACAAACCCGGTTATAACGAACTTCCAGATAAAGCGAAGCGCGAAAGCGGATGTTTTGTGTCCGTTTATAACGAACTTGTCAATCCTTGTACTCGATGTCGCGAGACTTGATCTAGGGAATTCACCAAAACTCGCTGGGAACTCCTATTCTACTTGTTTCCGCGGCGACGCTAGTTCGAGCAATCTTATTTTCAATTCACTTATTGTGTTATGCGGGTCTAATGCGTATTTGATCAAAGTAGCAAAGTAAATGTGTAAGTTTTTAATATATTATAGGGAACATAGAAAATTGAGTTAAACACAGTGAGGTTTGCAAACAGTTGAATTTAACTAAATCTACGAATTCTACTGTATATAAGAAGCCAGAAATCTCATCAATCTATAATAAAAGAAACTTTAGTTGTAAAAAAGTACGAAAATCTACACATAACTAAATCGATAAAGGACTCCTTAAATGGTTTAGTCAAAAACGACATGGACATGTTCCTATTACCAGCTATACTTTACAAGAAAAAACTAGGGAATTGGGAAGGAAAACAGAGAACACCGAGTTTAACTCGTCTAGAAGTTGAATTGAATGATTTAAAAAGGGATATAATATTAGTGGGGATAAAATAGTAGGAGAAACTGCAGGAGAGGATATGACTGTTGTTGATCAGTGGTTGGCCAATGTATGGCCGCAAATTCGAGAAAGTTATGAATACGTACACGTTTTTAATGGGGATGAAACGGGTTTGTTTTACAAGATGACGCCTGATAAGACATTAAAGTTTGTCGGAGAGAATTATGCTGGTGGAAAATTATCAAAAATAGGGATTACTGTGCTGGTAACTGGAAATATGTCTGGAACAGAGAAAAGAAAATTGTTGGTGATAGGAAAGTCCGCCAATCCCAGGTGTTTTAAAAACAAACATTTACCAGTTAAGTACAACTTAAACAGTAATGCATGGATGACATCAGAAATTTTTAAAAACGAACTGATCGAATGGGACAAAGAATTAAAATTCACAAACAAAAAAATATTAATTTTGATTGACAACTGTCCAGCGCACCTTGAAGTTGATCTACAACAAATAAAATTTGTTGTTACGCCTCCAAACACAAGTGCAAAGCTCCAGCCTATGGATCAAGGTGTGATACATTCCTTACAATGCCATTACAGAAAGATTTTACTTATGAAAATGTTAGAGACGACTGATAAAGGTAACATTTTTTCTGTAACTCTCTTCGACGCTATAAACTTTATCCATATGGCTTAGCAAAGAGAGCATGGCAGATTCTTAAGGAAGGAATGTAGATATGACTCAGATGATGAGCTACCGTTAACTCAGTGGATTGAAAAACATCGAGAAGATCCTACTGATAGTGTAGAATTTGTTTACGATGCTGACATTCAACAAAGTAGAGTGGAAATCGAGATTAAAAAGGTGTTTAATCACTTTAACTTTGAAGAATATGTATGCGCTCATAATGAATTAATGACGAGAAAAATATTAACTGATGATCAGTAATTTCTGAAAAGATTTTAAGCGATAATGACAACGAAGACGAACTTGGAGAAGGAGATAATATTTATGTTCCATCCATTTCAGTAATGACTAAGAAAACGACTGAAACTCGCAATTTTTTGGAATCTCGTAAAGTTCCTAACATATATGGAGCAGTTTTTGTGACCTTGATAATTATACAAACACCATTTCTTTTTCAAGTAAAATCGTACAAACGAAAATTACTGATTTTCTTGTATAAACTACGTGTGTTAATGTTTTCGTTTATTCTCGTATACGTATCAACATACACAATAATAACTTTAGTGTGACTTGTTTTATTTTCCTTTGAACGTTTTCTTTTAATATAATAATTATTATTATTCATTTTTCTAAGCATTAGAGTCTAATCTAAATAAAAAAATAGTGAAAAATGATATTAGATTTTGTTTACTGTTTGTAACGAACTTCGAATATAGCGAACCATGTTTGGTGATTTTTTCGAGTTCGTTATAAACGGACTTTACTGTATTTAGAAGCAACAGTAATTTGACAACCAAACAATTTTTTTGTAAGAAGCTACTTACATGGCTAGATAGATAATTTAAAAAAAAAATAGTAAAAAAAATAGCTCAGGACTATCAAAGATGGAAAATTGCATCCAACCTAACCCTCTTATTGAAAATAATTAGAAAAAACGAGCTCATTTTTTAGTGTGAAATCAGCCTTAACATATTTAAAAAGATCTTTTATATTCATGACTTAAATTGTCACAATTTTAAAAGACATTTTTCAGTCTAGCTTGTTAAAAACTACTTTAGGGTCTTAAAAAGTTTTCTTTTATGCTTCGTATTTCAAGCAAATTTCAATAAAGAATATTATATTATATTTTTATTTATATAGTTTATAACAAGCTGTATTTATATAGAAAACAATGATAAATTTATAATATTGTTTTTACACTTTTGAAATAAAATGCACTAAATTTATTCAGATCACTCTGACACGTGTTTCGGTCTCGCGATCATTTTCTAAAAGATATTACATACCAACGAAATCAGTTGTATAGTATATGTATATATGTATATATGTATATATATATATATATATATATATATATATATATATATATATATATATATATATATATATATATATATATATATATATATATATATATATATATATATATATATATATATATATATATATATATATATATATATATATATATATATATATATATATATATATATATAAATATATATATATATCTCCTCAGCCTATAGTCATCCACTCCTAAATGAAGGCCTCTTCCAATCTTTTCCACGTCGTTCTGTTTAGAGCTGTTTGGATCTAACTTCCCCCCGCAATTTTCTGGATATCATCGCGCCACCTTTTTGGAGGTCTTCCAACACTCCTTTTGGTTTGTCTTGGACGCCAGTTTATCATTTTGCTGGTCCATCTTTCTGAGCTTTGACGAGCTATATGGCCGGCCCATTGCCATTTGAGTTGAGCTACTCTCCTGAGGACATCTGTCACACACGTTCTTCTTCTAATTTCCTCGTTCTGTATCCTGTTTCTCAGGCTAATTCCGAGCATAGATCTTTCCATTGCTCGTTGTGTCACTTCAAGCTTGTCGGCGATTTTTCGGGTGAGTGCCATCGTCTCGAGACCATACGTAAGGACCGGCAGAATACATAAGTCGTATGTTTTACGTTTAAGATTTATTGGGATTTCTCTAGATGTAAGTACATACCCCAACTTGCCGAACGCAGCCCAACCTTGTCCTATTCTTCTAGTTATTTCAGAGCTTTGATTTTCTTTACCAAGTTGTATTTTGTGTCCCAAGTAAATATATTCTGATACGTTTTCCAGTGTTTGGTTTCCGATGTTTACCTGAATATTTTCCACACTCATTATTTTTGTTTTAAGTAGATTCATCTCGAGTCCTATGCTTAAGGATGGCTGATGCAATTCTTCCAGCATGCTCTGAATTTCCTCCGTTTTATCGCTTATAATCACTATATCGTCTGCGAATCGTAAATGGTTCAGACGCACATCATCTATATTTATGCCCCTGGATTGCCAATTTAAACTCTTAAAAATGTCCTCTAAGGCTAGTGTGAAGAGTTTAGGGGAGATAGTATCGCCCTGACGTATGCCTCTGTTTACCAATATCTATCTGTCTTTGTATCTTCGTCCAGTGTTATTTGGATAGTCGCGTTTTCGTATATGTGTTTGATGAGATTTGAATACCTGGTGTCTACTCTTGCGTTGTCTAGAGCTCTCAATATTGCCCAAGTTTCGACCGAGTCGAAGGCCTTTTTGTAATCTACAAATGCCAGGTGCAATGGTATGTTATATTCTGTGGTCTTCTCTATGAGAGTGCGTACTGTCTGCAAGTGGTCAATCGTACTAAAACCTTTTCGGAAACCTGCTTGTTCTACTGGTTGATACGAATCCATTTTTTGAGTTAATCTATTTGTTACTATTTTTGTTAGCAACTTGTATAAGTGTGATAGTAGACTAATAGGACGGTAGTTTCTATGCCATTTCTATCTCCTTTTTTGTATAGCAAAATAACCTCGGCGTTGTTCCATTTTGTTGGAATTCTTTCTTCGGTTATGCATTTGTTGAGTAGGATTCGTACACTCTCTACTAGATATTCTCCTCCCATTTTTAACATTTCAGTGATGATTTGATCTTCTCCTGGACATTTCTGAGATTTCATTTGGTTGAGCGCTGTTCTTAATTCATTGGTATTTATTTCAGGAATTTCCTCGGATCCAATATTTTGAATTTTCCGTCTGTTGTACTGATGACCTTGGGACTTGGAACTGTAGAGATGCTTATAGAAGTCCTGAACTATGGCAACAATTTCCGTTCTACTATTAACTACGGTACCACTGTTGTTCTTCAATTTACTTAATTTCGTTCTTCCATTTGATAAGTGGGATTTTAAAACTTTCATATTTTTGTTGTTTTCAATAGTATTCTTTACCAACTTTGTGTTGTATTCTCTTAGATCTTTTCGAATGTTCTTGTCTATTTCTCTATTTGTTGTCTTATAACTCTTAGCTTCCCTATCTGTTTCTCTTCTCATTTTGATCAGATTTTTAGTAGTTTGGCTAAACTTGCCGATGTTCTTTTGTTTAGCACATATTTGTTTTGTTGCTACTTGTATGCTACTTCTTATGGTTTTACTTAGATCTTCCATTTCCATGTCCTTCAATGTGTTTGTCTCTCTTAGTCTTACGATTAATGTATCCTGAAATTTTTCTTTATTTTTTGATAGAGTTTCCACTGTAGGATATTTTTGTTTCTTTAGTATTAGTTTGTTTCTTTCGAATTTGATCTTTAGGTATATGGTTGCTCTAACCATTCGATGGTCGCTATTTGTATCGAACCGATTTAAAACGGTAACATCCTGACAGATTTCTTTTTTTTGTTAGTGATTATTTAGTCAATTTCATATCTAATACTGTCATCGGGGCTACTCCAAATCCATCTTCTCTTTTTAGGTTTTTTGAAGAATGAATTCATACAGTAAAGTTGTTTATTTCTGCAATAGTCGACAAGCTTTTCACCTCTGGCATTTCTATCCCCCACTCCGAATTTGCCGATATTTATGGTATCTTGGTTTGTATTTTTGCCAATTTTGGCACTGAAATCTCCTATAATAATCACATATTTCGCATTTTCATTTGTTTTTGCTGTTGATATATCTTCATATAGCTGTTCTACTGCTTCGTCATCAGATGTGCTGGTTGGAGCATATACCTGTATCACTTGCATGTTAAACTTCTTGTTGATTTGTATAGTAACGTAGATGACTCTATCTGATACGGCTGTCATTTTTATGATTTGATGTTTCAATCATTTATTCACCAATAGGGCGACTCCACCTATGTGGTCATTTGTTTCCGAATTATTCCGGTATAACATATATATATATATATATATATATATATATATATATATATATATATATATATATATTATATATATATATATATATATATATATATATACAACATATATTAAAATTCCGGGTTTCAATCCGTTCGTCTGACAATGAATAGGGTGATGGTTTTGTTTTTCTTGAGCGCTTCAAGAGCTGTCCATTCTTCAAATTTAAGGTTTGGCTTAGGAGGTTTGCTTGTTCTCAGGATTTGAGTGATATCTTGTCTTATTCTTTCAGCATCTTCTTCGGGCCTGATATCTAGGGCAACCTCTATATTTGAAATTATATCTTCAATTGGGATTGATTTTAGCGTTACGGCGTAATTGAAACCTTTGCTTAGTACTGATTCTTCGTGGTCTGTAAGAGGATGTGTTGAGAGGTTATGCACGACTTTTTTTGTTTCTAAGTGTGGATCTGTGTGTTGCGTATCTTTTTCTCTGATGTTTTCTAGCTTCTTTGAAACCAGGAATTTTAATGTATTACATTTCACAATCCGTGAAAATCTCTATTGTAATATATATATATATATATATATATATATATATATATATATATATATATATATAACTTTATTTTTGCACTCGACGCGCGTTTCGCTAACCATGTTAGCTTCATCAGGAGCGATGATTGACTAAAGCTAAACTACAGATCTACCCTATTTATACTTAGCTTAACCCTTGAATTACTCAAGCGGAACTAATGACATAGGCAAGGCCGTCAGTTCCGGTCAAGTAACCTGTAGAGGGGACTATAAGGAATAGGCCCTCTGTCTTTATTTAAACTACTTTTACATTTTATGATTTCCATACTTTCATATGTGTTCAACAATCTCCTATCAGATACATTTTTTATTAATCTTAGATTATCTAAAGTTACAGTATGATCAGCTTCAAGGGCATGTTCGGCAATGCTAGATTTTTCTGTTCTACTGTATTTTAAGTGTGCTAAATGTTCTTTAAATCGTGTTTTAATTGACCTTTTAGTTTGCCCAACATACTTTTGGTCACAATCATTACAACTAATTTCATAAATTCCACTTTTCTCACAATTAGGAATCTTATCTTTGGGATTTCCTAAGATACTCCTCAGATTGTCTGATGACTTATAGACTAAGGTGAGGCCTACCTTATTAAATACCTTATTGAGTCCCTTGCTATATTTCGGATTATATGGTATGGAGACATACTTGGTGTTATTTTCTTCGCGTGTAAAAAAGGTGGAATTCTGAATATTAAACCCAAACTTATGTCTATTTATTAGCTTATTTACTAAGTGATCGTCATAACCATTAACTCTAGTTATATTTCTAATACGATTCCTTTTTTTATTAAAGTTTACTCTATTCAGAGGGAAAGTGACCAAACGATGAACTAAAAAATGTAATGAGGCTAATTCATGTTGTTTGCAATGAAATGAATCATTAGGAATATATCTATCTGTTACTGTGTCCTTCCTACAGATATCAAATTCTAATCTACTATTATTTTTAATAATTAAAATATCCAGAAAAGGCAACTGTCCTTTGTTCTCAACTTCGTAAGTGAATTTAATGGAATCATACCGGCTATTTAATTTAGAAACAAAATCATCAATATTTGCTTTCTTTGTATCAAAAATCGCGAAATATCATCCACATACCTACACCATACCCTTGGGAAATATTCGAATTCTTGACTGGCTTCGATTTTAAACTTACTCATGAATAAATTGGCTATGAAAGGTGATAAGCAATTACCCATAGCTGTTCCTTCGTTCTGAACATAAAATTGATTGTTATATTGGAAATAATTTTGTTCCATACAAAGTTTAGATAATGTTAAATATTCACGAATAATTTCGTCTTCAAAGTCATTCATTCTAAGTAATTCTTCGAGATGTAGTAAAGTTTGTGGAATTGTCACACTTGGGAACAAAGAACTAACATCAAAAGAAATTAAGACTTCACCTTCATTGAGAACTAGATTTTTTGTTTTATTAATGAATTCTAACGAATTCTTCACTGCGAAAGTATTTAATGGTAAATTTGGATATTAAATATGTGGGTGATCCGACCGACGAAACAATGGGTCGCATTGCTTTTCCAGGTTTGTGAATTTTGGGTAAGCAATACAATTTTGGTATATATCTTAGGAAATCCCAAAGATAAGATTCCTAATTGTGAGAAAAGTGGAATTTATGAAATTAGTTGTAATGATTGTGACAAAAAGTATGTTGGGCAAACTAAAAGATCAATTAAAACACGATTTAAAGAACATTTAGCACACTTAAAATACAGTAGAACAGAAAAGTTTAGCATTGCCGAACATGCCCTTGAAGCTGATCATACTGTAACTTTAAATAATCTAAGATTAATAAAAAATGTATCTGATAGGAGATTGTTAAACGTATATGAAAGTATGGAAATCATAAAATGTAAAAGTAGTTTAAATAAAGACAGAGGGCCTATTCCTTATAGTCCCCTCTACTGGTTACTTGACCGGAACTGACGGCCTTGCCTATGTCATTAGTTCCGCTTGAGTAATTCAAGGATTAAGCTAAGTATAAATAGGGTAGATTTGTAGTTTAGCTTCAGGCAATCATCGCTCCTGATGAAGCTAACATGGTTAGCGAAACGCGCGTTGAGCGCAAAAATAAAGTGTTTGGTGTAGTGGTGATATATACTGAGTAAATTCATATTTATCAATTTAAATTTATCTTTATCGTGAATGATCCATTTAGCCTGTTGAATTTGTTGTTTTATTTCTTTTTGAAAAATATTTGTTGGATCTTTATTTAAAATTTACAACCATCCAAAATATTAAGATGTTTCACTTATAATATCGTGTATATTAAGACCTATGCATTAAGTGTATGCGACCTATAGCCCCAAAGTTTACTGTCTGTTCTACTCAACAGTGTAAAATGTGTACTAAATAAGTAAAAACATATTTCTTGTTTAAAATATGCTCTGTTAAACTTTCGAAACATTTATCAATAAATGAAAACATATTCCATGGAGGAAAATAAACTAGAAAGGCATACATTGCACTCTAAATTAGAGTTGTCGTTTGTCCCCGAGGAAATTTAGATAAAAATGGTCACTATGTTTACGAGAAATGTCTTTATATATGTTTATTTTGAACTTGGACATTTGTGTTTTGTAAAATAGACAGAATAAATAGAATTAATAAAGTTCTTAAACGGAAAATTTAGCAATTTTTGTTTGTATATAAGTTTCTTACTCTTATAGTTTTATTACCTGCTTAGGATTCCGAACAGAAAGATTTTTCAAACAGATCTTTATTTGCTTTGCCGTTTGAAAGCAAATTTAAAACTTAAGTTTGGGCGAGAATTGTTACAATTTTCAAGCCAACCTGAACTAAATACAACGGCTACAATAAATTTTTAGGTACTAGGCAATTTGACCTAACATTATATTTGACTAGCCGTGTCCGCGGCTCCGCTCGCGTGGACTTGATTCACTATTATGGTCACTGCTTATTCCGTACGTTACCTAACGTAACATAGAATATATATACTCGTATTTTATAAAAAAAAAAACAAGTAAACCGGATAAGTGGTTCTTGAGTGCTAAGCGCACTAACGGATAGACAGACAGAGATCCATTGCGTTTTATATATATATTATAGATTTCTTTTTTGATCAATATTAAGGTAAGATTTAAAAAAAAAACACATAAATCGGATAAATGGTTCTCGAATGATAAGCGCACTAACGGACAGGCAGACAGACAGAGAGATGTTGCGTTTTATATATACATATTGTATTCTTTGTTACATGATATTGTTCCATATTTTAGGGAGCGTATTGCAAGAGAGTGCGCTAGCGGCAAACTTTTTTCCGATTTGATTCACTATTATCGTCACTGCTTATTTCTTATATTACGTAACGTAATACAATATATCCTATAACCTGGCCAGAGAACATACGTATGAATTTAAAAAAAAAAAAAACACGTAAATCGGATAAGTGGTTCTCGAGTGATAAGCGCACTAACGGACAGACAGACAGAGAAACGTTGCATTTTATATATACTATAGAAGATTAGAGATAACCCGGACAGAGAACAAATGGATGAATTTAAAAAAAAAAACATGTAAATCGGATAAATGATTTTCGAGTTATAAGCGCATTAACGGACAGACATACAGACAGACAGAGAGACGTTGCATTTTATATATATTATATTTTTGCGTAACGTATAGTTCAGTTTAGGTTAGGTATTTTACCAAACACGTGCTCTGTGTATTTCTATTAGTTCTCTCAGTTATTTTATATTAATTATAATCAAAATGCCTAAGAAAGTTACCAGAGAAGATCGTAAAAGCAGTGGGTCGAGATTGGACAGATCAAAAAAAGTAGTACCTCCACAGAAACGTAAAACAGACGAGGTCGAAACAAACAGTTCTTCGGCAAAAAAAAATAAAAACAAAAGTTGCTCGGGACATACCAGAGGATCTGGAAAAACATTACAGAATAGTTAATTTTATGCTAGTTTTTTCAACCATCGTGAGTTTAGTAAAGTGTGTAAAGTGTGATGGCAAAATTTCTTTTAAGTCTTGTAAAAGTGAAGGTCTTGGATTCACCATCCAAGTTAATTGTGAAAAGTGTAAAAACCTCTGCTTTATTCCTTCAGAATTCAGTCTGGAGTTTATGAAATCAATTATCGATTCGCTTTTGCCATGCGAGGATTAGCTGGATGTGAAAAGTTTTGCGGCCTGATGGATTTATCAGCTCATTTTTTATCAAAAACAACCTACAGTTCGTATTTAAAAAAAAAAGTGTTTAGTCATAAAAAAATACCGCGCGTGCATTTTTTCCATCTGCTGTGGATGAAGAAAGAGAAGCCACGTGTAAAGAAAATAATGTAGAAGATACAACGGGGTTGACCGTATCTGGTGACGGCACCTTGAAAAAACGAGGAGTCGCATCTTTATTTGGCGTGTCTTCCTTGATCGGTTATTATACCGGAAAAGTTCTGGATATTTGTGTAAAAAGCGCCTACTGTCATGACTGTAAAACTTGGGAATCAAAACTAAATTCTGCAGAGTACGAAGAGTGGTAAACTGCCCATGTGAAAGAAGGAAATTGTCAAGCTAATCATACTGGTCCATCTAGAAATATGGAGGTTGAAGCAATAAAATTAATGTTTGAGCGTTCAAAAGATAATAAAGTGAAATATCGCAACTATATCGGCGACGGCGATTCAAAAACATACTCTGGAGTACTGAAATCTAAACCTTATGGTAATGATTATTTGATAAACAAAAAAGAATGTATAGGTCATGTTCAGAAGCGAATGGGTACCCGATTGAGTAACATAGTGAATAAAACTACACAAGAATCGACAATTGCGGCGGGAAAAAAAGTAATCAGAAAATGTCTATCTGGTAAAGGTAAACTTACTGGAAAAAATGATAGACAAGTTGACTGTATATTACGGTTTGGCCATTTGACGTAATTGTGATTCTGTAGGAAAAATGAAAAATGCCATTTGGGCGACTTATTTTCATTATAGCTCAACAAACAAGAATCCGCAGCATCAGAATTGTGACAAAGGCGAAGACTCGTGGTGTGAATGGCAGAGAGCTGCAGCAACGAATAACCTGAAGTCATTCAAACATAGTTACACAGCACTTCCAAGCGAGGTTATGGAGCGATGTCTCGGAGGTTTTACACAGAACAATAATGAAAGTTTGAACCAACTTATAGGGAAAATTACTCCAAATAAAAAAAAAATATTGAGTGGTACCTCTAATCTCGTTGACATTGCTACTCATATAGCAGCATGTACATTCAATGAAGGTTGTTTTGCTCTGCTGTCCATCATGCATGATATGGGTATCACTGCAGGGCCAAGTTCTCATGGATGGGCGAAAGAAGTCGACAAAATCCGAAAAATCGAGCTGAGCTCAAAACTGCGCTTGAACGCAAACAAGGCCGGATTAGCCGTAGACAAGAGCAACCACGTGCTCTGGACACACACGATGACAGCTCCATAATGTATGGACCTGGCATTGACGACTCTATGTAAGTAAAAAAAATATTTGTTTACTTATGATGAATTTTTAAATTTCTCAGTGTAAAACTTTAAATCGATTTTTCCACAACTTGCTTTTTTCAAAGTCGGTGGACACTGTCACTCGAAATCTACTGTACCGAACTATTTGAAATTTTGCACACTCTTTCTACACATAATTAGCGAGGTAACGCTGTCGAGTTTTTTTTTTTTTTTTTAATTTTAAGTATATTTTATAACGGCTTGATTGTTGATTTTTTCGTCAAAAATCGGTATTTTGACTTGTAAGTACCACAAAAAATCCAAAAATTGAAAAAATTGAAAAAAAAAAAAATTTCGACAGGGCTACCTAGAAAAACTTATGAACTAAGAGAATTTTCTTGGTTTTTTTTGTTTTAGATGATCCAGTCATAAGTTCTGATGTCTACCGCAAAACACCTTTTTGCTGAGGCGCCCATTAAGAGTTGCTGCCACCGGCTCACATCTTGATATTTTTTTTTTTACGAAAATTGCCCACAATATCCGTGAAATGTCACCTGATAATACCATATTAAAATCGATTCATTTATCTTTACTGTTTGTTCAATAAAAATTCATAAAAATATGCTGTTTTTGACCGAATTAACCCTACCCCCCCCCCCCCCCCCTTTTAGGATTGCAAGAGAACGCGCTAGAGACAAACTTTTTTCTGACTTGATTCAGTATTATCATCACTGCTTATTCCTTATGTTACCTAACATAATAAAATATAGCCTATAACCTGGCCAGAGAGAACATATGTATGTCTAAAAAAAAAGCACGTAACTCGAATAAGTGGTTCTCGAGTGATAAGCGCACTAACGGACAGACAGAGAGAAATGACATTTTATATATATTATATTCTTAGCTACATGATATTGTTCCTTATTATTATTGTTTTAGGCAATGGATTGCAAGAGAACGCGTTAGCGGCAAACTTTTTTCGGACTTGATTCAGTATTATCGTCACTGCTTTATTTCTTATATTACCTAACGTAATAAAATATAGCCTATAACCTAGCCAGAGAATAAATGTATAAATTGAAAAAAAAAATATAAATCGGATAAGTGGTTCTCGAGTGACAAGCGCACTAACGAACAGACAGACAGAGAGACGTTGCATTTTATATATATTATAGATTACGGTTTTCTTTTTTTGATGGGTGCTGCAGAGAAGTTCCTACAAGAGTGACGCGGGTGTTGAAAAAGTAATTCATAGTCGTGAATCACTGTAAATTGTACTCGGTGGGAAACACACAGTGGCTGACTGTAAAAGGTTTACTGGTTAGTTTACAGTCGGCTTTTCTTCTTGTGATCATTAAGAATTTAACTTTTTTGAAGCTAAGGGGTTGAAATTAAAATAAAAAATACCAAGAATGGGAATCTGATTCGCATTCCGTACCGACGATTTTTGATAAAAATTCTTCAAGAAATTGTGTCGTAAAGAAGAATAAGGTTAACTAAACCTTATATTTCTGAAAATATGCTGTCTCGCCTACATATATCTATATATACTGCAAATTACAGTACACTTACTGGAGTAGAAACGTAGGCCGGGCAAATTTATGAAATTTAGGTCGTATTTCAGAAGCAAAAAGAATCGTATTTTCTTGTGGGACGGCTCGTGAATACCTAAGTATTTTGGCTTGAATATAGGAAATAACATTATTTTCCTACAATTTTCGTGTATTTTTAGAGAGCTGTAACATACGTTTGCTCCGCAAAAAGTTTTATTTCTTGTACGCTAAACATTATCATTATTCAAACGATTCTGTAAACATATCGTTCTATTCACCTTAACTAAACGACCACATTAGTTCGTTCTCGTCCACATTTGTTGCATTTTCTCGCTTATTTACCCCTTATATCAGCCTCCAAAGTCCATTTGTCAGCATGCCAATACACAAAACCGCTTAACAAGGGGCTAAACATTGCGCGTTTCAGTTAAAGCGAACGTATTTAGAAAGGGGCCCATATAAATTACCCAAATTTAGCAGCTATATGTTACTAACCGCCAACAAATGTGCTGATTATCTGGTTTTCAATTGAAAAATTGGAGATGGGTTTCGAACAGTTGGGATTAGTTAGTATTTCTATATACGGGGAAGATGTTTCGGACTTGTATGTGTAAATACGAGGATCGATTGAAAAGTTCGCGGCCTCACCAAAAAATAATTATAATATTTTTATTATAGTACCCTCAATAAGTTCATACTTTCTTTGGTTGTCACCTGGTAAAATTTTGTTGCTGTCGAATTTGTGGTTTTTAGGTTAGAACGAATTTAGTGAGACCAAGTGCAGCGTTTTTTGGAAAAATGGAAAAAATTGAACAACGTGCGGTCATTAAGTACCTGTTTAAAAAAGATTAACACAGAAGGAGAACCACGATGATATGAAAATAATACTAAGGGAATCTGCTCCGTCATATATACATATATATCAAGGATTTTCTACAACTGACGCTGTCTTCCTTCTCTCAGCCTTTGATTCCATCTGTTTCTATCTTCCCAGTCTCCATCTGTTAGACCCCTTTCCTCCATAGCCTCGTCCACATCGTCTCTCAACGATCGTCTGGGTCTTCCTCTTTTTCTTCTCCCTATAGGGCTCCACTCCGTTATTTTCTTTATCCACCTATTATCTTCGCTCCGTCTTATGTGTCCATACCATTTTAATCGTTTTTCTTCAATGGTGTTTATTGCGTTCTCTTTGATGTTCATTCTGCTTCTTATTTCTTCATTTTATTCTTCTCTCCATACGTGTCACTCTACAACATCTTCTCCAATACTCCATCTCTACCGCGTTAATTTTAGGTTTATTTCCTCTGTTGATCGTCCATGTTTCTGACCCGTATGTCATTATGCTTTGTATTATTGATTTGTATATGCGTGTTTTGTTTCTCTTTGTAATGTGCTTGTCCCACAGGATCGAATTTAATTGTCTTATGCATGTCCGCGTTTGTCCTAATCTAGCTTGAATCTCTTCTTCTGATATTGCGTTTCTTGAAACGATGGTTCCTAAATATTTAAATCTATCGGTTCCTCTGATTATTTGATTCGTTATCCACTTCTAGATTCTCCACGTTTCCCTCCTTTGTTGTTAGATATTTCGTTTTATCAAAGTTTATTGCTAATCCTGCTTTAGTGTATTCTTCTTTCAGTTTTCTTACCATATAACTGAGGTCTTCCTCATCTTGCGCTATGATTACTTCGTCGTCTGCGAAACTTAGAGTATATAAGTAATCTTCTCGTATTGGGACTCCCATTCCACTGCATTTTTGCTTAAATTTTTTTAGTGTTTGTTCGAGGTATATTTAAAATAGTGTGGGGGATGTAAAGCATCCTTGTAATAGGCCTTTTGATGTTTGGAGTCTCTTCCCTATTTTATGTCCTATTTTTATGTTCACTGTGTTGTTTTCGTAGAGAGCTTTTACTGCGTATATTAGTTCTTTGTCAATGCCTATTTCTTTCATTGCGTTCCATAATCTTTGTCTTGGTACTGAGTCAAAGGCCTTTCTTATGTCTATGAAGGCTAAATGAACTTCCCTATTCTTTGCCAGTTTTTTTTCCATTGTTTGTTTTATAGTGTATATGTGGTCTATACATGATTTTCCGGCCGTTAAAGCCTGCTTGGTCTTCTCCAATCTTTCCTTTTATATTTTCCTCTATGATATTTTTAATAATTTTTCCATACAAACGTCCCATACTCGATATTACATTTAGGCCTCTATGGTTTGTGCATTTTCTGCGGTCTCCCTTTTTAAATATAGATACTATATAGGCTTTTGACCATTCCCTGGTATTTTTTCTTCATTTATTGCTCTGTGGAACATGTTTCTCAGCATTCGATGTAATTTATTAGACCCATACTTAATCATTTCATTTACCACACCCCCAGGCCCTGCAGATTTATTATTTTTGAGTGTTTTTATTGTCTTCTTTACTTCATAGCTTAGTTCTATCTCTTTTTTTTTCCTTATTCTGTTCTTCTTCAGGGCTCTCTTCCTGGAATTTTTGTCTGTCTTCTGTTAGCAGCTTCTTATAATATTCTTCCCACGCGCTCTCTGGGATATACTCTATATACATCTTCTCTCTATTGTTGGTCCTTAATGCTTTAATTATTCTCCATGACTCTGTGCTTCTAGTTCCTCCTATATACTGTTCTACATGTTCGCACGATTTTTCCCATCTCTCGTTCTTTTCTTTGTTTATCATCCTCCTCGTTTCTGCATTTTTCTCTTTATATTTCTGTAGATCTTCTTCTGATTTTGTATTCAACCATTTTTTGTTTAGTCTTTTTTTCTCCTTTATAGATTCTTTGGTTTTTTCACAGATTCTAATTTTATATTTCTTATTCTCGTTGTCTTCTTTACCTAATGCTTCTAGGGCCGCCTGTTTAATACATTCTTTAATTATAATTATAATTATAATAATTTTAATATAGTACCCTCAATAGGTTAATGCTTTCTTTGGTTGGCACAGTGTAAAATTTTGTTGCTGTAGAATTTGTGGTTTTTAGGTTAGAACGAGTTTAGTGTTAGGTTTTGGAAAAAAATGGGAAAAATTGAACAACGTACGGTCATCAAGTACCTGTTTAAAAAAAGATTAACACTAAAGGAGATCCACGATGATATGAAAACAACACTAGGGGAATCATATACCACTGTGAAAAAATGAGTTGCAAAATTTAAACGTGGACGACAGAGTATCGAAGATGACCCTCGCTCCGGCCGGCCCACGACGTCTACAACTGAAGAAAACATCGGCAAAGTGTGTGAACTCATATTGAAAGACCGTAGATTAACTGTCAGGTAGATTGCAGACACTATAGGCATCGCGTATGAACGAACACAAAACATCATTGCCAACGAACTCGGATTTTCTAAGATTCGCACTACGTGGGTCCCCAAATTGCTTTCAGTTGAACAAAAACGAATTCGACTCACGATTTCTCGCGACTGTTTGGAGATGTTTGAGGTTGAACCGCAAAATTTTCTTAACAGGTTTTTGACAATGGACGAAACCTGGGTTCACCACTATACTTCAGAGTCAAAACAACAATCCAAGCAGTGGAATAAATCTGGTGAATCGACCCCCAAGAAAGCGAAGGCAATTCTGTCGGCTGGAAAAGTGATGGCGTCAGTTTTTTGGGATTCTAAAGGTATTATTACGGCAAACTACCTTCCGAAAGGTGAAACAATAAACTCGACTTACTATTGCACCCTTTTGCGTCGTTTACGTCAAGAAATTAAAAAGAAACGCCCACGATTATGAGAAAGAAAATTTTTGTTCCATCAGGACAACGCTCGTGTTCACACGTCTGTTGATTCTATGGTTCAAATTCGTGATTTTGGTTTCGAATTGCTGCCCCACCCGACTTATTCTCCTGATTTGGCATCTTCGGACTTTCATCTGTTTCCAAACTTGAAAAAACACCTCGTTGGTCAGAGATTTTCATTAAATGGAGTAGTCGAAGCTGCAGTTAACCAGTATTTTGAAGACCTTGAGGAATCTTTTTTTCACACAGGTGTGGAAGCTTTGGATAGCAGATAGAAGAAGTGCATAGAGCTAGGTGGGGATTACGTCGAAAAATAAAAATATTTTTGTACGTATTTTATTTTGTTTTCTTGACTAGGTCGCAAACTTTTCAATCCATCCTCGTATATTCTAAAGTTTTAGAACGCTAAAACGCTTTTTTATAGTTTAACTGGTCTGTTTTTTTTTATGAAAATGATGTTCTAAGTACTGTGACGAAATTTCATACCAATGCGATTTGCACTTTTTACTATTTCTTTTTCTTTCAAAACATCAATTTGAAATATCGCATAATGATAAAATTTCTCACTTTTTTTATGGGCATAGAACACGTGTTGCTCTAAAGAGCGACACGTGTGCCGAAAAAGCGATTCACGTCGGTCTTGAATAGCTGTCACTTTGACTCTTTAGGAAATACAGTTCTGTTACGCCGAATTCGTGACCTGACTAACCTGAACTAACAAGTTTGCTTTCTCAACTAGTACTGTTGCAAAAACAAGAGAGCTCTATTAAGGTAGCAGGGCGCAGGACCCGACCGGACCTGCTGGAGAATTTCTAGCATATTTATACCAATTTATAGCCATCAGAAAAACTTTATAACATCAAACAGGTTCGAGAAGAACGACGCCCTGCTAGCTTACATTTAAGCTAGCAGGGTTTAAAAAATAAAGTATGAAAAAATACCATACATAAATATATACCTGATCAAAATTTACAGCATTGAAAATGCTACAAGAATAAGCTATCCAATTTTTTTAAAAAAAAGTAACTCTAATAATAATTGATTACATCAGCAGGACCGCTTTTTTTAAAGGCTCAATTACATGATTATATACACTCTAATAATTTATAGCAGTACCAGGACCGCTTCCAAAGGCCCAAGGGAGTCTATTTACATGATTATATACACTCTAATAATGTATAGCATTAGCAGTACCGTTTCTAAAAGCCTAAGGGAGCCTACTTACATGATTATGTACACTATAATAATTTATAGCATTCGCAGTACCGCTTCCAAAGGCCCAAGGAAGCCTAGTTATATGATTCTATACACTCTAACAATTTATAGCATTAGCAGGGACCGCTTCTAAAGGCCTAAAGAAGTCTAGTTACAGCATTATATAAACTTTTACAATTTATAGTATTAGCAGGACTGCTTCTAATGGCCCAATTAAGTCTAATTCAGTAAAGTCACATGATATTATACACTGAAACAAGAGCTTGGTTTGAGGCATTATATCTTCTAGTTGTTTGGTAGCTTTTTTAAAAAATGTTTTAAAACCGTTAATTTTAGTAGAATGTAGGTGTGAGTATATTTGTGTGTGCATGATAGCTGGAGAGGGAGGGCTTTAAAAAGATTTAGTTTAAAAAATTTTTTAAAGTCATTTATTGACATCTTATGCTCAGTGTTTCTTGCCGCAAGGAGTGCAACATGTATTGATGGAGCAATTGTGAGCAAAAGAAGAGACTGAATAAATGCCCAAAAAAAAAAATATTTTTTTTATAGTAAAAAATCAGTTTTGTTCGCCCAAAATTTTTTAGGTTATGTTGTTTTTTTAAATTAGATAGCATATTCTTGTAGCATTTTTAATGCGATAAATTTTGATCAGGTATATATTTATGTATGGTACGTTTTTATGCTTTATTTTTTAAGCCCTGCTAGATTAAATTTAAGCTAGCAGAACGTCCTTTTTCTCGAAACCGTTTGATGCTATAAATTTCTTCTTGATGGCTATAAATTGCTCTAAAAATGCTAAAAATTCTCCACCAGGTCCGGTCGGGTCCTGCTATGAGCGCCCTGCTGCCTTAATAGAGCTAAAAAAGAGGAAAATTTCTGTCAAAAGACTTTTAATACAACGGAGACTCAATTCGGAATAATCCAGCGTCAGGATAACTAGGTAAGGCATTACCTGCCGAAACTACTAGGCTCGTTGAAGATTTACTGCTGTCAGATCTACAAGTGAATATCCCAGTGCTTGCTAAAGAAACTGGAGTATCCAAAATTACAGTTTTCAAAATGGTCCACGATGACTAAGGATGAAAAAAAAAATGTATTCGAAGCATCATTAAGCTCCTTATAGAGAAGAAAGTAACGAGGGAGGAAATTTGTCAAGAAAATTTGATCGCTTCAGGAAAAGGAGAGGAGTTATTTTTTTTTTTAATACGTAAGGTTACTGTTATCTCTTTTACTTTAATAGTCCGTAGTCCCCGATTTTCGTCGATCTGTCTGTTGACCTGTCGGTCTATCTGTTTATACCAGTGATTCCCAAAGTGGTTCAGGTGGACCCCCAGGGGTCCACGGGAGACTCGACGGGGGTCTACGTTGGCGTGAAAAAAAAATGGGGGTTCACAAGTTGTAAGTGGGGGTCCACGAAAATTTATCTGGTTTCGATAGTAAAGAACAAAAATGTTGGCTTGGCTTTACCTATCAATGTAGGCAGATATTACACTACTCAAAATAATTAAGGGAGCAAAAAAAAATTTCAAATTTTTCGGTGATTTTTGACAGGCTGTATTTCGCTGAAAAATGGTCGTACTGAGACTTTAAAAAAAGCATTTTGAAGCTCTAAGATCCTAATTTTCAGATTTTTTGGCTAAAATTTTTTAGGGGCTACGGTTCTCATGCAATCCTAAAAGATAGCGCGAAAAAATAATATTGCAAATATTTTGCTTTTTTTTGGTCCATGGGCTTGAAAAAAATTTTTTCAGTTAGGCCGGAATATGGATCAGATAGCCTGTTTATTTAGTATTAATTTCCTTGTTTTAAAACCTCCCTCAATTTTTTTTTGAGTAGTATATTTTAAGAAGGTCAGCGACTGTCACTTGTAAAAACTTGCATATTCGATATTCAGTACAACGCGCGTCGAGACTTGCAAAGCGCCGCCCTCCCGCCCGTAACGCAACCCGTTCAGACGTGCAAAGGGACGAAATACGACTTGTGCTGTGCTTGCAATCTTGCATGAACTTGTTTGATTCTTCACCAATATAAATACGAATGCCAAGGACAAACGTTACTCATTTGTTTCTGGAGTTTTGAAAAGAAAAGTGTGAGTGAATCGGTGTCAGTGTTTGCCAGTGCCGGAACAAGTACCTGCTTACTGCTATACTTTTATTTTATATTGTAATAATATTATATTTGTTATGTTTGTGTGTAGTAGGTACGTAATAAAAATTAAATACTGAACAGGGCCATTATTCGATACTTCTATAAAAGAACAGAAAGCCGAGAAAGATTGAACTTTTAGTACTTTTTATTATAAAATTATTTATTTACCCGACTGTGGTGATTCACTAAAGGAAAGATTGACCTGCTTGTTTGTTCATATTTCAGTGCCCTCGTAGTTGCTAATACTAAATGACTAAAAACTGTTCTACACAAACCTCCATTTGACATACTCAAAAGAATTCCTTTGAGTAACAACACTGTACAAAGACGTATTGATGAAATGAGCTCTGATATTGAAAGCTTCTTATGTAATTATCTGCAAACAACTCATTTTTCTATTCAACTGGACGAGTCAACTTTACCTGGTAATGAAGCATTATTATTGGCATATGTTCGATTTGTTATGGACGAAGAAATCCATGAAGAGCTGCTATTCGCGAAAACTTTGGAGACGGGCACTAAATGCGAATCAATATTTAATGTCCTGAGTGATTTTTTTTAAGGAAAAATCGATTACATTTACAAACATTATTTCGGTGGCAGCAGATGGAGCTCCTGCCATCTTCGGGCGATATCGTGGGTTTATAAGCCATCTTAAAAGAATTATACCAGGAGTAACTGCAATTCACTGTGTCATCCACCGACAACACCTGGTAGCGAAAAATTTGAGTGATAGATTGCACCAATCGCTTCAATTTGTGATTAAAGCAGTTAACAAAATAAGAAGCAATGCGTTGAATACCCATTTATTTGCACAATTGTGTGACGAAAATGATGAAGACTTCCAACGATTGCTCTTACATATTGAAGTACGCTGGTTGTCGAAAGGTGCATGTTCAACAAGATTTTACTCACTTTTTTTGAATCAGTTTTAAAGTTTCTGGAAAGTAAAGATTCAGATTAAAAAAAAAAACCTGATCAAATTGAAAGCAGACCGCGTATTTGACAGATTTGTTCAAAAAATTTAATGACATTAACTTGCAGTTACAAGGGGACAGCCTAAATTTAATAAAAACTAAGAGTGTAATTTCGGCTTTTCTTGGAAAATTGAAATTTATGAAGCAAAATATTAGTCGGCGCGAATTCTCCCAGTTTCCAAACTTGTCACAGGCAGAATGCCTTGATGAGGATATTCAGACATACGTTCAACATTTAAATGCCCTGCATGATGACTTCAAAAATAGATTTGAAGATATTCTGACGATGGAAATACCCATGGATCATAAATCCATTTGATGAAACGGAAGTGGCGAATGTGGTATTACAAGAGGAGCTACTCGAGCTTAGCACCAATGAGGAGCTGAAGGTGAAATTTAAAAAAGGCTATGAAACATTTTGGCTGCAGGCAGAAATACCCGAAAAATATCCTGGGCTGTGGGAAATTGCGAGAAAACTTTTGATAGCGTTTCCCTCGTCATACCTTGTCGAAAAAAGTTTTAGTGTCGTTACAAACCTATTAACAAAAAAAAGGAGCAGATTGAACATCATAGAACGGGGAGATGTGCGGTTATTCCTTACAAAACTGAAGCCAAATATTGATAATTTGCTGTCAATCTATCAAGTACAACCATCCCATTAAAAATTATGACTATTTTTTTTAAGTGTTGATTTGCATTGTTGAAGTTACGGTACGTTATTAAGGTTTAATTTTAATTCTATTAAGTCTGTAATCATATTATTTTAATAAATAGAATACAAGAAAATATATTATTTTTCTTTTTATTTTTACCACTCCGAATTTAGGGTTGGAACTCAGCCACGACGCAAATTTCCATCGTTAGATCTAATCTTCACATTTTTTGACGAGTTTTGGGAAATGGTAGAAATGTAGCAGCAGCAGTGACCACCGAAACCAGTAAAATTTTGAAAGTGGTCTACGAGAAAAAAAGTTTGGGAACCTCTGGTTTATACAATAACTCTAAAAACAAATGAAATGAAGCTTTCAAATTTGATATACACTAAATATCTAAAGCAGGAATGAAACCCATATTTTTTGAGAGTTGCCGCTTTAAGGAGAGGGGGTGAAATGGGTGGGGGGTTGATTAACTTTTTATACCGACACCTGTTGAGAAAGCGAACTTGTTGGCTGAACTCTTTGCTTCACATTCTACTGTCGATTTCCAAGGAAAAACACCACCTACTATTCCCATAGTGCAGTCAAGGATGCCCGATATTGTCTTCAGACAGCGTATCATAAAACGTATTTTGATGAAGCTAGACACCAAAAAGGCTTCAGGCGCTGACCGAATACCTGCCATAGTTCTCAAGAACTGTGCGAGGGAACTAACACCAGTTTTCTGTAGACTTTTCAACCTATCCTACAGAAAAGGAATATTTTCCTTCCTGCTGGAAATGTGCCACAGTTCAGCCGATACCTAAAAAAGGCAAGAAGACCTTGCCAAATAACTACCGACCAATCGCACTACTCTCAATAATATCGAAAGTCATGGAAAAGGCTATCAATCAGCATCTTCTAAAATATCTTGAAGGATTCAACATTATTAGTGATCACCAATATGGCTTTCGTAAAAATAGATCAACAGGAGATCTTCTGACTTATGTAACACATGTTTGGAACAACGCAATTGAACACTTTGGAGAATCTCGAGCGGTTGCTCTTGACTTATCCAAGGCATTTGACCGTGTTTGGCACGATGGGCTGTTGGCTAAGCTACGTTCTTATGGTATGTCTGAAAAGTTCTGTTTGTGGCTCTCATGTTTCCTCAGAGAGCGTTCTTTACGAGTGGCAGTTGACGGATTTCTTTCTAACACCTTCACTATCAACGCCGGGTGCCCCAAGGTTCCATACTGTCTCCTACTCTCTTCCTCATTTATATTAACGATCTGCTGGAAAAGACCGAGAATCCAATCTACAGCTTTGCAGATGACAGTACACTTATCTCTTCATTCACTTTGAACGCTCGGACATCGACTACTCAGACGAATATCCGCAGACAGCAGGAAGTCATTCAACTTAACAAAGACCTGGAAGAAATTCTATCTTGGGGTGACAGTAACCAAGTGGAATTTAACGCTACAAAAACCAGGCGGCAGTTTTTTCTAAAAAAGTTAACGTTGCAGAACCCGACATAGCTATGTCGGGGCACTCCATCCCTCTAACATCGTCACTCAATCTGTTAGGCGTTAATTTGGGAGCAAATATGTCCTGGCATGAACATGTTGCAGGCATAGCAAGAAGAGCTTCTCAAAAGTTGGGAATATTGTTTCGAACCAGAAAGCTTTACACTCCACAACAACTGTTAATTCTTTACAAAGCTCAAATTCGACCAACTATGGAATACTGCTCCCATGTTTGGAGCTCCGCTCCCAAACATACACTGCATTTGTTGGATTCTATCCAGAGAAGAGCTGTTCGTCTGATTGGACACCCGGAATTGACCGACGGCCTTGATTCGCTGGAACATCGAAGAACGGTTGGCGACTTGAGCCTATTCTACAAGTACTTTCATGGAAAGTGTTCGAAAGATGTGGCCCGTTTAATTCCTCCCAGAGCGGTGCATATTAGAAGTACACGTCGCGCTAATGCTTCACATCCGTATGAGGTTCAGCTTGTTACTCCTCGTACAACGCTTTTCAAGCAGTCTTTTATATGGAGAACATCATACCTTTGGAATGGTTTACCCAGGACTGTGTTTCCCATCGAGTACAATCTACAGCGATTCAAGAACAACGTGAATCGTTTTCTCCGCACACGTCTCGCTCCTGTAGCGCTTTAGGGACTTCCCTGTAGCACGTGTGCTAGACCCACAAAAAAAAAAAAAAAAAAAAAAAAAAATTTCTTGAGAGAACAGCGAACGGCTCTGAATTATGTTACATTTTATATATCACTTTTTACATACAAAGCGCAGCAGCTTATCTACAGGGTCCTTTTTTACGTCAGAATTCAGTTACTCTAAATAAACATAACAAAACTAAGGATGTTATTTTCTCGCAGGTAAAGCTGCGAGCGCATGCTTTAAAACAGCGAACCATCGCTAATTGTTTTACAAAAATCGCATAATAACGAATTAATATACCATTTCTAAACTATAGCACTTCAGTTTATATTTTACCATTCAGAATTTAACAAGAAACAAAATATAAATTTTAATAATTCCTCCCATATTATTTAAAATTTTTGACGTACCTTACATAAAGCAAACCATTAAAATGTATTTGTGCATTGTACAGTAACAGGGGCTTTCCCAACCCCATTGTGTATTTGAAGCTATATTGTGAAGGCACAAAAGATATACTTATTTTCCCAATGTATACATCAAAATGCGCTCAAATATGGATGAGTCAGGGAAAAGATAGGTAAAAATTTTACTGTTGCTTTCTTTCTTTAAGGTACAATAAATATTAAAAGCTCTTTTATAAAAGGAATTTCTTATGTTACATTACATTGAATGGGTTGGTAAAGGTGTTGAAAAAATAATGTTTTGATCATGTATACGGGCATTCACATGTAATTTTTATTATTAACGAACAAGAATTTTTAATTACCGTCAACGTTATATATTTAAAACGCAAAATAGAGTCGATTCGCGCCAATAGGTAGAGGTAAGTATATTTCTAACAACGTTGTGGGACAGATGTCAACTAGCTGGCTTATTTAGATTGTTTTACAATGGATACAATACAACAAACAATGGAAAAAAACTGGCAGAGAATAGAGAAGTTCATCTAGCCTTTATAGACATAAGAAAGGCCTATGACTCAGTACCAAGACAAAGATTATGAAACGCAATGAAAGAAATAGGCACTGACAAAGAACTAATATACGCAGTAAAAGCTCTCTATGAAAACAACACAGTGAACATAAAAATAGGACATAAAATAGGGAAGAGACTCCAAACATCAAAAGGCCTATTATAAGGATGCTCTACATCCCCAACACTATTCAAAATATACCTCGAACAAACATTAAAAAGATGGAAGCAAAAATGTAGTGGAATGGGAGTCCCAATACAAGAAGATTACTTATATACTCTAAGTTTCACAGACGCCCAAGTAATTATAGCGCAAGATGAGGAAGACCTCAGTTATATGGTAAGAAAACTGAAAGAAGAATACACTAAAGCAGGATTAGCAATAAACTTTGATAAAACGGAATATCTAACAACAAAGGAGGGAAACATGGAGAATCTAGAAGTAGATAACGAAACAATAATCAATGGAACCGATAGATTTAAATATCTAGGAACCATCATTTCAAAAAAACGCAACATCAGAAGAAAAGATTAAAGCTAGATTAGGACAAACGCTAACATGCATAAGACAATTAAATTCGATCCTGTGGGACAAGCACATTACAAAGAGAAACAAACCACGCATATACAAATCCATAATACAAAGCATAATGACATACGGGTCAGAAACATGGACGATCAACAAAAGAAATAAATCTCAAATTAACGCGGTAGAGATGGAGTATTGGAGAAGATGTTGTAGAGTGACACGTATGGAGAGAATAACAAATGAAGAAATAAGAAGCAGAATGAACATCAAAGAGAACGCAATAAACACCATTGAAGAAAAACGATTTAAAATGGTATGGACACATAAGACAAAGCGAAGATAATAGGGGATAAAGAAAATAACGGAGTGGAGCCCCATAGAGAGAAGAAAAAGAGGAAGACCCAGACGATCGTGGAGACACGATGTGGACGAGGCTATGGAGGACAGGCGTCTAACAGATGGAGACTGGGAAGATAGAAACGGATGGAATCAAAGGCTGAGAGAAGGAAGACAGCGTCAGCTGTAGAAAATCCTTGTTATATATATATATATATATATATATATATATATATATATATATATATATATATATATATATATATATATATATATATATATATATATACAATGGATACAAGCATTTTGACATGAAGTCCTCAGCCGGAAGATCTTCGATTGCAACTACGCCTGAAATTACCATCAAAATTTAACAAATCATTTGTGAGAATCATCGTCGAAAAATTCTGAGCATCTCTGATTTACTTTCTATTGGTTTCAAAAACGGCCATAGCTTTGAAGAGAGAAGTTTCCTCTTGCATCACGATATGCACAGTTCGTTCTGTGCACAACAGTTTTTGGTGAAGAATATTCTTGATTGTCATCACACATCTCCTTCATTGGCCTGTTTTGGCACCACGTGACTTTCGGCTATTGCTCGCTTCTAGAAGGTAGATGAGATACCACTCGAATCGCAGACAGTTTTGGAGGCAGTGACAGCATCCACCGTCAAAAAAATATTCGATCAGTGGAGGAAACAGTGGGACTGGTGCATTAGAGTGCAAGGGTAGAGAGTAACGAAGCCTAAACGTAACTACTTGTGACTGTATCAAGGGAAACTCCAGAAAAAACATAAATGACAGATCTCTGTAACTAATCAAACCAACCCGACTTGAAGCTATAAGGCGTTTCAGCATGTACGCCAATGAAGTTAACAGACCATGCTGCCCTTCCTATTTTTTTTTGTTTTGTCGTGTTGCAGCAAATTAAAATAATTTAACATCAGTACACAAAAAAACTTGGAGTTAAAAACGTAATTACACTTAAATTTCAATTATATCACCTCACATATATTTTTGAACTCGTGTTTTCACAAGCTCGATAACTTTGCAAAAAAAAACACTTCCGATTTCACTCCCCAAAACTAACCGCTTAGGTCAAAATTTAACTTTTAAAATTAGACGGGTTTGATTGAGCCATCAATTCCTACATTAGTGCCAAATTTCAACTTTCTACAGACAGGCAGCCATCGAAGTGATCAAATAAGTGTTTCGTAGTTCAAGATGGACTTTTCTATAACTAACTAAGAGGTAAGCTGGAACTGAGGTTACAAAATTTAAAAAAATACTTCGCCAAACGATATGGATGGATAACGATAAAGGCATGTTTAAAATCAGCGTTGTAAAATCTGTCTATTAGCTATTATTATTTGATATTAAGTTTATTTTTTTACGCTTTTACCTCAAGAAAAGCCGACCTCGGTAGCGGGGTGGGTATAAAGTCTGCCAAGTGAATAAATCGCTGGCTTGAATCGAATTGTAGCGATTGGGTATTGTAATGGCCCAGATTTTAAATTAAAAAATCATATATATATATATATATATATATATATATATATATATATATATATATAACATGGAGCTGAAAAGTTTTTGGTCTAACTACTTAACACATATTTTTTTTGCAAAATTCAATTTTATTGATGGTTTTTCCCTTCTCAGCAGAGTCATTCCGTGAGGATCCTAAAATACAGAGGTCAAAACCTTCCCAGCCGACTGTTGTGTCTGGTCGCTTCGGGCGGCTTTCACTGGCTGCTATACACTAAGCTGACTGCCGATTTGACTCCAATGTGTAGTGGTGGATCCATGTTTCATCCATTGTCACGTATCGCATGAAAAAATCCTTTTATTGCGCTTAAACAGGTCTAAACAGCGCTCAAGATCATCAACACGTTGTTGTTTTTGGTCCACTGTGAGCAAAAT
The DNA here is from genome assembly GCA_019049505.1 of Pachyrhynchus sulphureomaculatus. NCBI lineage: Eukaryota > Metazoa > Arthropoda > Insecta > Coleoptera > Curculionidae > Pachyrhynchus > Pachyrhynchus sulphureomaculatus. The sequence goes on from CM032451.1 coordinate 3,044,698, forward strand.
ATTACCAACCTGTTCTTTTGATATCTTTAGGGCGTCAGCTATTGTCCTGCTATTGTAATTACCATAGTAAAAGTATGCCGAGTAAGGTGAGAGCTCTTGGAAACAGTACAGGAGAAGTTCAAGAAATTCTAGAGGTGTCATACAGGGTCTGGGAAATATAATAAACCATAAAAATATTTCGTGATGTTTCATAGAAGTGGCATCTCTCTAATCCCAGATCATGAAATGGGGCTCCATACCCTTGAAAAATTGCCTTATTTTGAAGATTTCAAGTTAAAACCAAAATCTCAGCTGATTGTCAACCCTACTGGTAGAGATACGGAACAAAACTGTTGAAATTGGGACAGTTAAACTTAATAATAGCTTTGTTTAAAGTAAATGGTTGTTTATATAACCTTGCAAACCTGACAATTGAATTGATCAGAGTGACCCAAAAATCACGAACGTTTCCATTGTCTGATTAAATTCAATTTTGACACATTTTAAAACATTTTCTAAAATGTTTAAATAAAAAAAAGCAATGATTGTGTTCTTATATGATCAAAAGAGTTTTTTCTTCTTCAAGTGTCGTATTTGTTTCGGCCTCTATTGACGGCGCTTCAAAAGAGTTCACTCGATGTAAGTTTTAACCATCGCCTTAAGTTACATAGGCACGAATGTCTTCTTTTCCCTGGACCTCATTTGCTATCTATCATTTCCTGTATTACCATCTGCAAGAGACGGTATTTGTTATGTCTCATGACGTGGTCAAGATATTCAAACTTTCACCCTTTAATTGTGAGTGCGATTTCTTTATCGGCGCTGAGGTTGGTGATATGTTCGATCCACGAAATTTTCAAAATGCTACGGTCCACTAAACCTCAAAGGTATTCATGTTCCGATTCTACACCGTCGAGCAAAACAGGGAATTTCACTTTACGGTCATCCAATTTTGTGGATTTTTTTTATGTTTTGCGGTGTAACCACCTAGTTTGCGCGTCCAGAGCGTTCAGCATCATTTGTAATCTGTACGACCGCCTTTAAATTCAGTATACCAATAAATGATGAGTGATTTTCCAGGGGCAGAGTCCCAATAACACTTATCAAGACATTGTTTTGCTTGAACAATATTTTTCTCATCAAAAAAAGTGTTTAATCAACACATGAAATTCGATTTTTTCCACTGTTTCGAAAATATCAAAAGTAGTGCCACTAAAACCACTGTAACTTATAAACTAGTCGTCGAAATGTCATGAAATTTTGACACGTATCGCTTGAAGGTTGGTACTTCCTAAAAATCATATGGATTTTTTGAAAAGGGCGACATATATGTGTCAGACCAAAAACTTTTCAACCTACGTGTTTTATATATATATATATATATATATATATATATATATATATATATATATATATATATATATATATATATATACGTATATAATAATAATAAAGATAGAAAACACAGATCCTTACTAGAAATACACACCAACATTCATACTTGAAAATAAAGATTACAAACTCTACTGGGACATCAGTATCCATACGTATAAAAACAGTCTCCGCCAATAGACCTGATATTACTTTTTCAGTGCAAAAAAGGAAAAGTCACCTATCTAATTGACATAGCCGTCCCCAACGACGCAAAACATCCAAACGAAATACACAGAAAAAATTTCCAAATACACAGACCTTGCAACGGAAATAAAAAAGGCTATGGAAACAAGAAAAAGTCATCATTGTTTCCCTCATTATATCAGCCACAGGCCTTACCCCAATAACATTCACACCACACTTAGTACAATTCGGACTCAACACAAACATACACAGAAACATTCAGAGGTCAGGGATTTTGAAAACATGTAACATTGTCAGGTCATTCCTTAATACATAATGGTAAAAGCGTTTGTGCTGACTTGGCTTTGGCCCGAGAAAGAAGAACTTTTCTGTAATAATAATAATGTCTTTATTGTGCATTCACATTATAATTACAATAATATAGTGTCAGAAACTTGAACACACAAAAGGCGAAGTAGAAGCTAGGCTTCCTCACTTAACCTACTTATTATAATATACAATAAAACTAGACTTACGACTAAAATAACAGTTTTTCCTTAACTCTATTTTGCAGAGGGCAAATATATAAGCAGTACCAAATGTGAAACAATCACTCCGTATCAGAAATCAGACTCAAAGTACTCAACAGAGGGCACTGCGGCCAGGAGAGTCTAGGTACTATTTATGCTGGAACAGAGATGCTGTGCTAGAGGACGAATGGAATTTTTAAAAATCTGAGGCGGGACGTTTTTCAAATTCAACGGGACCAGATTAAATTTTTGCGAAATTTGATAACTAAACGATCTTTCATATAGAGTTGTAACGTGGGAAGGAGGAGTGATAGTAAATTTGTGCATCATATCTGAATTTTTTTTTGATAATAAATATGGCGGGCATTTTAGAAAGATTATTTTATTATACAAAACTAAGCTGTGAAACATTTTTCTTTCTCTTATGTTAAACCAGCCACTATCTTTCAATTTTGCACTCCCCCTCTTTCATATTATATATATATATATATATATATATATATTATATATATATATATATATATATATATATATATATATATATATATATGTAGGGACTGAAATGATTTAGTAAGTTCTATGACCTGATAACCGAAAAATTCAATTTCAAAAACACCCGGTATAAATAAACAAACAATTGAGCCGAAGCTATATGTCATATTGAAATATATTATGAAAATAATTTAATAGCCGAATAATTCTAAAAAACAAAAGCACCCTTGACCAAAAAAGGGAAAGGTTTTTCCCTTTCTACCTTTAAGAAACATAATAAATCATTTTTAAGCAAAAAAGGCAAAAAATCTTTTAAAAGCAACAGTCTATACAGCGCGCAAGACTTTCTGTTAGAATTTCCCGTTTTGAATCAATGGAAAACGTATAGAATGGTTTAGTCTGTCTTCGGCCTTTGTGATCTTACGATCTGGCTGTGCGTTCGTGGAAATTCGGACGTTGTCGTGAGATATCGTGAGACTTTTCCACAATATATAATTTTTTAAACACTTTTTTTAAAGTTAGTAAAAGTGGATTTGTGAATTTGTTTGGTAAGTATTTAAAACGTTTTTTTTTTTTTTGTAATTTTGATTGCCTAATTGTAAAAAAAAAAATCTAAAAATTATAAAAAACAAGTATACACAAGAAAAACAATAAACTAAAAAAGAAATAAAAATAAACTACATTTTGTTTGAATAAATACCAAATTTTAGGAACATATCTGGGTGTTCGCTAAGTTCTTTCTAATACCGAATAAATAATTATTAATTCAATTTTTGATGGTGGCATTGATCATTTTTACAGGGATTGCAGTTTGGCGGTCTTATTGGCAAAAAAAATTGGTCCATTTTGCCGACTAAGCTTTTGAAAAACTTGATATTTACATAATTGCGGACTTCGATTCTAAAATGTTGGATATCTGGTCAGGTAATGCAAATGAATCCATCAGCATTCGGCTAAACTTCGTGCTTCATACTTGAAAAAAATCGTTTTTTAAACTTTGATGAGCGAACAATGTAAGGTTTTTCCAATGCCCATCTTGGGTATCAATTGTTTCCTGTATTTCTGGCAAATATTGCGTTATCAATAATTAAAAATTATCATTCCAATTGTTTCTTTGATTGTGTTAGCCGATACTTGTTGGAAATTCATAATAAAATTATATAAAAACAACACTAAGTTTTAATTTCCAATATATTTAAAGACACTTGACTTCTTCAGAAGTAAATAAAAAAGAAAAATATTTGGTAGTAATCCTGGTTATATAGTGCTTAAAACTATCCTTAATTACCTAAGATTATGCTAATCATTTTATTATATTATTTACAGACAGAATTATTTTAAGAATGCAAATCTGTGGTACTATTTCCGAGAACTAATAAAGATTAAGTAAGGGTGAATGGTTTAAGTCTACCTGTTCGTTTAATAATTGATTGAAGTTTTTTCCGTTTGTTAATTTCAAGACATTCAAGCAAATTTAATTTTTTAGATTTATTTTCTACATGTAGGATTTTTAACGTATCATCAAAATTATGGGATTCGTTTATTATATGGATTGCGTAATGTGAATTGTTCTTATTTTTTAAATAACTATGTTTATGTTCTCTAATGCGAGTTTCAAAGGATCTACCAGTTTGTCATACGTAGGTTTTAGTACAAAATCCCCAATTTAATAAAATAAACTCCTGATTTTAAGGATTTCTTAGATTTGGTTTTTTTCACTTCCGATTTCACCCCCAAAATTAACCCTTAAGGTAAAATTTAACTCTCAAAAGTACATGGCACTGATGAGGCTATCAATTCCTATATTATTACCAAATTTCAACTTTCTATGTCAAATAGTTTCGGAGAAAATCGGATGTAACAGTCAGACAGACACCGAAGTGATCTTATAAGTGTTTTGTACGGAACACTAAAAAGAACAATAAAATAGCATTCAAAACCAGTAATTCCTTAGCGCGTATAATTTTGAATAACAAAACCAGGAGTTTATTTATTAAATTGTGGATCTTGCACTAAAACCTACGTAGGACAAACTGGTAGATCTTTTGAAATTCGCATTAAAGAACATAAATATAGTTATTTAAAAAATAAGAACAATTCACATTACAGAGTTGATTGAGTGGTCCGTTACTTTGTGACAGTACATTTTAACAATAAAACTACTTAATTACTTTGTTAACTGTCACTAAATATTTATTTTTAGTGACAGTTAACAAAGCAATTAAGTAGTTTTATTGTTAATTCACATTACGTAACCCATATAATAAACGAATCTCATACTTTTGATGATACATTCAAAATCCTACATGTAGAAAATAAATCTAAAAAATTAAATTTGTTTGAATGTCTTGAAATTAACAAACGGAAAAACTCCAATCAATTATTAAACGAACAGGTAGACTTAAACCATTCACCCTTACTTAATCTTAATTAGTTCTCGGAAATAGTACCACAGATTTGCATTCTTAAAATAATTCTGTCTGTAAATAATATAATAAAATGATTAGCATAATCTTAGGTAATTAAGGATAGTTTTAAGCACTACATAACCAGGATTACTACCAATTAATTCTCATTTCTTATTTACTTCTGAAGAAGCCATTGTATGCTGAAACAAGTGTCAAATGAGTTTAAATATATTGGAAATTAAAACATAGTGTTGTTTTTATATAATTTTATTCCAATAAAAGTTACAGGAAAAATCTTAGTCTTTAGCGGATTTAAAAATAAACATTATTTATGCTCACAGACAAATCGTTTAATCTGCAGTATTTTGCAATTCACTAATATTATGAAGAGGAAGTTCGCAAAAAAGAATGTAAGTATTAAGGAATGTAAGAACAGGCAAAGATTTTTATATCTTTAGTTGAGGTGTTTTTTATATAAATTATTTTATTAACACTACAGTGTATCTAAAATATTCTCCTAAGACGCCATCTCAGTAAAGGCAGGCATAAAAATAATTAGACAGTGAAAATTGTCACTCATCTGTCACATTATATACCGAAGATATTTTACCCCAAGAGAGAATTGCGTATTTTAGGTTTGGTTAAACTTCCACGAGAGATGATAAATAAAATTCATTGTACACGTTTAATTTTAGAATAGTAGAGGGTTTTGGCATACTAAAATCGACTACAAATTACCCTTTACATCTCAAAATAGTTACATTACTATGGCGTACGTACATTATTTTTGTATGTTAACGTAAACTAAAAATTTAGTAAATTTTCTTAATACAAATGTGAAATTGAAGACTCAATGCAACAAAGTTAAAAAAAAACATGTACTTAAAAACTACATTATATATTCTTTAAAACCATAAATTATTCAAAATTCAGTGAAATCCGTTTATAACGAACTCCAAAAAATCACCAAAAATGGTTCGCTATATCCGAAGTTCGTTACGAACAAAATCGAATATCATTTTTTACTACTTTTTTATTTAGATTAGGCGCTAATGCTTAGAAAAATGAATAATAATAATTATTAAACTATAAGAAAACGTTCAAAGGAAAATAAAATAAATCACACTAATGTTGGTACATATACGAGTATAAACGAAAACATTAAAATACGTAGTTTATACAATAAAATCAGTAATTTTCGTTTGTACAATTTTACTTGAAAAAGAAATGGTTTTTATATAATTATCAAGGTCATAAAACCTACTCCATATAAGTTCAGGAACTTCACGAGATTCCAAAAAATTGCGAGTTTCAGTCATTTTTTTAGTCATTTCTAAAATGGATGAAACATAAATATTATCTCCTTCTCGAAGCTCATCTTCGTCGTCATTATCGCTCAAAATATTTCTAGAAGTCACTAATGTCACAATTTGATCATCAGTTAATACTTCTGTTATCATTAATTCATTATCAGCACATATACGAGGCTGGTTTGAAAAGTCCGTGCAAAAATAAAAACTACTTATGTGTTTGGGGTAAACCTTTTTTTTTTTCGACATAGTCTCCTTTTAGGCTTATACACTTCGTCCAACGATGTTCTAGTTTGTTGATCCCTTCCGAATAATAGGATTTGTCCAAGTCTGCAAAATATCCATTAGTGTCTGCAATCACCTCCTCGTTTGAATAAAATCTTTGTCCCGCTAGCCATTTCTTGAAATTGGGGGAACAAATAGTAGTCCGAGGGAGCCAAGTCTGGAGAATAGGGGGGATGTGAAACGAGTTGGAATCCTATTTCCATTAACTTTTTTGCGACCACAACTGCTGAGGTGTGTGCTGGTGCGTTGTCGTGATGGAAAAGGACTTTCTTGTGTGCCAATCGCGGGCGTTTTTCTTGCAGTTCGGTTTTCAAACGGTCCAATAACGATGAATAATATTGACCTGTAAAAGTTTTAAACCCTTTTTCAGATAGTCGATGAGGATTATCCCTTGCGAATCCCAAAAGACAGTCGCCATAACCTTTCCAGCCGAAGGAAAGGTTATGGCGATTTTTGGTGCAGATTCCCCCTTGGTAACCCATTGTTTAGATTGTTGTTGGTCTCAGGGAGTATAGTAATGTATCCATGTTTCATCCACAGTGACGAAACGACGCTTAAAGTCCTCCGGATTCTTCTGGACAGCTGCAAACCATCCTTGCAACACTTCACACGATTCCTTTTTTGGTCAAGCGTGAGCAATCGCGGCACCCATCTTGCGGATAGCTTTCTCATGTCCAAAGGTTTATGCAAAATATTATGTACCCGTTCAGTCGAGATGCCCACAGCACTAGCAATCCCACGCACCTTAACTCTTCTGTCATCCATCACCATATCATGGATTTGATCAATGATTTCTGGAGTCGTAACCTTCACAGGCCATCCAGAACGTTCAGCGTCACTTGTGCCTATATGGCCAGTCCGAAAATTTTAAAACCACTTATAAACTGTTCTAATCGAAGGTGCAGAGTCACCATAATGTTTATCAAGCTTCTCTTTAGTCTCCTGAGGCGTTTTGCCTTTTATAAAGTAATGTTTAATCACCACACGAAATTCTTTTTCGTCCATTTCTTGAAAATCACTCGACTTCCTTGATTCACACGAATGCCAAACACAAAGAAATAGACCAATATGGCTGAAACTTGGTGTGCGTTCATTCAAGAGATGCTACTAACTAAACATGACCTCGATACGCGCCGGTGGTGCCATCTCTCGGACTTTGCACGGACTTTTCAAACCAGCCTCGTATATTCTTCAAAATTCAAGTGATTAAACATCTTTTTAATCTCGATTTCCACTTTACTGTGTAGAATGTCAGCATGGTAAATGAATTCTAGACAATCAGTAGGATCTTCTCGATGTTTTTCAAATCACTGAATCAACGGTAACTCATCATCTGAGTCATATCCACATTCCTTCCTTAAAAATCCGCCATGCTTAAAACAGTTTGTAATGGTTTCTCTACTGACTCTTTGCCAAGCCATATGGATAAAGTTTATAGCGTCCAAGAGAGTTACAGAAAAATGTTACCTTTATCAATCATCTCTAACATTTTCATAAGTAAAATCTTTCTATAAATGACATTTTAAAGAATGTATCACACCTTGATCCATAGGCTGGAGCTTTGCACTTGTGTTTGGAGGCATAAAAACCAACTTTATTTGCTGTAGATCAACTTCAGGATGCGCTGGACAGTGGTCAATCAAAAGTAAAATTTTTCTGTTTGTGAATTTTAATTTTTTGTCCCATTAGATCAGTTCGTTCTTAAAAATTTCTGATATCATCCACGCTTTACTGTTTGATTTGTACTTTACTAGTAAATGGAATTGGCGGACTTTCCTATCACCAACAATTTTTTTTTCTGTTCCAGACATATTTGCAGATACCAACACAGTAATCCTTACTTTTTATAATCTTCCGCCAGCACAATTATCTCCGAAAAACTTTAATATTTTATCAAGCGTCATCTTGTAAAACAAACCCGTTTTCATCCGCATTAAAAATGTCCACATATTCATAACTTTCTCGAATTTTCCGCCATACATTGAACAACCACTGATTAACTACAGCCATATCTCCACTCCTGCAATTTCTCCTACTATCTTACTCCCACTAATATTATGTTGCTTTTTAAATTATTCAATCCAACATCTAGAACAGAACTCGGTGTTCTCTGTTTTCCTTTCCAATTCACTAGCTTCCTCTTGTAAAGTACAGCCGGTAATAGGAACATGTTCATATCTTTTTTGACTAAAACATCAATCAAAAGCAATATTTTTCTGTTTGTGAATTTTAATTTTTTGTCGCATTCGATCAGTTCGTTTTTAAAAATTTATGATATCATCCGGGCTTTACTGTTTGATTTGTACTTTACTGGTAAATGGTTGTTTTTAAAACACCTGGGATTGACAGACTTTCCTATCACCAACAATTTTCTTTCTCTGTTCCAGACATATCTGCAGTTCCCAATACAATAATCCACCTATTCATAACATTCTCGAATTTCCGGTCATACATTGGCCAACTACTGATCAACAAAGTTGTATCCACTCCTGTAGGTTTCTCCTACTATCTTACCCCTAATAATATTATGTCGCTTTTTAAAATCGTTTAAAATACAACTTCTAGAACAATTAAACTCGTATTCTCTATTTTACCTTCCCAATTCACTACCTTTCCCTCGCAAAATATAGCCGGTAATAGGTACATGATCATGTCGTTTTTTGACTAAAGCATTTAAGGAGTCCTTTATCGACTTGGTCATGTGTAGTTTTCTTACTTTTTAGTGTTCCGTACGGAACACTTATGAGATCACTTCGGTGTCTGTCTGTCCGTCTGAAACACCAGATTTTTTCCGAAACGAGTGGAATTTTCGTCCATTCATACTTACTTTATTTTTCTGTTTTCGAAGTTCATTCTTGTCAATCTGATCAGTCTTTTGTGGTATTGCCAAATTTCCCATACCTGTGTAGATTTCTGCTTTATGGATTCTATTTTAAGCTTGTTTGAAGTCTATGAATAAAGCATGCAACGGCTAAGTTATTCTCATAGCTCTTTGATAGTACCTGTTTTCATTGTAAAAAATCTGCTCGGTAACTTTTCTTTATCAAGCTAGATAGAATTTTATACACCACATCCAATAGAGCAATTCCTCTATAGTTATTACAATTTGTTTGTGTCTCCTTTTTAGTGTTCCGTACGGAACACTTATAAGATCACTTCGGTGTCTGTCTGTCGGTCTGTCACACCCGATTTTCTCCGAAAAACTATTTGTCATAGAAAGTTGAAATTTGGTAATAATATAGGAATTGATGGCCTAATCAGAGCCATGCAGTTTTGAAAATTAAATTTTGACTTAAAGGGTTAGTTTTGGGGGGATGAAATCAGAAGTGAAAAAAAAATTTTTTTTTACTAGGTAATCGAGTGTGGTGTCAAATGAAAGCTTGTGAAAACACGAGTAAAAAATATATATATAATGTAATACTTGCTCGCGCACTTTTTCTTTGTATTATTTTAAAAAATCGCGAAAAATCGCTGTCCACTCGCCTTATCTCGAAAAGTATTTATCACCAGCAAAAAATCTTGAAAAAATTCTGGAATATTCTCCACGGGGTGTAGATTGCAACGAAAATTATCACAAGTGCATTACCTTTAATAATTTATCTGGTATATAAAAAAAAACAGGAAATTTCAAGGTCATCAATTTTCAGTAAAGATTGGAAATAAACTTTGTTGAAAAGTCATTTGGGGTGTGTTTTGTGAAGTCACTGATCATTTTATACTTCCGTTACAACATTTATTTTAAAAGCAATCCGCGTACGGAACACTAATTGCGCAAGTTCAACTTGCACTTGATCGGTTATTTTTACAACTAAAGTTTCTTTTATCGTAGATTGATAAGATTTCTTGTTTCTT